>CM042892.1:7972977-8440477 GCA_023653625.1 Triadica sebifera
GCCAAAGTCCGCTCCATCGAACTTCTCAATTTTTACCTTTCCTTCATCTGTGGCCATCGCTCCCACTCGAATCTGACTTCCTTTGGATCGTTTCTGACAATTCTTGTGAACCTCTGTGTATTAGAACACCTCCGTGGATAATTTGGTACAACTGACCAAATTTCACTATTCACAAAAATTTACTATTCATGTGAATAGTAATCGCCCGAAAAAGGACAGAAAAAACGCAACCAATGCTCTGATACCAGTTGTTGGGAAATGACGCCAATTTCCCTATAGTCAGATTTATGAGAAAGCGAAGAAAATGCGAACTAATAAGACAGACAAGTTGATAACGGAGTTCGGCCAATTATGCCTACGTCTCCGGACTGCTGCAGATCTTTTATTGAAAGAAGAGAAATTTACCGAGTGTTTACAAACACTCACAACTCACAACCTCTCACTAATGCTACTCTCTCACTTTTTGATGGAATATATTACAAATGAATTTCTAAGGCTATATATAGGCCTACACCTCCTCAATGGACGGTCAAGATTAATTCTTACCTACTTTGATGGATGGTTGAGATTATTTCTCACCTACCGTCTCACCTACCAAATGTATGGTCAAGATTAATCTTCACTTACCATCTTACCAACCAAATAGATGGTCAAGATTAATCCCCACCCACCAAATGGATGGTCAAGATTAATTTTCACCTACCATCTTACCTACCAAATATTTTGTCAACAAAAGATGCACCGTCCATCTTTATTGTCATTTATTTTATGGTGCATGTGTAGTTTGACCAACAATTAGGATATAATTATTATTTTTCTAACAATTGGGTATTAAATTCATAAGTGAAAATTCACATGTCATCAATATATTGGGATTTCGTACTCTTGCATCTCCAACAAACTTTTTATTTCAGCTATACTTTTTATTTTAAATAATCATTTTAAAAATTATTTTCAATCAATTCTTTATTTTTAAAATTTAGATTATATAGTAAATTTGTAAAGAGTCAAATTTCACATTATATTCTAATTATAATTTATATATTTCCATTTTTTATTAGTTTGTTTTTCTAAAAATATTTTTCTCTTTTCTTTTAATAAAATTCATTTACTTTTTTTATAAATATTAATTTATATGGATAAAATAAAATAAATAGTAAAAATATAAAGAGTCTATTGAACTTAAAAAAATTAATTTATATATTTAAAGATGCTCTAAAATATTTTTTTATTATTTACTAAAAATACTTTTTAAAATAAAAAATATTGTTGGAGACGTTAGTGTTAGCCATCTTTCTAATAGCTTGTTATTTATATATGGAAAAATTCAAAAGTTTATTATATATATATATATATATATATATATATATATAAAGCAAAAGTGAATGAATGAATAAATATAATATTAAAGCATAAACGACCATGTGAAACACAGATCCAATATAATTTTGCAAGACTAGAAAATCAATGGAAAAATAATAATAAATTGGTGCTACACTTTGAAGGACACCACTAGCTGGATTTGATCAAAGATGTTATTATGTTTTTCCACTGCCATAACTTTCACCCACTTTATATTAATTAATCTATATGTAAAAGAATATTTCTTTAAATTTTTTAATATGGAGTTATATAGTTTAATTAATTTGGGTTCACAATGGGTGGTTAGCTGTTAGCTATAGCTAAACCTCTGTTCAAAAATTTAGATATTTTTTATTTTTTTCCTTTATGGTATGCGTATAAATTAGGGAAAAGGTAAAAATAAGTCCTTTATGGTATGTCAAAACTCGGTCCTTAACGTGTGCATAGTTAAAAAAAAATGAATGAAATAAATACATTGATAGTTATAATAAAATTCGGTCCAATTGACACTATATTAAAAGTTTCCTATTAGTTTACACTTTAATATTAAAAATTCGGTTTAAATGACTCCCTATTAGCACCCCAATTTTGGGCTATTTAGATTCAATTTTGAATTTAGAAGGCTAATTAGACATAACTTTTTTTTTAATTAAAAAGACATAAATTTGAGGAATGGGAAGGTGACTTATGCCACTAGACTGCATGACTTAGCTAATTAGACACAACTTTACTGTAAAACTATTGTGTTGTTTTGATTAATATCTTAAGGGTCTAATTGCAAGTTGGCCTATAAGTTATAAATTATAATGTGCAAGCCTGGTTGGGCTCAAATTCCATGCAAATTGGAATATAAAAGTGCAGGCTTGAAATATCGGTTGAAGCCCGTCCATCTATCTCTTTCTCTCTCTCTCTCTCTTTATCTCTCTCTATTAGGACTATGTAAACTATTTATATGTGATTGAGTGAGAATCTAAACTTTTTAATTCGGAATTTGATTGAAGTTATTCTAAGTGTTGAAGGAGTATTAATTATATATACATGCAAAACTCATTTAGATTAGTTCAATGGTAGATTTATCATAAAATATTTATAATAAAAGTAGAAAGTTATAAGTTTAATATTCAACTGCTATAAAATACTTAGAAAAAAATTAGGTATTGAACTTGCCATAATTTTTATTTTATTGCACTTGCATATTTGAATTATTACTTTTAAAAGTTTAATTATAAAGTAAAACTATATATATTATTTTATTAATTTAATTACATTATATGATATATTATCTTATATATTGTGTCTTCTACTTTTTATTAAAGTATAAAACTTCCCTTACAATGCTTTTATAGTCAATATCGGCCATATCATTATTATTATTATTATTTGTCAATAATACATCTAATAATTCTTATATTGGCTAAATTACACCCTATTTAAAGAAATGACAACTCAACATTAACAAGTTAACTTCTAAATTTTGTTAATTAATATAAGTGGGTCTCACTAGCCACCTCAGCATCACCATTTTTTTTTCTTTGCTGTATTAGAAATGCAGCAAACAACTTTGATAGAGTTCGGCTTTCCTTCCACTGCAGGCCAATCTTGCTTAAGGTCACTCGTGTGCACCTGCCAATCTTGCAACTTATCATCAATTAATGTCTAATCTGTGACTACCTTGGTATCCGGATAGTGCAGCAAACTTTCATGTCGCTTCAGATATGAATCAACTTGTTAATTCAATGCCTTGTCAGGGTAATGATCAATTCTACGTTGGCGATGGTCAAGGATATATTGTCAATTATGGACAAAGGTAGTATTTTCTCCCTTCATCTAAAAAATTACTTACTTTGCATTACACTTTACATGTTACTTTCTATTACCAAAAAATTTCTTTTTATCTAAAAATTTAGTGCCGATGACAATTCTGTCTTCTTTGAATTTTGATCCACGCATTTTTCTTTTATTAAGGACCGGATAATTAACTAAGGCGGCGTTGCTCTAGGGTCTTAGTGAGCATGACATTTATATTCTTTTTTCCACATCAAAGCAAACCTTGATGTCCGAAGCACCTAGTATGGATGATTGGCATGTTCAATTGGTTCATCCTTACTCCCATCACCTATTTTCCATTTTTAAAAGACTTAAATTTACCTTCTTTTAGTTAAATTTTCCTCTTTGCTCCTCTTGTTCTTTATGAAAAATAAATTGTGCTTCTTTTAGTTTCAATAGAATATATAAAAAAATGTACCAAAAAAAAGAATATAAACAAATCAGCACCTTTTGATATTATGTATTCAAATGTTTGTAGATCTTCCCCTATTTTATCAAGTGTTGATTTCCAGTGTATGCTTTTATTTATTGATGAAATCACTCGTTACTCTTGGATTTATTGTCTTAAAAATAAAAATAAAAATAAAATTTAAATTTATTTGTTATTTTTTGAATTTTCAAAGTCTGGTTGAACCAAAATTTAATTGCCATAATTGAACAAGAACTTCTCATTTAGTTTCTAAGAAGCATTTCTCTAAGTAACTATATACTTTTGCAGTTATATGCATTATTCCCACATTTTGGTTGCCACAATTGGACATATCCACATAACTTTAATTTTTTTCGCCATCATTATTCTCATGGAGAGCATTTATATTATTTTTTCAATTTATTTATCACACCCGTCAGCTACAAATCGGGGTATTTATATTATGATACTCTGATAAAATAATATTTATTAGTAACTCTTCCTGAAAGAGGAACATTTTCTCTAATTTAATTTATTTCTCATTGCATATTATGTAATATGTATCACACATATGATGAATATATCACTGAGGTATGAAAATAGGGTAATACATATATGTTCAATGAGAATTTATTCCAATAATTCATTCTCAATTTAATAGACGGACAATACTCATCTAGATGAGGTTTGTAAATTTCTGAAGATATAAATCATAAAAATAAAAAATAAAAATTCACTTCGAAATTTTAATCGAGCGAATAGACAATTTGCTTGAAGGCAGCTAAATTGTCATGGAAGAGAGGTATGAAGGCATCGATGCTTCCATCTTCAATGAAGGAAGGAAGAAGAAACATCATTCCTTCAGTTGGGAAATAAGAAGGCATAAATATATAGGGACTTCCTCCTCCAAAATCCAGATCATAAAATGGGAACCTCAGCCAACTATCAACTTCCAGATTAGGGCATAACACAGACTTGTTCATCTCCGCAGTTGGAACAAGATCTTCCTTATCTGCCTTGTGAGTGGCAAAGTCTATGAATGATTTGAAGTAGCTATCATTCACATTTGCAACTGCTTCATGAATTAGCTTAGCTGCATAGGCCAATGGTTCTCGTACCAAATCTTTAACCCTTGCACTTGGGAATGCCCACAGCCCCAAATTCCCGAAGTACTCATTTGCTACTCTTGGATATATTCTCATCCTTCCATTCACCGATATTCTCACATGGGTTTTCTCCATTCCGCCTAGCCCACGAGCCTTCGTTATGGATCTCCATAGATGAGCCACCAAGCTTTCAAAAGTGCTGTAAGGCTTGCTATTTGATGATGGAGAAGCTTTAGCTTTAAGCTTGGAGAGAAACCCCATTGTGAAATGAACTTTATGGACAACAATATCATCCGCAGATTAATCATCAATATAATTTTTAGTAGAGTCTATGATGATCTTTTTACTTTTGAACTCTACACCTCTATGCTCAAACTCGAAACGAGGAATTGCCCCATGCAACCAAGAAATTGCTAGTAGAATGCCCATCAGCAACTAAGTGATGGGCTGTGAAACCCACCACCAATGAGCCACAAGTGAACCTTGTGAGCTGAACTTGCACAAGGTCCTCCACATCATTCAAACAAGGGTGAAGGCTAAGCAAAACTGAAGATGGCTTCAATGGCATCACTTGTTCAAGCTTGCTATCGACCGATGCTTCGACAAATTTCACCCCTTTGTCATTAAGAAAGATGACAAGATCACCTTTCTCATTCTCTCCTAATCTTCCAGCCCATTCCCTATATTCTGATAAAGCCTTTTGGAGGCCACATTCAATGGTGGCATTGGGTGGAGTGGGGGGACGATAGGCATAAACGACTGCTATATGAGTGTTATAAGTCACCTTATCAAACACACTTAAAAGGGATAGAATTTGAACATGGAAGAGCTGGAATGCCTTCATAAATTGGCTTGATCGTTCTTGTGTTCTCTATTTTCACCTTCATTTTTCTTAATTTTTGGGTATGTAGAAGCTAAGCTAGTTAAGGTAGGAGAAAAAGAGAAGGTTTCGTTTTAGTTTAGTTTACCTAAGCCAAGGCATACCTTTTCTCCATGTATAGTGAACATTATGCCGACGTGGTTGGTGGTTTGTCTTTTAGCTGAAACGTGTTGAAGTTATTTATTTAACAAAAAGGGCATTCTATAAATCTATATTGTTTTTCCTATAAAGGGTAGTATACAAGTGTTCTTGGATGGGTCAATGTAATAGACAAATTTATAAGAATTCAAAAAAACATTGAACAGAATTATAATCAAAATTCAAAAGTTTGATACACAATTTTTTTCTTTTTTTGGTGGGGTTTGGGGTCTGAGGAATTTCCCAAGTGATTAATTAATTAAAGAGAGGATAATGTAGTTGGCAATTAAATTCATGCCCTCCACGTTCCACACCCCCCCCCCCCCAAAAAAAAAAAAAAAAAGGTTGGTACTATACATTTGGGATTTATTGGAATTCAAGGAAGCTACAGGATTGATTTAATAAAAGATTTGGTATTTGCAAAACAATGATATAATGACGAAAGCTACTATATATGTGGTACAATGATAGAAAGGGTTTGGTACTATATATTTGGGGTTTGGAAGAGAACTTTCACTTTCACATATTAATCAAAAGCTAATTGGTAAATCATAATTAATAATATTATTTATCTTTTATATCTTTTTGGTTTATGATATTTTAATTAGTGTTTAAAACTACGTAGTTCTGAAAATTAATTCCCATATAATTGAATTAAAAATTTATTAATTATAATTCATTTAATTTTGGTGTGAGCACTTTAATTACCTTTAGCATGAATCTTACAGGTAATCATAAAAGAGAAGAAAGTTGTAATTTCGTGTTTTTCGCATTATATATATATCACAAATGAATGATTGCATTTAAAGGAAATAGATAGGGTCAAGAAAATGATGTGGGAAGCGGCCTCTAGAGGATGCCACAAGCATCTTGAATATGTATAATAGTAACATTTGTTGTTCATTAGTTATCCAAATCATTTACAAATGTATATATATATCACAAATGAATGATTGCATTTAAAGGAAATAGATAGGGTCAAGAAAATGATGTGGGAAGCGGCCTCTAGAGGATGCCACAAGCATCTTGAATATGTATAATAGTAACATTTGTTGTTCATTAGTTATCCAAATCATTTACAAATGTACACTTATCACCATAAAGTCCAATTCCATTGTCTGAAAAACATGTCCTAGTTGTTGATATATCTTTTCATAATTTCTTCTTTAGTTGACTTCCCCGCATATCATGCAATTATTAAGATTTATTATTCGAGAGAGTAGCTCAAAGAAAAAATAGTGATACGCAATAACTAATTAAATGTAGCAGCATTTATTGGTAAGAAATTTTAAATAATTATGCTTTATATATATATATATATATATATATATATATATATATATATATATATATATATATATGTGTGTGTGTGTGTGTGTGTGTGTGTGTGTGTGTGTGTGTGTGTGTGTGTATATCTGTAAAGGTTGAATATTAACTAAGTCCGTATTCTTTCCACCTTTATCACAATTATTTCATGATTGATGTATCATTTGAGTTATTGATTGATAATGTGATATTGAATCATTCTTATTAAATTAACAATTCTTATTGAATTCAATTTATGGAATTGTTGGTTATTTTGCACAGAAAATTTGACATAAAATGCATATAGTATGAACCCTTTAATTAATTTATTGAATTAATAATAGGGTATATCCAAGAATTGGGTATATTCCTTGGAAGGGTTAACCTGATGTGCCATTATATAGCATGAAACTATGAATATTGAATTTTGAATCCTAAAATTAATTAGTGAACAAAAGATAGAGGGAATAAGGGAATTAGAGTGGACAGGGCAGAGGAACAGAATTGAAATTTGAAGGGGTCAGTCACCTAACTCCTGCCAGAAGACAAAATATTGATAAAAGGTAAAATGAAGTGATGTATAGCCTCTTCTTCTTCTTCTTCTTCTTCTTTGCTTTTATATTGTTGGAGAATATATATATATATATATATATACCAACTAGAGGAAAAACTTTTTTAGACAATAATGTCCTTATTGTTTAGTTTAATTTTTAAAAATAATCTTAGTATTTTTGATAAAGAAAAAAATTAATGAATGTGAGAATTAGGTAGTCCAGGAATTAAAATGTCTCTTTTGCAGACAACTCTCAATGTCAATATACATGAGAATAAGATAGTTTACTAAATAGGAGTCCTCAATATCAACGTGCATGGGAATATTATAGTTTACTAAATACGATAGTTTTATTATTAAATATAAAAATCTTTTAATAGTTACATCAATTTTACTATATAGGATAGTTTGACTACATCCAATTCGCTAAATAAAATATTTTATTAAGAAAATAATGAAATTTAAACTGATTTAATTAGATTAAAATTTATCAATCTCAAATAAGAATTATTATATTAAAATAATAACTAAATTTTCTAAATCGGATACTTTTTATTAAAATAGGTTAATTTAATTATATTATGTTTGTTAGTTCCTAATTAAATTTGTTAATTCTAAATATAAAGAGAAGTCGGACAATTGGAATATATTATGGTCCAACCTAATCTCTTCAGCAAAAATTATATAGTTCCCTTCTCCCTTCTCACGCATATGTCATATTATATCATAGCTACAGTATTAAAATTCTATTTTATTCTTTTTGTTATTCGATATATAATTTTGTTTAATTCAAAGCAATATTATATTGAAGTCGAATTTATTTTATTGTAGATATCTAAAATAGGGATGTAATCAAGTCGAATCGAGTCGATATAGTATTAGACTCGAGTTTGACACAATTAAAAAACTTGAAACTCAAACTCGAAAGAACTTTTTTTAATTGTTTGAAACTCAATTAAAAAAATATTCAAACTAATCTAATTTGACTCGACAAAACTCAAATCGACTAAAAAATTTAATAAAAAGTGTATTCGACTCGATTAAACTTGAATATATTTAAATATTGAGGCTCTTAATTACTCGATTAAATTCGCGAGTCTTATAAATCGAGTATTGTAATACTCAAGTTCAACTTGATTAACTTCGAGTCGAATTCGAATATATTTATGAGTTGAACTCGAGTAGTTCACAAGTAACTTAATTAATTTACACCTCGAATCTAAAATAACATCTTAATTTACTCATAACAAAGAGTTTCAACCATCTTAAAAGCAATGAAAAATCAATGCAAGAGTTATTTGACAAAGTAACTATAGAAAATTATACCAATGATAATGGTAATGGCAAGAAATTAAAAATAATTTCAATTATTGTCAGAATTTTAATCAATTCAATTATGTATTTTTAAAATATGGATCAATATATGTTTTTCTACAAAAAATACTAATATATTATATTTTTTTTCTTATTTCAAGGGTATTAAAATTCAAACTATTATGTTTAAAGAATGAATTCAAAAATATTTTCAACAAAGACAAAACATATATAATTAGTATTGGAGTGGTAAAAATCTGAAAGAAACTTCAACATGATTTTTAAATGTCAATGATAGAATCATATCAACTTTTAATACTTTTACAATTGTCACAAAAAGTAATCCTAACATTCCAATTGAAAGATTAATGTATAATGTTTTTTAAGAATTGAAAGAGCAAATTGAAAAACCAAATATGTTAAGTATATATTTTTAAAATTTTTGGATTTTTAATTAATATTATTAAATTATGTTTATTGATTTTTATATTGATTATGCGGATGTTTTTAGAGTTGTTGTCTCTTTTAGTGCTCCATTCAAATTTCGAAAGCAAAACAGATTTGGCAAAATAAGAGAAATCATTATTACTAATGTAAAGTAATTCGATCCTTTCTCCTTGTTTTTTTTTTAGATTTAAAATTAGTTTTTTATGGTTTTTGTCATGCAATTTGTTGAGGTTTAAAGCATATATATATGGACAATTTAATAAAAGAAACTTTATTGGATAATATTTGCTTTATAATTAAGGAAAATAATGTGTCCAAGACTTCCTTTAGGGCTTAGTATGACCACTAAGAGTTCCTAATAATGTCATTTGGGCTGACAAACATGCCAATAACATTTTATGAATTTGATGAATCGGATTTTTAGGCCTTATTTGGACCAATTTATAGTAGTTTTTATTGATAATATTCTGGTATATTCCAAGGATAGAGATGATCATGATCAACTTCTTCGGATTGTGCTTCAAACTCTGAAAGAGAAACAATGTATGTTAAGCTATTGAAATGTGAGTTTTGACTCAAGAAAGTCGACTTTTTGGGATATATTGTGTAAACTGAAGATATTAGAGTTTACCTAGTAAGATAGAAGCTATTTTAAATTAGAAACTGCCTCAAAATATAATTGAGATACGAAGTTTTCTTGGGTTAGTAGACTATTACAGACGATTTGTGAAAGGTTTCTCTTCTATAGCCGCTCCCATAATATAGTTGTTTCGCAAGGATGTTAAATTTGAATGGATAGATAGGTGTCAAACTAGTTTTGATCGGCTGAAGACTATGTTGACAGAAGAAAAAAGTTCCGACACAACCCACTACAGGAAAAGATTTTATAGTATATAGTGATACATCTTTTAATGGTTTAGGTTGTGTACTGATGCATGAGGGTAAAATGATAGTTTATGCTTCCAGACAGTTGAAGTCGTATGAAAGAAATTATGTTATCCATTATCTGGAGCTAGTAGCTATTGTTTTTGCCTTGAAGATATGAAGACACTATTTATATGGAGAGAAGTGTTATATATATACAGATCACAAGAGTTTAAAATATTTACCCTCATAGAAAGAGCTAAATCGCTGACATAGGTGATGGTTAGAGCTTATTAAAGACTACAATTGTATTATTGACTATCAACTTGGAAAGACTAATGTTGTGGTTGATGCTTTGAGTCAAAAGACTCTAGCAGAGTTATGAATCCTACCCATATTAGTTCAACAGATTAAAGAAGCTCAGAATCAGGATCCTAGGCTCATGATGATTGGTGAAGTTATTTCCAAGGGGGAGAAACCTAAACATTATATGGAAGTAAATGGTAGTATTCACTTCAAAGGCAAATTATGTATGTCTGATGTGTTAGAACTGAAGCAAGAGATTCTAAAGGAGGCACACGAGTTAACATATATTATGCATCCCGGTGGTAACAAGATGTATCAGGATTTGAAGTTATATTAGTGGTAGTCGGGGATTAAGAAAGACATTACAAAGTTCACTACTAGATATCTGATATGTCAGTAGATAAAAGTAGAATACCAGTTGCCATCAGGATTGCTACAACCTATCGCCGCACGGGAATGAAAATTGGAAAGAATCACCATGAATTTCGTTTCAAGATTACCTTTGACTTAGAGAAAATATAACGTGGTATGGGGTGATTGTCGATAGGTTGACGAAGTCTGCATACTTTTCATCAGTCAAGATGGATTATTTCTTAGATCGGTTGGCAAAATTATATGTTCAGGAGATAGTCCGGTTGTATGGTATACCATTGTCTATCATTTCAGATAGAAATCCTAGATTCACCTCACAGTTTTGGAAGAGTTTATAGAGATCTCTAGGTACCCAACTCAACTTCAGTATAACTTTCCATCCTAAAAAAATGGACAATCGGATAGGGTAATCTAATTACTGGAGGATATGCTTCGGAGCTATGTGATCAAGTTTAGAGGAAGTTAGGATATATACTTTCCATTAATAGAGTTCGCGTATGGTAATAGTTATCAGGTAAGTATCGGCATGACTCCCTATGAAAAATGTATGATAGGAAATGCAAAACTATAGTGTATTGGACAGAGCTTGGTGAGAGAAAAATATTGGGACCTGATTTGATTCAGTAGACAAATGAGAAGATCAAGATTATCAAGGATAGGCTCAAGACAACCAGAGATAGGTAGAAGTCTTATGCAGACTTGAGAGCATGGATATCAAATATGAGGTTGGTGACAAAGTGTTTCTAAAAGTATCTCTTTAGAAGAAAGTGTTTCAATTTTGAAAGAAAGACAAGCTGAGTTCTAGATTTTTGGGCCTTTTGAGGTGACAGCGAGTGAGACCAGTAGCCTATAGGTTAACTTTACCTCCTGAGCTAGAAAAAATTCATAATGTGTTTCATATATCGATGCTCATAAAGTACAAATCAGATTCATCCCATGTCATTTGAATGAAAGAAATTGAGATACAACTAAACTTATCTTTCTGATGAAGAGCCTATAGCTATTTTGGCAAGGGAAGTGAAGCAATTACGGAATAAGCAGATACCTTTAGTGAAAGTTCTCTGGCAGAGACACTCAGCCAAGGAGGCGACATGGAAAAATGAACAGATCATAAGGAGTCAAAATTCTTAGCTATTCAACAATGATCTAACAAGTATGATTTCGATGATGAAATCTTTTAAGGGAAAGAGAATTGTCATGACCGTGATCTTGACCCTAACTATATATACGTATCGTGATCGTTTGTACCATAGTATAGATGCAGACCGATCATAATTTAAATACGAATATATGAGTATACAAAATTTCTTTAATATAATAATAAAATGTTTAATGCGAATATTAAATTGAATTGATGTATTATTGCAATTTTATACTTTTCACATAAATCGAGACAACGAACCGGGTATGAAATATAGGGCTTTTGCCTGACAGTAAAAATTTGAGTTAGACATATCAAAATGTATAAAATAATATTTTTAAAGTCATAAGTAAAGTTATATGGAGAGATTTTAAGGTTAAGAGTTTCGATTTGCAGAAATACAGTATCTACTGTGAATTTATAGTCAAATTTTCTGATCGAGAATTAGAGATATTCATTTACAATCATAATTGCGTTGATGCAATTGCAATTGAATTCTAAAATTTTTAAACGTGATAAGTTATAAATCGGATTATAGATAAATTTTCACGGGTATGATTTAGAAAAATGACAAAATTGCAAAAATATAATTTTTGCATTAATGGTCGTTTTGCAAAATCGAAAAGAAATTTTTTTAAAACAATATTGACATGTTAAATTTGAGAAGATAAATTCATTTGAGATATGAAATTTAAGAAAATAAATTTATTCAAGGATTAAATTGAAAATTTGAAAAGTTTTGTAAAAAAAGTCTAAAGTCAATTTTTTTAATTAATTTGGAAAAAACCAAAATATCTACTTAATTAATTTTAATTTACCAATAGGAGTTTGGATTAAATTCAATTAAGATTAATCAAGCATTAATCAAGTAAAAAAGTAAAACAAAAAACAAAAAAAAAAGTCAATAATGTCATTAAAAAAAAAAGAAAGAAAACTCATCTTCTTCTTTTTCTTCTTTCAACATGGCCAAACTTTCTTCCTCACATTTCTTTATTTTTTTTCATTTTATTTCCTTAAATTCACCATATTAAAGCATTAAAAAGTAAGGATTTTAAGTGAAAAATAAAATAAATTTATTTGGAGCTAAAAGAATTTGGCAAAAATTGTAAGAAAATTAGAGATAAGATTTTTTTTTTACTTTTTTTTCTTCAAATTTTCATAAATCTAAGTTGATTTGAATGATTTTTGTGGATATATTTTAAGTTTGATGAAGATTTGGAGTTGATTACTGTTATGGAAAAATTAGAATTTTGTAAAAAAATTATGAAAAAATTAGATAAAACTAGAAAATAAGTAGAATAAGACTTAAGGATGATAGATATGGTAAAAATTTGATGAGAATAATTTTTAGAAAGTTTAGTGGGATTTTTAAGAATTTCCCATAATTATAGCAAAATACTTAAAAATTTTATTTTAAAGGATTTGTGTCTTAAAATGATAAAAATGGAGATAAATGGAGTATTTGGAAGTGAAAAATAATTGTTTTGAGTGGAATATATATTTAATAGAAATTTTGGATTTTTGACCTAATTATTGAAAAAATTATTGGGAATTATTGAATATAATTTTAGTAAAATTGGTAATAAAAAAATGAATAAAAATGGTTGAAAGTTATTATAATAATTTATTTGAAATTTTTAAAGCATTTGTTGAATGAATAGAAATTTTTGAGTGGAAAATGAATTTTTGAAAAAGATTGAAAATTAGAGGAAAAATAGAAATAAATTGAGAAAAATAGTTTGGTGGAGGAAAAAAAAAGAAAAGAAAATGTTGCAAAAGAAAATAATATTTGAAATTTTGATCGCATCAAAAAGCGTGGAGGACAATTGGAGTTTCGGATTACGCATCGAACCTATGTAACGAGAAATAACATTGATGAAAAATTTTGATATATGAGAGAGTGAAAAATTATTGGTGAGCTTTGTTTAAGTTAAATATAGTTGAATAGATAATTAGAAATTATATGTTGTTCTAGCATAACAATAGAACCAATGCCAAGAGCCGACCGGGAAAGGAGCCGACAGGCACTAGTAAACAATAATTAAAGTGTATACAGTAATTTATAATTTTAGCTATTAAATGCTTAAAATATGATTTTAAATAAGTTTTGATTTAAATTGATTTATATGATAAATGTAAAATTTTTAATAACATGAAATTATTTTAAAATGTTTGAATACTTGTTATGACATGTTTTTATGAAAGAAATTTCAATATAACTATTTATATGCCTTTTTTTTAGGATTTGACCAATATGATGTTTTGAATAAGTATATGAAAAGTTGTATTTGATGAGAAATTGATATTTTAGCCCATATATTAGAATAGACAACGATATAAGAAGTTATTGACATGTCAATAGGGTTTATTGACCATATGAATTTTTTGTGACTATATGATATGTTTTTATAGCCCAATGGATTTCTTGTGGTCGTATAAAATATATATTTAGTTCGATGAGTTTTCTGAGACCGTGCGATATAATTTATTCATATTGTTTTCTTTGATACATTGAGTTTTCTGGGATCATGAGATGATATGTACCTTTTATTTCTCTAGGATTAGTCTATAGTGATTTAATATATAGGCATGACAAAAAAAAAATGAGGTTATGATAACATTAATGAAATGAATTTTATATAATATTATGATATGATATTGATAATGATTTTATATTTTATATTGCTTATGAGTGACTGTTATTATAAATTACTGTACCATTGAGTTGTATTGCTCAGTATAAGAATTTGTTTTCCTCTCGAATAAATCTGAATTGAAAATAAAGCAACAAACTTTGTTGATATAATGTCGCTAATAGTGAGTCTCATAGTATGAAGCCAAGCAGTAATAGTAATTACACCGAACGGATTGATATTTTATTTGTATTTTACTATTTTAAGATTAATTTTATGTAAATAAATTTTTAAATTCATGTGGGATGTGACATATTTTGCATAAGTGGGGTGTGTAAGTGTTAGAATTTTTATATACTTATTGCTTATTATTTAATTTTAGTTTATATGTATGTTTTAAAAAAATTATTATTATGTGTATGTTTTTTTTTTTAAATTTATGGAACTATAATGCTCCTTATTTGTCTAGTATATGGTGGTGTACAAAGAGGAGTAAAGAGTGTTACATGTTTATGGGACCTTTTCTATCATTGCTATTGCCTTCTAACATTTAATTTTTTTTATATATTTTTATTTCATATGATAATGAATTTGTAACACCTATTTACTCTACCAGTGAGTAGACAAATAAGAGGATGTTACGTTCCATCCTTTTAGAAAATTACTATTTAATATTGAAAATCAGAACACACACATATATATATAGAACATATTTCTAAACATCATAACTTTAAATCATTATAATACCACAATAGAAGAAAAACTATGTACATTTTTATATACAAAAACATTGTTTTACAAAAGTCCTTCATGTTTGTCCAAAAATAAAATTAAGTTTACACACAACATAAAAATATACATAATAAAGGAAATAAAAGTGTGGAACTGATTGCATCAATGTTGTTGCAGCCTTAATAGTTAAGGACTTTATTGACTTTGTCTACTACTTTTATATACAAACTTCTCTTCGTTGAATCTACGCGACAGAAATTTTCATACTAAGCATTAGGTATAATGGTGCTTACGAAGAGATAATATAATATAAAATGGGCACCACGCAACTATATGCAATTTAACATTTTATTCATGCCAAAGTTATTTTATTTTATTTAAATTTATTATTTAATTATATCTTACAGTACTCATTTTTATTTATCTCTCTACATGCATAAACATCAATATGTATGCAATGACACAAACATTCATTAATTTTTTCTCATCTTTTCTTTTAAAACTAATACCGTTTATTCATTTCATTCTTTTATCTTTTATTGTGCCAAGATACGGAACACATTAATGAGAAATAAATATATGAGCATCATGAAAAAAGTATATATCCAAATATATAGCAAACAGTAAACTATCTACAGGCGCTATGACCTATAGGCACAAAGTTTATGGATTTTACAACCTATTATCTCTAATTAACATGCCAATTTATCTACTCATTCTAATTTAGATTAGACATATATTATGAAAGTAATTACTATTATTCTTCATATATTTGGTATAACACCAATTTCTTAATCTTTTCAACTATTATAAATTACTATGGTTCAACCACTGTTTCTATTGTTTTTCCATAACATGATCACTATACTTTATTAAATGTTCCATGTTGTATTCATTTTGATCTTGTTATTACTTTATTCTTATATACATGATACAATATTAATTTAATTCATTTCATTTATCTCTATAAATATTTTTAAATTAAAATTAAAGTATATTTAAAAATAAGTTTGTGGTCGCACTTTGTTTGACACAAGACATTTCACAATTGGAATTCCTCTAAGGAATTGGTGACACCATAATCGAGGTTGCGGAAAGTCTTTCACGGGGTCATTCACGATTGGGTCTCTTTTTTGTTTTTTACCCGAGACCATTCGCTGTCACAAAATGGATAGTAGCGATTGCGACTTTTCAAGCAATACGCAAAAATTACCCCTTTTATGTTATCTTGCCTTTCCAAATCTCAACTACAAGCAAAATAATCAATTTTAATACACTTTAGCCTCATATACATATCAATCAAACAATTATTTTCTATGAATTTCACATTTCTAATATTAACCCTAAAATCATACAAATCACATATCTAATGCATTCATGTCATGAACTTTAACATGTTAAATATTTCATTTATGCAAACACATAATAGAATTATAGATTATTGCTTAAAAGTATGCTCGTATCTATTTGTTTCCATTTAGGATTCTTCAAGCCCCTTTTTCTTTTCCTTTGTTCTTCTCTTCTATCACTAGTACAAAAATGACTTATACGCGTCTGTTATTTTGAACTTTATGTGTCTGTTAAATGACAGACGCTTATGAAGCATACGTATATAAGTTGGATTTTAGGCGTCTGTCAAAATGACAGACGCATATAATTATTTTATGCGTCAGTTAAAATATAATGACAGACGTATAAAGTATATTTTAAAAAAATGACTATAGGCGTCTGTTGTTACAAAACAGCAGATACCTAAAGTCAATTTTTTTGAAAAAAAATTCATTATAGGCGTCTGTTGTTATAAAACAACAGACACCTATAGTCATTTTTTAAAAAAAAATTCACTATAGGTGTCTGTTATTACAAAATAGCAGACACCTATAGTTAATTTTTTTTTAAAATATTATAAATTGACAAATATACAGCAAATCGTAAAAATTACTTAAACTCATAAAAAAAACTAATTGTATAACAAAAAAACAACTACTAAGTGAAAAAAACTACAATATAAAATTAACAAAAATAAAATACACAAAAAATAAAAAAAGATAAATAAACTTTTTTGCATAAAAAAAGTAGAAAATCAAATACCAATAGTAATAAGGTGGATAACATACAACTCATTGGCTAATTGATGGTGAAAATTAGTTTTAACATGTGCAAAACCAACTTATTTTCTCCTTACCAAATGCCTTAGATAACCTCTCAGTGCATGAAACTCACTTTCATTTTATAAATCAGCAAAAAAATATTTTCTTGTCATCGTCGTGGCTACGACATAGAGGCTCAAATTTGAACGTGGTAGCAAAAAAATGTAGAAAAAAAGCTAAAGAGAAAAAAAATACATTTTCCATGCGTATCTATGGCCACGAACAATATAGCTCTTGTCATTATCGTCGCCACTAAGACATGTCCAAAATGTGACGAAGGTATTACAAGCCAAATTTATGTTGAGAACTGAAGAAGAAGATAGTTGGCGCATACAACTAGGTTTCAAACTCTAAAGTAAAAGAAATAGATATATATAGTTGAGTTTCAAATAAAAGAGCACAAAGAGAAACCGTATTTTTTGGTTTTAAAAAATAAACTATAGGTGTCTCTCATTACTCGTGACAGACACCTATTGTACACTAATATGTATCTGCTTTTATTAATGTCAGATGCATATGAGTGCAGAAATATTATATTTCTGTCATTTTTAACGACAGACACCTAAAGTAAAAGGTATATGTGTCTGGTTTTATTAATGCTAGACGCATATGAGTGCATAGATATTACACTTTTGTCCTTTTTAACGACAGACACCTAAAGTAAAAGATATATGTGTCTGTTTTTATTAATGTCAGATACCTAAAGTACAAGTTAAATTTTATATGTCTGTCATTTATATTAACAGACGTATATACCAATAAAAATATTTTTCAATAATAAATTCAAAAAAATTATTGTTTATTAATAAACAATAGGTGTTTGTTGTTTGTTAAGACAAACACTAAAATTATATCATATGTGTCTGTTGTTTATTAAGACAGACGCCTAAAATACAAGTTGAATTTTATATGTCTGTCGTTTATATTAACAGACACATATGTTTTGTAATTTTATCATATATTTACAAAAATGACACCGCTTCTATTTTATGTGTCTGTTAAAAAAATACCAGACACATAAAATAGAGGCGGTGTCATTTTTGTACTAGTGTCTGGTATATAATTTTCGTTTAAAGATATTTTTGTACTAGTGTATTCCTTGATCACCTTCTACTTGATCACCTAAAACACATAAGAATTCCATCAAAATCATTTCTTCCATCATTTTATCACTAAATTCTCTCTTTTTACAAATTCCAAAATCTCTTTCTTCAAAACCAAGTTTAAAATGAGCTTCAAACATCCTATTCCTTTAGAAAAAGTTGGAGAAGTGAAAAAATCTTATATTCACCGTTTTTCTTTCTATGAACAAATCACAAAGAGTTTTTCTCTAATCTTTTCTAGCTTATTTTCTATTTCCAAGCCTTCTAATGGCTTTCTTTCACTTCCTTGTGCATGAAAAATACTATTTTTTTAATGCTTTTATCTCTCTTTCTCTCTAGAAAAAAGTTGACTATAGAGGAGAGGGAGAGAGATGGGTTAAGGTTATGGAATGCATAAAATTCTAGACAAATAGTGATAAGGAAGGAAGAAGAAGGAGAAAAGAAAAGAAAATTAAAATGTCAAAGATGTGTCCATCATAGGTTAAAAATCTAGATATTTGTGTGCTAATTAATCTTTTAATATGGTATGCATAAGGTGGCCGACCATCTCTCATATTTTATGTCTAATTTATCTCTTTAATTAGCAATTATTCTAATTAATCCTTTAATTTTTGGTAAATTATAATTTACTCTAAAATTTTTCTAAATTTACATTTAGCTTATTTAATGAAATTAAACATACTTCATTAGATATTTTTTTATAATTATTTGTCTTTATTTTAATTTTTTCTAATCAAAATTTGAATTTAGACTTCAATCAGATTGATGTATCAATTTTACGACACGTACGACTAAATGTATAAATTAGTGGATATGACAAAATTTATTAATTTATTTTTTTTGTTGTTCATGCCAAGTTTAATTTTTATAATATTGTTCACTACTGAATTTTTTTTTTTTACATAAATTAAATTAAAGTTCAATAAAACTATTTGTTGTTTATCAAACTTGTAAAAAATTAAGTTTCTTTATAGGATATACAATGGTTAAAATAGTAAAAGTTTTGATGAAATTCAAACCCTCTAAGAGATGCATAAATTGGTATGTCCAATTATACATTGACATACAATCACAATTAGCCATAAAAATTATTCAACATCAATCTTATGATTGAATTCTTTTAAGTTGATAGTTGTATGTGCAATGCACTAATTAATTTTTATTTTTAACAAATTAGGACGACTCCAACTTAATTAAAATGTAGTTACAACAATTATTATTGATCCAATTATACCAGAAGTGGACGAACTTCATCATGCGTAAGTCTATATGTAAATATTTTAAAACATTAATGCTAATTAATTAAGTAATTCATAGTAATTTGTTTTGTATTTCATTATAAAATATGTATAAGTGTTATGGGTTTGACTTTGAATAAATCAATATCAATTTTTCTTTCAAATTACAAAATATTGAGAGAAGCAGCTAAAGTTCAGCTCGAACAAATAATCGATCATACATGTTAGGTGCATATAAACTATTTATTTCGTTATGTTTTTTGTTTAAAAAATTTGATTATTGTTTAATTGGACTCATTCTTTAAAAAAAAAATTTAAAATGACTTTACCAGAATAATGAATTTCTCCGGTTGCACGTGCCTTAGAAAAATCCATTCCTTTCAGTTCCTTATGGAAAGTTTAGCACAACATACAAAAACTTATGAAATATCCTTAAATTACAATTCTATATCATTAACTTTTCATAATAAAAAAATAAAGATCAACAAATACATAAAATTATCTTTTAGAGAAATCCAAATTCTAATAAATAATATTTAATTACGTGCTGATATTATTTTGAAAACCAGGGATCAAAGATAAGTTTGTTTACAATCATACAACGAATAATTTTCTGCTTAGCTATAAAGGCAATTACTCTTAATTTTGAATATAAAAACATGAAATTGTATTACTTAAATTTTTCGAATTTATTACATTCATAGATTAATTGAGATGTTTAATTTGTAACTGCATTCATAATAAAGTTCAACTAAACAATTTAAACTAAGATCATAACCAAGAGATCTAATTTCAGACTTTCGAATGCAAACACAACCCAAAAGAAAAAGTAATGAGTTGAACTTAATTACCAAAGGAAGGGGGTAGAGGAAGAAATCATGGCTTACTCTTGAGCGTAATCTTTCACTTTATCTGAAGGAAAGAGAGAATTGGATTACAAATACTAACCTAAATTTATTTACCTGTAAAGCAGTCGGAAAAATAAAAAATTATGATCAATAAAAAAGAAATTGAAATAAAAGAAGTAAAATTGTTGTAATTAAAACATATGCATAATTGATTTTTTATTGAATCAAATAATAGAATTGTAAGTACAATCGGGATAATTCATTGTTTTGGTAAAGTCATTCTACTGGAAAATCATTTTACTTATTAGTCATTAGACAATATAAATATATTTATTTTGTATATTTGAAGGGAGACACTTTGATAATAAGAGAAATTCTTTCTTTTCCTAAATTTCGGTATTTCTCCGTTGGAAATCAACCTCTTCATCCTTATAGATTACAGGAAACTACACTCGATAAAGAATTGGATTTATCAACTCCAACAAAGGAGTATAATCAAACATGTGCTTATAAGATGATATTTGAAATCAACCAATCGGAAATTTGCATCGTAGATCATACAAGGCTTTATGTTGGGTTCACCGTAATATTTCACTTCTGAAAAAAGTAAAATCAAATAAAAATATAAGTGTTTATTTATTGGTCTGATCTACACAAAATATCGACAATAAAATAACAAATGAATAACTAATTTCTGGACCTCGTCTGAATGTAAAGACAAACAAGAAATTGACTATTGAGCCATTATACAATGATAATGAAGTTGAAAGAGACTGATTACAAAGAAAATGAAATAATATTTGTACTATATTATGTTAGTTCTACTTCTAAGGAAAGAAATAAAAGGAAAGATAAATAAGAAATGAGAAATTTGTGTGTTGATTCCTCTAAAAATGGAAATAAAAGTATAACATCTTTAAAAAAATCCCATATCGTCAAAGCACAAAAGAGATTATGGCATTGAATATACCTATAAAGGTGCTAGTTTCAGCTGCTAATTTGACATGTCAGTTTTCGAATTTTAAATCGGAAAGGAATAAAGAAAAATGAAAGGTTTATAAATTTTTACACTAACTATTAGTGACAATTTGAACTGACTATTTTAAACCAACGTGATTTGAATATCTGTAAATTGTAATAGAATAATTGGGTATGAACTGTTACAATTTAGTATTATAGTCACTCCGAGTATAACTTTGAGCGATTGTACGACAAATCTCAGCGATGATGCTAGATCTCATATGGGGGATGAATTGTAAAATTCTTAAACAAAGTTTATATTTACAAACACAAATAAAATTATGGAACTGAATGTAGTCAAATTTGGAGAAGTGCTAGTTTGAATTGCTAACTTGACGTATCAATTTTTGAATCTCATATCGAAAAGAAATGAAGAAATATGATAGATTTATAAATATTTGCACCAACTATTAATGATAATGAGTTAACCGCATGGTTTGATGATTTGCAAACTGTGATAAAATAGTTGGACATTGACCATTACAAAAAGCTTATTTATAAGTTGTCCCAAAGCACCAACGAGACAAATAGCAAAGTGGGACTATTTACTTGTATAAGGAAAATATTGTCGATTTTATTATTTTTGTATATTTTTAGGCAGTGTTAACAAATTTAAATACATAATATTCCGAAAATAACTATTTAACTCAGTTGCCATTGCTATTCGGTAGTAGTCTTTAAGCCATTCATCAACAATGTTTCTCAGTTTCTTTGCTCCTTTAACCATTCTACATCCCCCTCATCTTTCCTTAGTCTTAGATCTAAGCAATTAATTAATGTTTAATACCAGTTTTTGTTACCATTGCGACAATAGTTAATGATACCAATCTCAGTGAGATTGGAGAACCAGTGAAAGATCTGATTGAATTAAGAAACGACTAGTCGTTGAGTTTGACGGAGCGCACCAAGCGGCCATGAAGATACAACCAACGTTTGCAGATAAGAGAGTTAGAGATACACTGAGAGATTGGTAACTTAGAGAAAATTTGGATTAGAATTTCATCGGAAAGAAGGGAAGTATGATAAAGTCCGGACGGGTCTAGGGCATGAGATAGCAGCCCTGCAATCAAAGTGTCATTCTTCGAAGGAGGTGATGCTGATGGTGTATTGTTGAAGGATCAGACTTCCATCTTCAAAAGTGTATGCTTTAAGTTTTCTTCACCAAACCATAGGTCCGACAAGCTTAGAGCTCTGCTTCGCCTTGATGATGGAGGTGGCCTTGGACCTGGGTTTGGGCAATGGTCATGGTTATGCTTAGGGTTAGGTTTTGGGATTGTATTCGTTGAATGTGACATTTATATTTTAGAATTAATTTTATTTTTTTCTTGTTTACTTCTGTCAGTTTGAAAATCTGTATCCCTATCCTAATTCCAAAGAGTGAAATTCTTTATTCTTAATTTTTTAAAATTCTTTTTGTTTTGGAGGTTTTCTGAATAATTAGAGAAAAAAATTTATTTGAAGATGATCATTTGTTTTAAAATGTTTGGTAATTCAGTAATTAAAAAATAATTATAATTTATAATATAACTACTGATAATTATATTATATTATTATTCTAATTTTTTATTTATTCATAATGCATATTATATAAAATGTAAAAAAATAATTAATTAGATACAAAAATATAATAGAAAATATAATTTTTTAATCAATAAAAATTATCATAAATTGATTGAAATATAAATAAAATTTGTACTAAAAATCTAAAAGCTAACTTTTAGTATAGAAAGTAAAAAAAAATTGTTTTTTTTTAAAAGTTAACTTTGACTGTAAATTTTAAAAACTAACTGTTTGAATTTTTTTTTTAATTGTAAAGCAAACATCTAATTTAATATTTAGATGGATAAACATTAAAAACTAAACTAAGCAAATATTTAATTTATTAAATCGTCCAAAAGCTGGCTGCATATGGGCCAACAAAGATAGAAATCTCACGCACTTGACAATCAAAGCATGGTAAAACTATTTTTATTTTTCACTCTTTTCAATATTTATGTTCAAATATTTATTTTTTGATTGATCAATAAAAAAAAAATTAATAATTTTTATTTTATTATTTATTTATTAAAATATAAATATTCAAAAGTATCAAAAAAAAAAATATAAAGCATTATTAACATTCTCTTTAAAATAATTCCTCTTAAAACGATTGAACCCACAAAGACCTCTGACCCCTTTCTATGAGAAGCCGATCAAACTAAAAACTCAAATATACCCATCTCAAATTAATCCGAAAAAACTTTAATGAAAACTACAAAGCATGAAAGGAAGTTGCAAAACGCATAGATTGTGAACTAGAAATCAACCAAACAGTAACGCGTTTGTGCCCATGGTAGAGGTAGAGAGATCGATGGCTCAGAATTGGCAAATCGGATCTGCAATTGTAATTGAACCGTGGAAAAGAGAAAAGTCGAACAAGTAGATACGAAAGGCAATCGGATTGACGGCTCAGAATTGGCCTATGAACAGCCCTACCCCCAGGAGTCGCTCAGCTCTCTCTTGAGAATTAGATTCCTCAAAAGTTGAACCAATTTCTTCAGCTCATCTCCTTTTTCATTTTTTTTTTCTTGTGCACTCCAAACAAAACTGATCAAAACCCACAAAAGTGTCCAGCTGAATCATACGAGGGAATTTATCTCACTGAATAATGAGGTGAAGTTCCGGACTTTTTTCACTTGGCTGATTATCTTTAATACCGGAGATGGTCTTCTTATATTTGAGTTATGTTTTAAGTGGATTCCCCTGATCTTGATCGCCTTCCTTTCCATACTCAGGAAGGCGTTTTAGTTAGGTGGAGAAGATTCGATTGGAAAGAATCTCGATTTAAATGGGTTGACTCTGCTGGGTAATTTCTGAGAACATAGACTAAATTGCTGTAGCTATAAAATATTTTGATTTGATGCTTGCTCATTTGGCTATTGTCTTTTATTGATGTTTTGATGTGGGATCTGATAAAGTAATGTTGATTAAACCATAATAATTTTGTTATTATGGGATATCTGTTCTAAGGTAGAATTTTCGGATTGAATTCTTATCAATACCCTTTGGTGTTTATTTCCCATTTGTTTAGAATCTTTAGATATATAATTTTTGTTTTAGGGGAGAGTTGCCAGAGGGGCAATGAAAATAAGAGGATTTTGGTGGATGAGTTGATGGTTTATCTGTTTTGCACATCAGGATTTCACTTTGTTCTTGGTTTTGGTTCAGGCTTAGATTATTTTTTAATCATATTTGTGAACTATAGTTCATAAAGGATTGTTCTTGCATTATCTAAATGTTTTAGCTACTTGGTCTGTGAGCATGATTTAACTTCTTTAAACATTATAGTTTGACTGAAATTAAAATGTAATCTTTTGATACTTGAACTTGTTCACTGAGGACATCAGTTTGGCTTTGCTTGTCCACATGTTGTTTTTCTTATTAATTTGTAACTGCTCTATATTATCTTTTTCATCAAATCCATGCCTTCCAATGCTATTTTGGGATGATTTTGACTGGAAATCTAGCTTCACTGAGAGCCGTTTTAGGTGAACTGGAGCTCTCCCCCCACTTTCATGAGATACTGGACTACTTTGTAATGAAAAATTCTGTGATCAATGATATAGTGAACAAAGCAGCAGAGATCAAATTTTTGGGAGGCTTGAGAAAGAACAACAATAAGAGAGCAGAAAGGCCTGAAACTCTTGGTACTAGAGTCATGGTAGTTTGGTGAGAAAATTGGAGACAGGTCTATGTCTATTCTTGTGTCCGTGTAGAATTTAAGTGGTTGTGCATGAAACATGAGAATTTAAAAGAAATCCATTGGCTCCGCTCTTGTATCATTATACTTATTAGTGGCAATTGTTTCAAATTCAGCACATTCAACTACTCAGAAAATCAAATTATGCTCTTTTGATAGCTTCACCTGACATTACCAGAAGAACAATCTCATTTTACTTCCCTATATTTTTCCTTGATTTGTACTATCCCAGTTAAAGTGAAAGAAGACTGATAAGTTAGAGCATGAGTGATACTCTGAGAGTAGGTGGCAATATGTGCTACATAATTTTTATTGTAATGCGTTGACATTTATTAGTTGCTTCTAATGATGCCAAAATTGTCAGATCCAAGTCATATGTTGGAATGGACTAAATCTTGTTGAATCAACAAAATCAAGCATGCCGGATGGAGTTTTGGACAATAGTTGGGTATGATGTTGTTTTATCATATTTTTGCTTTTGTTTGCTATGGCGTCTTTTAATATGAATTAGTTAATGAACTTCTGACAAGGAAAATATTTCATCGGTGGAGCTAAAAAATAAAGATAGTTCAAGCCAAACCTCCCAACCCCTTGCAAAGATGAAGATTCTATCAAAACATGACATAGTCACACTCATGATGACTTTGTTACTGTATTTATGCTTGTTATTGCTGCTTCCTCTTGGTGTGTTTTCCCTTCGCTCTCTTCCTTCTGATTTGTGTGACCCTGCAAATGAGTTGGATCCACAAACCCTCCGATCAGATCAAATCACTGTCCTTATTAACGGTTACTCTGAATCACGAATTCCCCTCCTTCAGACAATTGCTGCCACATACTCTGCCTCACCGCTAGTATCCTCTGTGCTTGTCCTCTGGGGAAACCCTTCCACTCCACACAAAACACTGGCCTACTTGGCCCATAATCTCTCCCTCTCCTCCTTTGGTGCTGCAACCATCTCCCTTGTCCGCCAGCATTCTAGCAGCCTTAACAACCGTTTCCTCCCCAGATCATCCATTGGAACACAAGCTGTCTTGATCTGTGATGATGATGTGGAAGTAGATCCTAAATCCTTTGAGTTTGCTTTTCAGACTTGGAGATTGAATCCCGACCGTCTAATTGGGTTCTTTGTCAGATCACATGATCTTGATTTGTTGTCAAAGAAATGGATTTACACAGTGCATCCAGACAAGTACTCAATTGTGCTCACAAAGTTCATGATTTTGAAAAGCCAGTATCTGTTTGAGTATAGTTGCAAGGGTGGGCCCAGCATGAGTGAAATGAGAAGGACCGTTGATCGGATGCAAAACTGTGAGGATATACTGATGAATTTTGTCGTGGCTGATCGGGCAAATATAGGGCCTATACTGGTAGGGGCTGGGAGAGTCAGGGATTGGGGAGATCCTCGCAATGAGGGTGATGATGGACAGATGGGTTTGAAGGATGGAGAGGATAACAGGGTAAAATCAGTTGGGTTGAGTAGTAGGAGAGGCGAGCATAGGAAGAGACGAGGTGAGTGCATAAGAGAATTTCATAAGCTCTTGGGAAGGATGCCGTTGAGATATAATTATGGAAAGGTAGTTAATGCAGTTGGTGAACAAGGATTGTGCATGAAAGGAGGCAAGTTAGTTTTTTGTGATAAATATGAGTGAATTTTAATGCACTTCATTCACCAGATGAATTCGTGATTCAAATCATGTTTTCCTTGCTGATTCCTCATAAAACAGCTTGTGGTTCATGATTTTATTTACTAAAAAATGTGTATTGATCAGTTCACAGAGAATAAAATTTGTAGTGCAAGTCATCATTCAAATTCGTGAAGAGGCAAGAAAAAAAAAAGGGGAGCATAGGCGATGTAGTATGAAGATCCTATGGTTTAATGCAACAAAAGGTCAGGAGTTTAGTATCTGTCATTCTCTCTCTTCATGAATTTTCCTCAATGACCATTGGAGTCATTGGTGAAAAATATTGTTTGTTGATAGGAATTTGAAAATTCGGGCCAACTAGTTACTGTGTAAACCTGCTCTTTTGATTGTCATTTCTCAGAAGGTATAATTTTATGTAGCATGAATTCCTGTTACTTGGTATGAAAATGAACATAATTTTGTCTTTTCATTATAATTTATGACCTGAAAATCAAACTGTAATGCTGCTGTAGTTCAAATAATTAGCATTTAAATTGCAGGGAGAGCCTGTTCTGAGACCAGGCCAAATTTGACGCATGAGATTCTTATCTTTGCAATTAGCTGCCATAATCGCTTATGTGAAAACTCTTACTTTTAAATTTTCACTGCCATTGTATTTATTACAGCAACTTTGCTGGGGTTTTATTGGAATTATGTAGATCAGAATAGTAATTGTTAATCCACCCATCAATGATATTGATCTCAATTCTTCGTTGTGCAACCAACCAATCTGGATCTGTTGTTTCATTCGCTCTAAGTATATCCAAGCAGTGAGAGCCTGCATAACAACTCTTATGTTTTAATAACAAAGAAAATTCTTATATAGACATTTTAAATATTTTCATATATAAATTAAGCAAATAACTTTGTTGTCATTTTAAAAATATTTTTCAGAATCAATTTCATTTTTGTAAATAAAAAGTTCATATATATATTGAATGGATTTGATTGATTCATAGATGGAAATAGGAATCTAATCTAAGCAATAACAACAAATTCTGAAATTTCGGAAAAAATTAAAGTTATTTTCAATATACATATATAATTAAATGGTGAAATTATCAATATGGCCTTTGATCCGAAGTTTAAAAAAAATGACATTTTTACGAACTTTATATTTTATTTTATTTTACATTTTACTCTTCTTTTTTTCTTTCATTTTTTTACCTAGTAGTTTTGATATTTTGACTTTAAATAAAAAAAAAATCATATAAATAGAATTTAGATTCACGGAAAATATAGTTTTGGAAAAAGTTATTTTTTGAATAAAAATGTTAAGTTATATATCAAATGAGATAATTGTAAATTTTTCTATAAGGAGTTAAAAGAATATACCGTTGGTTGTATGGACGGCAACAATAGTATCAGATATGTTCTCCAACACCCTACAAGAACAAAGTACGTATCTTATTAATCTCAGTGGAATTTCGTACGTGATAATATATAACAGAAACGCTTAATTGTACACAAAGCAGTGATAACAGAGAACTTGCAATAAATTACAACCATGAAAAGAGTAGAGAGTGATTAGTGAATTTTCATGAATTAGGAACTAAACAAATGTAAAATCACCAATTTTTTTTTTTATTACCCGCCACTACTGTAAGGATCTTTTAATCCATTGGAGAAGATAATGTTGCTACCAAACCTCCGTAGAACAAGTTTTATGCTCTGCAATTGGAGATGAAACGTCGAATAACTATACACAATATGTTTTTTTATATGACAATAAGTTATTGACGATGTAACAATTTTTAAATTAAAACATACATGGCCTCCATAATAGGAAGTGACCCAATGAGGGCGAGGGGCGACGCCGTATAAATCCAAGCAGTCTCGTACATAGCTGTTGAGGTCGAAAGGAGAAGGTGGGAACATTGTCTCATTCCCTCGCCCAATAGGAATCACCATCTCGCTACATGTCTAAACACACAAATTATTTATATAAAACAATTAATTTTTAATTTTTAATATAAATATAATGTCTAAAATTAAGGATGTGATTATATGTTATCTTTGCTAACTGAGAATAATTTTGAATTTGGATGTATGATTGATTAGTGAGGTTTATATATGAATTTCATTGTCAATAAAACATTTTGGTGCGAGGCTTTTTCAACTATAAATGATTTTTAAGACCAACTATCTATGCATGTGACTATTGATATTAGTGTGTAAAACATGTTGAAGCAGAATTAGGTGAAATGATTAGCTCTTAAATTTAACACCATTTCTTTTGATTATTTTAAAAGCCACAATTAATACTTCTTTAATAGTCAAGGTCAAACATTCATAATAACATGACTCAAGATGATTTTATTTCTATTTATAATGAATTAAGCTAATGATAAAATTTCACATATAAAATAATTTTCATAATTTTTGTTTTTTTATATCATCATAAATTAAATATAATACATCATAGACCCAGCTAGATAAGAATTTTTTTTTCCAAAACAATAGATAAGTAAGGAAATGAATCAATGATGTTGATTGAATGAAATTTGTGAGTATAATAAATTAAAAGCACACATTAATATATTTATTAATAAACTTTAATGTAGTGATACTACAATTGTTTTTAGGACTGTGAAGTTTCCATTTTGATTTCCAACTAAATTAGAGTACAAATATATTTGTTAATTATATTTAAGACGCTAAAAGTTTAATAGTAACCTAAAATTTTTAAACTCCTATAGTCTTCTAAATACCCCATTTTTTTAAAAGAAATTTAAATGTTTTTTCAATGTTATATATATAAAAAAAATCTTTGTTAGCAAAATCTCTTTATAGATGTAATTAAAAAAATAATATTATGCGATGATAAATCATAAATAAAATTAACATCTTAAATGAAATAAGATAAAAATTAATAAATGTATTTTTAAATAAAATATTTTATTGTTGACATAATTAATATTAAGGATTATATAGTAAATTTTGAAAAATAGAGGGATGCAAGTGTAAATATTACCAAAGGTAACTAAAATTTTAGTATATATAATTAATTAGTAGGACTATCATGTCGACCGAATGAAATATGAGGTATTATTTAGTCGAATTTTCAAAGGGATATATGTGTGAATTTCACAACATGTAATCAAGAGGAAATTGACCACTCAAAGTATCAAACAAACAAAAAAAATGTTGGATTTGAAAAGGTTACATTTATTTGAAACCCTTTTATTTAGATTTTGTCTAAAATAAAATATTATATAAAAAATTTTATAGTGAAATTCTGTCATTATGAAAACAAGTAGTCAAAGCAAATATGGTGGGTTATGATTAGTTTTGCCGCAAATGAAAGAAGAGAGCACATATAGATATGATTGTGAATGCCACTAAAGAGTGGAAAGAGAATGAAAAGCAGAGAAAATTAATGGGAAACGAAATTGCCTGCCATCGCCAACCCACGGCTGTTTCAGAAAGGTTAGTGGGTGGATTCACATAGCATGATCTGTTTCCTCTGGAAGCAACCATTCCACCAACTATTTTGCTAAGGATATCATCATCATCTTTACCTTCTCCATCTATGGCTTTGCAGATTATGCTCACTGGATATGTGGGTGGCTTATTATACTGTGCTGCACTGCTATACATATTGTCTAGGTACTCCTTCAGCTCTTCAGCATCATTCAAGGGTCTATAACAAGAATAATATAAAGAGAATTATTAAAATTTTAACATATGCTTTTCAATCAAAATTTTTAAAATTAAAAAAAAAATTATATATCATTACACCTAACAAGCATATATGCTTCTTTTTTACATAATAATATTTTTTTATGTGACAGTTTATGATTAATTTGATTTATGTAGTTATTACTACTTGCAAGTCTTGAATTTCGTGCTGAGGATTGATAGTCCATTGTGTTTAGAAGCAACTTCATCAATTTCTGCCCATGACTTTTGTATTGTTTGGTAGCAACTCTCACTTGCTTCCTGTAAAAGGAATAAATAATTCATCGACCCTTTTAATTAATTACTGTAATTAAACACTTTAAAACCTTTTCAAACCACAAGGAAATTAAATGAAAAAGGAAAATTGACAAAAATTACTCTGAAATCCTTGGTGACGATAGAGTAGTATCCATTCGAAGGAGTAATATCATCAAAGTAAAGAATTGGTGCTGACGATGCCAAAGCTCCAAGTGCAACGTGAGGGTATTTTAGTCGAAACCATGATGCCAGCACTAGCAACAATATCATTAAAAAGTAATAAATAAAATAATTATCACCTCAATTAAATAAAATATAATTAAAATCTTCAAAAAATTTATAAAGAAATTTATTACTTGAACCAGGTCTAAGAATTCATTATGAACAAAATTAGTGATTCTTTAATCCAGTTTAGATAAGAGTGTTGTTACGAAGAACAATATGCAGCCACCTACTTCCGCCGTATGATCCGCCGAGCACGATGACCGGAGAATTATGAGCATGTAATTTTTTCTTGATATGAAGGATAATTTCGGCATAATCTGTAATGGCTTGAGCAGAGTTGAAAAATCCAAGAGTGCTTGCATTTTTCAATGCTTCTTCTCTCGATCCAAATGGAATTGATTTCCCATAATATCTATGCTGGTGAAAATAAAAACAAAAACATTATTAATCAGATTCCAACTCTGAACAAACAATTAATTAATATAAAATCAAATGATTTGATTATTACCTCAATATATACTTGAAGAGCATTAAAATGAGCAGCATTATCGGTGAGAAATCCAATAACCGGAAGATCAGAATCAAGGGATTCTTCTGCACCAAAATAAACAAAGATTGGTGAAGTGGAATTGGCTCCTCCCCAGTATTTGGAATTGATGATATATCTTTGTTGAAAAGTGTCGAAGCTTTCTGGCTTGAAGTTGAAATGATCAAGTGTTTGATTGTAGAAAAATGTTTCCATCTCTTCTGAAATTGTTGTTTCAGACAATAATGTCACACCATCTTCCTCGATTCTTGGACCTGTGGGACTCAGCCTTGGAACATGATAATGAAACCCTGTTGCGGTTGCAGAGGTTAAAAACAACATAAACAGAATTGTTGGATTCATCATTAGAATATTAATTGGTGAAAGCTTTTACTTGTGATATAATTCTTGAACCAGCAGATACTTATATAGCATAATTTGACATGCTTGCTCAAGATGATATATTAATTTACAAATCCAGCCAATAATACATTACTGTATAAAAAATTATATTTTTATTTAATAAATATATAATAATAAATTATCAATTCGGTTCATAAATAAAAGTAAAAATAAAAATATGGGTTTGGATAAAAATTTTCCATGAGGGAAACTTGTTATAAATGGAAAAACAAGTTATTTTATAATAATATAATTGGTGAACATTAACAAAAATGGACCATATCTTACTCAATGGGTTGGCTCCACCATTTCACACTCCTAGAGCAAAATGACATATGAACTCATCCTTAGTAGCTAATTAGTCATCATAAATTTTTATTTAATATCCCAGTCAATTAGTGTCATTGATTCTAATTTCCTCTAGAAACTAGTTAATTGTCAACGCGTTTTAGGGTTTTTTGACATTATAATTGAATTTTCTAATAAAATAGAAAAAAATGATCTATATAATATAGCGACATAATTAATTTCTAGAAACAAATTGTGTTTAACAATGACAACATAATCTAGAAACAAATTGTGTTTAACAATGACAACATAATTAAAATTTAATTTAGAAAATCTATACAACTGTATAAAGTTCAAATAAATAAATTGAAAGAGTAGTTTTGAAAATTTCAAAATTTGTAAGCAAACTAAATCTAACATTTTTTAGACAGAGTTTGTTTAGTTCAACAGTGGTGGTTAGCTATTAATATCTAGTGATGATAAGTAACTTTCAGTAGCTAACGATATCAACAATTTATAATTAATTTAATTTTAAAATATTTGATAACTTAACGGTTAAAAATTAAAATTTTTCTTACTTTAAATATACTAAGATGAATATACTCAAGATTTATTTCTTACTTCAATATATACATATGTGAAGAGAATTTCTTTGTCAAAAAATAAAAGGTAGAGATGGAGAATTTAAAAAATTATTGAGATTCCTTAAGACATGTCATCTTACTTATTCGGTCATTACTTACAAGTAAATAGTATAAGATGGTACATATAAGAAAGCTGGTTTACAAGAGATATTTGACAACCTATCATTTGCAGTTTTTTGTTTAATTTTATTGAATTCAAATAGAGGAGGATTTAAGTTTAAGGAATATTTATTGAAAATAAGCTGGCATAGTTTGATTTTTTAACTAAACATGGCAATAAATAATTAATTAAAAAAAATCTCTCAGATCAAATTAATATATATAACCCAAAAGGCAATGAATCTAGAAAACAAAAACATATATCAAACCCGAATTTTATGAATTTATTCATTTAAATTTTTTAATTAAAATTTTTTTATTTTATTTTTCTTAATTATTAATTTTTGAACTTATTTATATGCTATGAATTAAAAATTCATTTAATTGATTATAATTGATTTATTGCTAATTGAGTGATTCATAAACAGGAACTAATTAACTCAAAATTTATTCAATTAACTATTAAATTGACAATTGAATAAAATTAGTAATTAAAATAATTAATTGTTAAAAGAGCCAATTATATAATTTTTAACAAAAATCATATTAATTGGATGGCAAAGTTAGTTGATGTACATGTATTTGGATACACTCAAACGTTGGTAAATCGTTCATTTTAAGTTAATTAACTTCAAAGAAAGATTATAAAATTTTTAATTTTTGCATATATAAAAAAAATCTTTAATCTTCAATGTTCATGTTTTATAAAAAATAAGAAAAACATATTTAACAATTCATAAGAGATTCCTTAATGTAAATTCTTACCTAGATTTTATATTTTCAACTAACCAAATTAATAATTTATTTTATATTAAAAAAGTAACTTTTATCAACAACTTTATATTTATAAAAATTAAATATATAAATTGGATTCATAAATAAATATAAAAAGTTAATCTTAATATTATATTTCATTTATTTATTAATCATGTGCTCTCCATATAAATTCCATTTAAGGAAGAACAGTAATATGTCATTAAGAAACAGGCCTAAGCAATAAATTGTAATGGTGGGAATAATTGAAGTGTTTAAGATTTTTGAAGAGGCAGTCCACTATATGAGGAAGAGAATTGCTTGTACACAAGTGCTAACACAAGTGCTATCACTTAATAAGCATCACAAGAGCATAAGATAGCCTAGTGGAAGATCTATTTTTACATTAGTCATAAGTCTCAGGTTTAAATTTATCCCGTTATAACTCAAAAAAAATCGCAAGTAAAAAATTAATTAATAATGATAAATGGAAATTCTTACTCAATAATGATAATTATATCACAATCACATTTAAAGTTGTGAGTGGTATTTTCCTTAATTTCTTATACACACTCTAAGATAGTGACTGCATTAACTATATGCCAAAAATAATACATCATTCAAAGTTTATATATAATATTATTTAACTCGATTAAAATTGGTTCAAAAATTTCAATTTAGAATTTACTAAAAATTGAATGAATCAACTTGAACTCGAAATAATTATTTTTTCAAAAAAACAAGAGTTGAATCAAGTGAGAACAATTTGAATTATTTAATGCGAATGACAAAATTAACTAAAAAATGATAACTCAAATTTGAATTTATCCAACTCAATACAATCACCAAATATAATTCATGGTCATATATTTTCCTGTTGGACTTAGATCCTCTTCCATTTGGATAAGTATGACATTTTATATTTACATTATTTCGGAATTCCAATTTAAAATATATACAGTTGAGAAATTAAAATCTACTTAAATATTACTTATAAACTTTCAAAAAATAAATAATTGATTATTGGAGAATAATACATCAGTCATCTAAATTTAAAAGTTGAGATTGTTTCTCTTAAACTAATTCTCCAAACCGTACGGTTGAAGTATCAACTTGGCTTCAGACTTCTTTACAATAATCAACTTGATTCAAAGATAACTTTTGAGTGTAATTTATATGTATAGTCAATATGTCCAATTTAATCTTAAAATAGTTATTACTTTAAAATACTTTATTACCATATTTTCTATTGTAATTTTATAGTGAATTGTGTACTCAAATTTTACAATTAAAACAAAAAAATAAAATAAAAATAAGATGACAGAGAGTATTTTTAAGAATGAAATTATAGAAATTACGTAGGATAATAGGTTGTGTAGAAATTAGGTAGGATAAATGGGCTTATTAGACCTTACTTTTTCCAAAAGCTAGCTCAATGGAAGATTATTTAAGCCAGTACAAGTACTTGTTTAATATAACTAGTCCATTGTTGAGTTATGATACCATGTAAAATTAGGTAGAGATATCAGGCCATGTAGAAATTAGGTGTGTTAAATGAATTTGATTATAAATTTTTTGAATAGGAGAATTGTTCAAATTATTGTTAGTAATTCAATATGGGATAATCAATATAAATCAAGTAATTTAGTTAAAAATTAAAAATTATATATTAGTTAGACTCAAGATTTTATTTTATAATGAATTAATTATCAAAAATTTAGATTCTAAGTGCACCATTAATTCCAAAATATATAACGATGATTTGATAGCTTTTCAATTGAGAGTGCACTTCGAAATTGATGATTTCTTGCTAGCTATGCCATTACATTATAGTGATGCCTGATTGCTTGCGTATGAATACAAAATTGCCCATTCCCACCTCTCATAAAAATAAACAAATAAAAAGAGAAAAAAAAATCCTATGATTTATTGATTTAATAGCTTTTAATTGCCAATTCACACTTCTAATAAAAAAATTTATATTTATAATATTATGTCACTATAACTAATTAAGAATATTTGAGGTTTTCCACAGAAACAAACAGAAAGAAGAAGTGTATAATCCTGTCAAATTTTAGGAAAAGATAACTCAATTCATCACAATTAATTTTCCACGCAGTCACAATATTATCACATTTGCATTCAAACTGAAATAAACTTATTGACATATGTGGCCAATAATTGCAATTTGAGTTCAAAAATTAGAAATGTCGTCTAATAATTAATTTAATTATTCCAAAATTAAACAAATAATATAATATCTTTTAGAAAATTATTTTTCTATTTTACTAATATAAAATTAAAAGTAAAAATTATTCTTATGGTATGACAGTTTACCATTAACTTGATTCAAGAAGAGAAATATGAATAGAATATAGACAGATAAAAATTCTTCAGGAAATCTGAAGTCTGAATTCTCCTAATATAAAAAAAAAAGAAAATTTTATTTATTTATTTATTTTTTTACATTTTTCTCATATTGAATATTGTTCTTTTTTAATCTTTTACAGTAAATTTTTGAAATGCAAATAAGGAAGGGGAAAGTTAAATCCAAGTAATATCATTTGACAATATTATTATAAAAAATGATAATGATTCTGTTAGAATTAAAATTGAAATAGAGTAGAGAAAAATATTTATTATTGCAGATGGAATGAGTTGTGATCCAAAGCTGAATAATTAGATTAAGATAGTGAAATAATTATTCATTTTTCAGCTAAATAGAAGGGGGGAAATAAAAGGAGGGTTTTTAGGGAGTTTTGTTGGCAGGCTTAGTAGCAAGCTTAGCATAGTACTCTGCAAGCCAAAAGGCAATATTTTTTATCTCTTTATGTCTCTGCGCAACCAGCCATGCAGGATCACTTGGTGTTGGAGTTAATACATCCAAGCAATGAGCACCTACTTACCATAACAAAAATCTCCCAATTAAAATTAAATAAAATCATTTGGAAAAATAAATTAATCATTTACCTTCATCTGTGTGTATAGAAACAATACTATCTGATATGTCCTCTAAAACTCTGTACGTAAGCCAAGAAATTTAAAAAAAATTAATAATAATAAATGGATTAGACTAACATAATAATAATAATAATAATAATAATAATAATAATAATAATAATAATAATAATAATATTAAGTGTTGTTTGACATTGTGTTTTTCGGAAAAAATATATATATATTTTTTAAAATTTTCTAAGTTCTGAAACTGTTTTTAAAATAAATTAGGTAACTAAATATTTTCTTTTTCTAGAACTAGGGTTAACCCGTTTTTAAAAAATTAAAAAATTCAGTGAAATAAATTGAAAAAAATTAAATATATATTAATTTTGACACAAAATAGTATCCCAAACACTCAAATAGTCATAATTAACACAGTTGGAAAGTTGAAGTTCTTACCCTCCAGAGCTCCATGGATCGCGCAATCCATTGGAGAAAATGATGTTGCTTCCGAAATTTCCAAGCGCATATTTAATATTCTAAAGATTATAACATAAAATTCTTCTAATTAATTAAATTTTATTCATGAAATGGTAAAATAAAAGGATTAATCAGGAAGGTTGATAGATTGATTAAGGAGCTTACACGACCACCAAATTGGGTTGGAGCCCAGTAAGGCCTTGGGGTGATACCATAAAGTTGTTGACAAGATTTTGTATAGTTATTCAGATCAAACGGTGATACTTCGAACATCGTTTCGTTGTTATCAATCCCCATAGGTATTACCAGCTCTGTGCATGTCTGAAAGATGCATGAATTAATCTTAATTATATAGTTAATATGAGGGAAAAAAAGGGATGATACTTGGGGAAAATTAGAAAAAAAAAGGGACGATATATGGTCGAGATTTTTGTACTGTGTATCCCAGTATGTCTATATCAGATTTTCATGCATTGAGAGGTTAAATTTAAAGGAACTATAAAAATTAAGGTTCAAATTGTAATATAAAAATATAATTTCTACTAATTTTCTGTAAAAAGATAAATATGTACCTGCCATCCCCATGCACTCTTCCAGCTTTCTGTTGAATCATATACATAAATGCATTCAGAAGTGGCATTGAGACCAGCAGCTATTCGGCCAAGAACATCGGTACCATTTGGTGCTCCATCAATGCCTTTGCATAAATTTTCCACATAATAATCTGGGGGATTGTCGTATTGAGCATAGACCATATATACATCTGCCAGTAAGTCCTTGAGTTCTTGTGATGAGTTCAAAGGACTTGGAAAAGCCACAACGAAAATAGATTAATAAATGCTTATATAGTTACACCAGGAAATTTGATAACAATAATTGAAAAAAGAAAAACTTAATATATTGATCATTTACCTGCAAACGTTGAATTTGTTGCCAAGGGTCCAAAGACCATTAGGTTGATCTGCAATTCTGTCGATTTCAGACCATGATTGTTTTATAGTGTTGTAACAGCTCTCACTCGTATTCTGCACCAACCCAACATTATAATACTGAATTAAGGATTCAATTAAAACAAGCTTAATTTGGTTAATTATTTAATTTCTTACCTTGAAATCGTTGGATACAACAACTTGGTATGCATCTGGTGGGGTGATGCCCACAAAGTAGCGTATTGGAGCAGATGAGGCCAAAGCACCAATTATAATGTGAGGATATTTTAGACGAAACCATGAGGCTAGCACTGCAATTAATGAATTTCCAGAAGACAGGCATTAGGCCTAAAATTAGATTTCAGTCTAAACTGATCAGTGCAAAAAAGTTCGAGAGAGCCATTTAGGGAAAACAACTGAAAAAACTAACTGAAGCAATTTTTTTTCCCTAAACTTACTTCCACCATAAGAGGCTCCAACAGCAATGACGGGGCAATTTTCAGCGTACAGATTTTTCTTAACATCAGTAATAACCTGAGCATAATCTGCCAAAGCCTGTTCTGAGCTCAAGTATCCCATTGTGCTTTCATTTTGGAATGTTTGATTTCTCGTTCCAAATGGTAACGATTCTCCATAGTATCGGTGCTGTATATATAAAATCACTTATCATTATATCATGTTTTCCATCTCTAAAGAATATTTATCTATGTTTACAAATTATTCTGTCTGTACAATTCTATTTTCACATTTATTAAGAAAATTCTATAAATATAGTTAAAAGTATTCAATTTTCCTAATATATCCGTACATTAATTTATTAGATATCTATCTAAAAATTATAGATTAATTATTGTTTCAAAATGACTTAAATCATTTTAAAATTAGTTTCACAATAATTATAAACTTTTTTCTATCTCTTAAACTCTCGATGAATTCAACACTTAATCAACAAATAAACCATGTTAGTAGGCCATAATATAATTTGGAATAATTATAAAAGAAAACTTATCTAGAATATAACATACATGCATAAATCCTCACCTCTATAAATAACAGCAAACCTTTAAAACGAGCAGCAAGATCAGATATGAAATTCACATACAAAACATCTCCTTCTATGTTGCCTTCTTCACCTACATAAACAAAAATGGGGGAGCTCGTATTTACGCCACCCCAATACTTGAAGTTGAGTATATATCTCTGCTGGAAAGTTGCATAGCTCTCAGGATAATAGTTAAAATGATCGAGTGTCTGGGTATAAAAATGGGTTTCATATTCTGGAGGGAGTTCCATGGAGGCTGAAAAGCTGATAGCCTCATGTCTAATTGGACTTAATCTTAATCCTTGTGGATATGCAGATGATAGATATGTTGCTATTACTACAAGAAAGACTATTAGGTGAAATTGTAAAAATGCCATCTTGAGCTACGTACCCACACTAATTGTTGCCTTCAGAATCAATTTATATATACATATAAGTGGGGGAGTAATTTTTTTCCATTTTGTTGTTGGAATTTTGCATCCAAACGGCCTTGTATTCATCAAGGAACTTTCTCAGACGGTTGTAGTTTTGGACTGTTGAGTTTTGTTCTAGAATTCATGAAATATAGCCGGCCAAGACACAGTTAATTATAAAATGACAAATAGATGCCTGCTTAAATTACCTTTTCTTTTTGTTATTCCTTTTCAAATTAAAAAAATAAGCATATTTTGGTCCTGAATTTTAAGAATTTATGAAATTAAATTTTATAACTGAAAATTTATTCAATGGCGTTCCTTAACTATTAAATTTATTTAATTGATTTCCTTAATTATCAGCTTCGAACTAATTTAGTTCTTATTTAGGAAACATTTACCATCTTTAATCAATGATAGTTAATTTGACAACTTTTTAGTTAAGGAACTGAATTAGTTCAAAATTAATAATAAAAAGACTCCTTCAAATAAATTGTGATGTAAGGGACTTAATTGCCTCACTTCATAAAGTTTAGGGATCCAGTATGTTTTTTTTAATACATAAATTTTGGCCTCTTGACATTTCATGATATATGTGCAACAATTAGTTATTATCATTTGTGCTAACAACATATATAAATTATTAACTCGATATATAAAAGTATATATAAATTGAGTCTAATTAAAAAATTTTCGCATATATTTCCATGTTTGATAAATTTTAAGTCTTAGTTTTTGTTCATACTTGCTAAACCAACAGTTAAAATTTTTCAAACTTTTGAGGCTCTAAATATTTTTCTTTATTCGACCTAGTCAATAAGTTTTATTTTTGGTCAAATGGATCCTCATGTTTTATAATTTTTGAAAGAGGAATGTGATTGACTGAGTGCCAGTCAAATAACTCTTGTAATTAAGTCTTTGAATTATTTAGTTGGCTCAAAATTCTGATTGATATCTTTATATTGTTTTATTTTTTCTATTGCTGGTACAAAACTCCCTTTATTTTTTATATTGTAACTCCCTATTGTAGATACAAATGGAGTTCAATTGCAAGCTTGCCAATATAACAGACAACAGAATTGGCTAAAAATAGCAATAGCCGATAAATAAGCAATAATATGCTGCTGATCTCATCTTCACTTCAGGTTAAGTACATTAGTCAATGTCTCCATTCTCTTTGCCAAAAGATGTCATTGAATACCATTGAGTTTTAGCTCTGTAGTATGTAGTACTCACATCGGTTTTCAGAACTGGAATTTTTCGAGTTCAAACCTGATCATTAATCATATAATTAAACTAAGAAAAAAAAGGTCAATTCTATCAATCGACATATTCAGCTGGCATTTTGTTAGCAGGGTATCTATACTGTAAATTGGAATCATCTTCAGAAGTATAAATGTTAGCTTATAAATCTCACAGCACAACCGTTATAATTTTAAGAAAGCAAAAAATTTCATAGCATAAAATGTTGGGCACAACAGGTATAACAACACAATAAATACAGAATAAAAATAATCAGCAAAAATAATATCAACAATTTAATCTGATTCACTTTTTTAATTTGGGTTAGTCCACGAGACAAACTTTAAATATTTTTCTTATACTAATAAAAATTAATAGATACAAAAAGAGAGTTTCTTCTAGACACATGCTAGAGGTAATACAAAAATATGAGATAAGTCTAAAAATAATGACACTTAAGTGTTTTTCAAAAACACTCCAAAACTATTTTATTCACTATTTTTGTTATTCACATTTTCTGGAAAAAATTCCAAAAAACCAATTATCTCACACAATAAGAATTTTTTTCTCAATTACAATGTTTTGCTCTCAATTGTGTATTTCTTTTGAAATGCATAGACTTTTTTATTGGCAAGGAGAACTTGCAAAATGTGGCAAAACTTTAGTCACGTATGTACCATTTTCAAACCACAATTTTTTTCATATAATTGAATGATGGTTAATGGGTGGCGAGCCCCTTGGTAGGGATCCTTACCAACAAATTTCTTCCTCCCGCCTACATGAGAGGTTTAACTATTCCTGCAGTTAGACGACAAAATTTAAAATATGATATTGATCGAATCCTTTCAATATGTCTGATTCATTATCATTTATATGAATTTTCTCAACCCGTAGTAACTTCTTTTTCATCACATTTCTGATCCTTGAATGTAAGAAGACATTATTTCCAAAATGAATAACACTCAGTCTATCACAAAACAACTGATATCTGTTTTGCTGCAATCCAAGTTTTTTCAAAAATTTATTCATCCACAACTTTTTACATGTTTATGTTGGTATAATAAATTCTGTTTCAGTAGTGAATTGTGTAATACACTTTTATAACTTTAACTGCTATGACACAGCTTCTCATGCAAAAGTAATCAGATATCCTGATGTAGACTTTTTTGAGTCTATATCGCCAGCCATATCCACATTTGTATATCCAATCAATATGAGTTTGGTATCTCCAAAACATAAAATATTTTTTAAGTATTCCCAAAAAACCTAAAAATCTACTTTACTGCAGCTCAATGTTATTTTTTAGGATTTAAAAGAAATTTGCTCACTACTTTAAATACATTAGCAATATTAGATCGTGTGCACACCATGATATATATCAAACTTCCAACTGCTGAAGCATATGAAACTTTATTCTTCTGATCCATCTCTGTCTGTTGAAGGATACTGTTTGTAATTAAGTTTAAATTGATTACTAAGAGGACAACTAATCGTTTTAGTTTGGTCAATTTTAAATCTTTAAAGTACTTTTCTTAATGTACTTCTCTAGAGACAACCATAATTTCTTGGTGCTTCTATCTTCGATAATTTTCATGCCAAAAATTTATTTTGTTGGCTCCAAGTCTTTCATAGCAAAACAACTTACTTAATTTCTTTTTTAAGCTATCAATTCTAGAAACATTCAAGTCAACAATCAACATATCATTCACATAAAGCAAAAGAATAATAAAATATTCATCAGAAAATTTCTACACAAAAACATAATGGTTTGAAATAGTTTTCTTATAGTCTTGCTCTCCCATAACACATTTGAACTTCTTATACCATTGTTTTGATACCTATTTCAAGCCTTGAAGACTTTTCTTTAATTTGCAAACATAGTCCTATTTTTCATTTTGCTTAAAACCCTTTAGTATGTATGTCTCATCTTCCAAATCATCATGCAAGAAGACAATTTTGATATTCACTTATGCAATCTTCAGGTCAAGACTCGTTGTTAATCCCAACATTGTATAGATGAATTTCATTTTCACAACTGATGAGAAAATCTCATCAAAGTCATTCTCTTTCCTTTGGTTATATTTTTGGACAACCAATCTGACTTTGAATTTCATAGGGGAACTATTTTCTTCATAATTAATTTTGAACAACCATTAATTTTTCAAAACTCTATTTCCTTTTGACAGTTTTACCAGTTCAAAAGTCTTATTCTTATGTAACGATTTCATCTCATCCTGCATGGCTTCAATCCATTTTTGTCTATGGTCATCAGCTATAGCTTCTTCAAAGCTCTCTAATTCTTCTCTATCAGTGAATAACACAAATTCATTTGCTGGATACTTTGTAGAAAGTTGTCTTACTCTATTACTCATTCTCAAATGAACTGGAGAGGTCACAAGTGTTGGTTGATGATAAATATCATCATCTTCAACATCATCTTCTGGATTATCAATAGGAGCATTAATTTGTTCAAGTATATCAATATGATCTTCATCCCTAACTTGTTTTGGCACTAATATTGGAGGAATCAATTTCATATTTTCTAAGTTACCATAAGAATTAGGAACATTATTTTTCGTCCTGACAATATCTTTAATGGTCTCATTTTCAATGAAAACAATATCACAACTTCTGACAAGTTTCTTCTTTACTGGATCATAAAATCTATAGTCAAATTGATAATTGTTGTAGCTAATAAAAATACATTGTCGTGTTTTGACATCTAACTTAGACCTCTCATCTTTTGGAATGTGTACATAAGCATTGCAACCAAAAATACTCGTAGATGATTATAGGAAACATATTTTCCTAACCTTGCTTTCTCTAATACATTTAGCTTTAGAGGAATATAGGATAAAATATTCAACATGTACACAACCATGAGTAAAGTTTCTTCCCAAATTGTTTTAGACAACTTTATATGTGAGAGTAAATATCTGAATCTATCAATTAAAGTTTTGTTCATTTTCTCAGCTAGACCATTCAACTGTCGTATTTTTAGAAGCATTGTCTAATGCCGAATACCGTATTTTTTTATAGTAGACATCAAATGGTTCAATGTATTATCTACCATTATTTGTCTGGATGCACTTCAATTTCTTTATGGTTTCTCTCTCAACTAAGGTATGAAGCTCTTTAAAGACATTTAACACATGATTTTTGTCTTTAAAGCGTATACTCATGTCTTCCTAAAATGATCATCAATAAAAGTCACAAAATATGATGAGTCATTGCCTTTTGGATCAAAAGATGAGGTATTTTAAAATTCCTAACACCTTGGAATACTTGAGCTCAGAACAAGCTCTAGCATGACAATCTAGAAAGTAAAATCAGTCATTCAATGTTAATTCTTGATGGCTCGTACTAATTAATTATAGCATCGATACTATGGCGAGTCAATGCGTTTTGGATCAAAAGATGAGTCATTTCAAAATTCGAGCACCCTAGGATACTCGAGCTCAAAACAAGCTCTAGCAGATTATGCACAGGTGATAACCGATGTTAAGAAGAACCTGTCTGCAGAGAATTGCCCTGCTATTGCAGTTGGAGCTTCTTATGGTGGAAGTAAGTTAGTTACACTTGAAATATTTTTCTTTTGGAAAATCTGGTTCAAACTCATCTTTTTTTTTTTTCTTGTTTCTGTTTTGGATCAGTGCTCGCATCCTGGTTTCGTCTAAAATATCCTCACATTGTAATTGGTGCTTTGGCTTCATCTTCTCCCATACTCTACTTCGATGATATCACACCCCAAAATGGGTACCATTCTGTTGTCACAAAGGATTTTAGAGTAAGAAATTTCATAAATCATGATATTGAATCTGTCATGATTGATTACTCAAAACCAACTAATTAATTTTTCTGGTGTACTTGTATCAAATGATGCAGGAAGCTAGTGAAAGTTGTTACACCACAATTAAACAGTCTTGGTCTGAGATTGATAGAATTGCAGCTGAACAGAATGGGTTATTGACACTTAGCAATAAGTTCAACACTTGCAGGTAATTAATTAGTCAATTAAGCCTTTGCCAGCTTTATAAATTTAACACTTATTCATTGTTTTGTGCCTCATCTTCAAGCCCTCTGAATTCGTCGAAAGAGCTCAAGGACTACTTGGAAATCCTGTATATTAGTGCAGCTCAATACGACAGCCCTCTATATGATCAAATCCGGAACACATGTCGCGCCATCGATGGAGCTCCCGAAAGAGCCGATATTCTTGGCAGAATTTTTGCAGGAATCAATGCTAGATTATTTGGATGGACTTCCTGACATTCTACATTTTCTTTTGAACTGAAAGAATAAAAGATACTTACGGCTTCAAAAAAGGGCCCTACCGGGTTCGAACCGGTGACCTCTTGATCTGCAGTCAAATGCTCTACCACTGAGCTAAGGACCCAAGTGGTCGTTGTGATAAATTAAAAAACATGTTACGAGAAACCTTCACTTTTCATTGAATTTTACTTCTGAATTATTATTGAATGAAAAATTATTAATAATAACTTAAATATTAAATTATTTATAAATTACACAATTCATGTGTAATATAATGTCTATAGATTAGAACTCTTTATAAATATAATGTCTTTGGCTATCTTTCACAAGGAATAAAATACAATTTAATGTTTTTGACCAATTTGGAGATTGATCCCTCGAAGCAATCAAATCCTTAACTCATTTGTTCTTAATTTTTCTGAATTTCACTTTTAAAACCGGACCTTATCAGACTCCACATCATCATATCCAACAATGGTCAAGCCAGTCAGAGATGGCAGCATTCGCATATAATACTGCATGGGGCCAGCAATGACATTCTTGCAATAGCGGATCTCAAGTGATTCTAGTTTGGAGGGCAAACCACCTTGAAGAAATGAGTTCTCCAGCAATGGACACCTTATTATATTCCAACTTCACGAGAGAGGAGAAAAAGAATTTCGTATTTTCTGACAAGAACTGGAGATTCCGGCAATTAGTGATTTTTATCTCTCGAAGGTATTGAAGCCTTTTGAAGTCCATAGATTTCTGATTTGGAAGACTGCTGATTCTGAGGTAGGTAAGAGTGAAGGGAAACTGCAAAGTTTTTGCATCTTCTTCTTCATTGCTACTGCCAGCAATGAGCTTGAGTTTATGGCAAATTACGATGGCCAGTGATTCTAACCTAGAGGGCAAACCCCTTTTGGAAACGACTCAAACTGGGGACAACTTTCTATTCTCAAATACACAAGTGAAGGAAGGAGGGATTGCATATTTTGAGGAAGCCACTTCGAAGTTGGGCACTGCAATAACCGAAGATCTGTCTCATTTGGGGTACATAATCCTCCAGCCTGAAAAGATACAAAACTAGAACAGCTATTGATTTCCAGGGAATTGAGAGATGCGAGTTCACAATGACTTCCCGTAGATGCTGAAAGGGTCTTGAAATTTGGGCATTGACGAATAACAAGTCTCTTTAAACTGGGGAATCTCTCCAAAGGAAGTGCACTGTAATTCATCATAGTTTTCGATTTTAATTTCTTCTAAGGTAGCAGAAAGAGCATCTGCTTGCTCTGCTCCCTCAAATAGAGAATCTACAGAGAGGAATTCATGAACATCCAAGTAGGCCCAGCATGTAGTTTGACCTTCAAAGGAGAAGTAGCCTTGCAGTTTAACTTCATCCCAATGATTGGAGCCCTGGGAAGTGGAACCACAAGATTCTCACAGCACTCAAGTCGAAGTGATGTTAAGGAAGGAATGTGACTGGGAAGGGCTCTTGTCAGATTGGGACAATATCGTACATAAAGCACTTTGAGGATAGGAAAAGCTCTACCTCCATCTTTCCAGTCCAGCCATTCTTGTATATATTCAAATCTTAAAATTTCAAGAGACGAAAATGGCAGCTGCACACAATTTCCTAGAACTCAGGGTCAATAGACACCAAGAGAATGCACTTTGTGATTGAAAGGTCCTTTAGAGACGCTAACTGCCCAAGAGGTGGCAACATGAGCATTTGCAGTTGCTGAGCTCCAAGGACACTAAATTTGGATAGGAAGAATCTCCCACCCAAAGTGGAAACGTACTACCCCAATAATAATTTATGGTGAGGCATTCAAAGGTGGAATGAGACTGCAGCAACTCAATTACTCGTTTATCAAGGTGTAAACCAGCAACGTGATCATTCCAATGCAACTCCAACTTGTTAAGGTGCTTCTTACCGTTGAAATTGGCTTCTAAAGCCTCTCCAGGATTCACAATATACCCTAGTCCCTGAATAACAAGTTTTCCTTGCAAATGTTGAAGCTTCCCCAACTCTCTAATGCTAGATCCTCCCATTTTTGTCTTCGACAATCCAATCAAATTTATAACTTCTTCCACCATGAAATTACTCAATTTTTGGAGCTTTTCTAGTTGACCCAACTTAGGTGGCATAAACTTCAAACTTGTTTATCTAATATCAAGACAACACAAATTAATTAAACTGACCATGTTTTTTGGCAGTTGACGCAGCTGTCTGCATTCATACAATATTAAGCTTTGCAAATTATGCAAACTAGTTACACATTCAGGCAACCATAAAATCCGTGATGCAGTAAGATTCAAATATCTTAAATGTATCAGATTGCAAATGGAATTAGGCAATCTAGAAAATTCATAACATTTATCCAATGATAAGACTTTTAATCACCTAAAAGTTGGCAACAAAGCAGCATTGGCCTCATCCATATCCCTGCATATGATAGTCCGTAGTGGTATATCCTCAAAGTTGGATGCTCTAAGACATGATAAATGACGTGCCTTCTTAGAAACAGCACTTGAATCTTCCAACCTGCAGCAAAATTTCCCTGATACATAGTAGCCAAGTCATGAATGAGGTCATGCATTGTGAAGCATGATCTAGAACTTGGCCGTTGCAAAAATGACCTGGACACAAGATCATCAAAATAGTCTTCACCAGCTTCTTTCATCTCTTCGTCCGCCATCCACAAGACTAGCTCATCCTTTTGAAATTCACGATCTTTAGGAAATATTGCACAATAAGCAAAGCATCTTTTTAAATGTGATGGGAGATGATGATGTTGAGAAAAAATTTAGAATGAACAACTCTAAATTAAATATCTCAAAAAAGAAATTCACTCAAAAATTGGAGACACAACAAAAACTTCACTAAACTAGAAATATTACAAAAAAAAAAACTTTCAACTCTCACAAACACTCAAGACTTGTAGTCTTCACTCTTAGATGATTTAAACCTTGGAAGTGTGTCTATTTATAGGCTCTAAGTTAAATTCACACTATACATTTGTTCAAATCTTCACCATACATTTGGTGGAAAATTTGGTATGGTAGGTGTACCTAATATGGACTTAATTTTTCAACAAATTAGTTGGAGATGAATGTACCTAATATTTGCTTAATTTTTCAACACAATAAACTTAATTTTTCAACAAATTGATGGTGGATGTACATAATATTTGAACAAATTATTTAATATTGATTCTTAACACTCCCATTTAATGTCAACTCTCATTCTCTGTACTATATCGAGCTGTCGACAAAATATTTTATTTTGCCTGTACCTAGATCTTTTGTGAGCAAGTCTGCAACTTGATCATCCGTCTTGATTTGTCTCATCTCAATTTCTTCTTGCAGAACTTTTTCTCTAATAAAATGATAGTGCACTTCAACATGCTTAGTTCTTGCACGGAAAACCGGATTCTCTACCAAACGAATTGCTGATTGATTGTCACAGTACAATGGAACTGCATAATCTATTTGTTGATGTAGATTATTCATTAGTTGTATCAACCATGTACTCTCTTGAACTACCATTGTTGTTGCTCGATACTTAGCTTCAATGGTTGATAATGATAACGTTGGTTGTCTCTTGCTACACCAAGAAATTGTTCCAGAACCAAGCTTAAACACATACCCAGTTGTTGATCTCCTCTTGTCATGATCTCCTGCATAGTCAACATCGCAATAACTAATTAACTTGCAATCTTCACCTTTCTTATACAAAAGACCATAGTCAATTGTTCTCTTCACATATCTCAATATTCGTCGAACTGCTTCTAAATGAGATTTCTTTGTATTTTGCATATATTGACTTATCACACCAACTGAATAAGAAATGTCAGAACGAGTCAAGGTTAAGTAAATCAGACTGCCTACCAATTGTTGATACATCGTCGCATCTTCCAAATCTTTTCCTTCATGTGCACGCATTTTAGCATTTGGTTCCATCGGTGTCGAAATTGGCTTGCATTCGAGCATTCCGAACCTCTTCAACAAATCTTTAGAATATTTTTGTTGACAAATAAATATTCCTTTTTGTGTGTGATCAACCTTTAAACCAATGAAGTGTTTAAGTTGTCCAAGTTCTTTCATCTAGAAATGAACTGATAAATTTTCTTTCGTCTGAAGAATTTCTAGCTCATCATCACCGGTTATGATTAAGTTATCCACATACACTAGTACAATAGCTAGCTTTCCTTCATTAGCTTTGACAAACAAGCTGGAATCTGTAGGTGTTACTGAATAACCATTTTATGTTAGAAATTCTGCAATCTTACCATACCACGCTCTGGGTGCTTGTTTCAATCCATATAGTGCTTTCCGAAGCTTTCACACATATTCAAGATGATATTGGCTCTGAAAACCATTGGTTGGATCATGCATATTTCCCGATCCAACTCTCTATGAAGAAAAGCATTCTTCACATCCATCTACCACAAATTCCAATATTTGTTGGCTGCAAGTGCAAGTAGAACTCGTACTGTTGTAAGTTTCGCCACTGGACTAAATGTTTCATCATAATCTAGTCCATACTGTTGAGAGAAACCACGAGCTAGCAATCGTGCCATGTACCTTTCGATTGACCCATCTGGACGACGTTTTATCTTGTAAACTCACTTACAGGATATGGGTTTCACATCTCTTGGCTTTAACACCAGATCCCAAGTTTGATTTTTCTCAAGTGCATCAATCTCTACTTTCATAGTTGTCATCCATTCAGAACTCTGCGATGCTTCTTTGAATGTCTCAGGTTCTATTATAGTGTCTTCTGCGACTATGGCTACATTGGCGTATTTGAGATTTGGCCTTCGTGTTCTTGTTGACTTTCGGAGTTGAGATTGCAGAGTTGATTCTTCAGTTTCATTGGGCTCACCTTCATCATTTGGTTGTTGATACAAGCCAGTTTGCCAAAGATTCTGAGTCACTCTTTGTTTGACATCATCGCTGTTTTGATCTCCTGATTCATTCGAACTTGGTTATAGTTGAACAACATTCTCCTCCATCTTTTGTTGTAGTTTTTCTCCAAATTCTCTAGAGTCTGGAAACACCTCATTCTCTGAAGACCACCAAGAATAGGCTTCATCAAACACCACATCTCGTGAAGTGTAGCATCTTCCATTCGTTGGATCGCAACATTTCCACCCTTTCTTTGGCTGTCATATCCCATAAAGATACATCTAACAGTTTTCTTATCACACTTGCTCCGTAGATGATTAGGAACAAATACATAACATACACAGCCAAATACTCGAAAGTAGCTAACTGTAGGTTTCATGTTCCACAGTTTCTCAAAGGGAGAAACAAATTCTAACCTTGGTTGAGGAAGTCTGTTAATCACAAAGGCTGCAGTCCTCATTTCTTCAGCCCAAAACCTTCCAGGTACATTCTTTTCATGTAGCATACTTCGACAAACTTCTGCAAGATGTCGATTTTTCTCTCAGCTACACCATTTTGTTGTGATGTGTTAGCACAAATGTATTGATGACGTTTTCCACTTTGCCTTAGGTATTGAGAGAACTCACTTGAGCTATATTCTCTCCCGTTGTCTGTGCATAAGCAACAGATATTCTTTCCCACTTTTCCTTCGACTGACTCTCTGAACTCTTTAAATTTTGAGAATGTATCAGATTTTTCTTTCATAAAGAAAACCCACACATGCCTTGAGAAGTCATCAATGAATGTCACCATGTATCGCATACCATCAATTAAAGATAGCTTAATTGGTCTGAATACATCAGTGTGAACTAACTTTAATGATTCTTTTGCTCTAAACTTCAATTCCCCGTATGGAAGTTGGTGTGCTTTACCATATTGACATCATGCACAAACTGTGTCTGTTCGTACCTCAAGTTGAGGAAGCCACTTAAGCATCGACTTCTTCATCATCATAATTAGCTTGGAATAGCTAATGTGACTTAATCGCATGTATCATATGTCTGATGTCTCATTTTTCCTCGTCCTATCTACATATGCAGATTCTATTGACATCACGTAGACAGACTTAAATCGTCACCCCTCAATTGTTGGTGTTTCTGAGATTTTTAGGTCATGATACACCTTCACATCTTGAGGACCGAACAAGACATAGTGGCCAGATGATGTCAATTGAGCCACAGACAATAAATCTTTTTCATTCCCGGGATATGGTAAATATCTTGAAGTGGCACTTGGTTAGAATTATATCGAGGTGTAACTATGGTCTTACCGATGTGAGCTATCGGTAACTTTGAGTTCTCGGCTGTCACTACCACACGACCTCCTTTATACTCAAACAAGTTTTGCAGTTTTTTTTGTCACCCATCATATGATTTGAGCAACCGGAATCTATGATCCAGTCATTTTTGTAGTCATTATGTTCTGATATTGTTACCATGAGAGCTAATTCTTCTTCCTCCATAGCGAATAATGCTTCAGAATCCCAACCGTCTTCGCTATTCTCCTTAGAATTGGAAGTAGTTGTGTTACTTTCAATAGATTTTTTCTTGGTCCAACAATTTTTCGCCATGTGACCCATCTTCCCGCAGTTGTAGCACTTTCCATAGAACTTTTTACTATTACCGCGATTCTTTGAAGCTCCCTCTAGACGAGAGTCTCCCTTGTCATTATTCTTTGTAGATCCACTACCAACGTACCGCTTGAAAATGTCTTTGCTTTTGCTGATAAAGAGTGCTTACTCCTCCCCCTTCAGCGAGACTCTTCCCATTTACTTAGTCATAGCTTCCTGACTTGCAAGCAAATTTTCAAACTCAACAAGTGATGGTTGTGTCGGTCACCCCTGTACAGCGGCAACGAACCCACGGTATTCGGGTCTCAAACCATATATAATTATTATTTTTATCCTGGTTTCTCCAATAGGAGCTGCTGGATCTAGCTCTAAAATTTTGGGGCATATTGCTTTCACCTTGTGAAAATATTGGGCAATCATCATGTCACGTTGCACCATTGATACCAAATCATTCTCGAGAAGTTGCAGTCTTGTATCATTCTTCTTTGAGAAGAGTGTAACAAAAGTGTCTCATACTTCCTTTGGTGTTTTGGCATCTCGAATGTGCTCCAACATTTCTTTTTCAATTGTGGTTTTAAAGCAAACATCATTTTGCCTACTTTAATCTTCCACTTTCGCAAGACATCTTATGTCGTTGGTTGTATAACTTCACTACCACCAATAGCCTCCCAAAGGTCTTGACCTTGTAGGTAAGACTTCATACATGTTGCCCATGTATTGTAGTTTTTGTTGTTGAGTTTCTTGATTCCTCCGACTGCTTGAAGGTCACTCATCGTGTCGATATAATTTTGACTATACCGAACAAGCTTGATCAACAAACTTTCAGTGTGCCAAACTTCTCACGACTCAAGATAACTCTACGAAGAACGATATATGATCGTCCTCTGATACCAATCTTCAAGAGTGAATAATAATTTAACTTATTTTTTGCTGTGGAGGATCCACTTATTATTGGCAACCACAGAGCATACGGTAAGTAAATATTAACACTCAAGTTAGGTTTTGATACCAATTATTGAGAAAAAAATTAGAATGACAACTCTAAATTAAATATCTCAAAGAAGAAATTTACTCAAAAATTGGAGACATAACAAAAATTTCACTAAACTAGAAATATTATAAAGAAAGCTCTCAACTCTCACAAACACTCAAGACTTGTAGTCTTCACTCTTAGATGATTTAAACATTGGAAGTGTGCCTATTTATAGGCTCAAAGTTAAATCTACACCATACATTTGTTCAAATCTTCACCATATATTTGGTGGAAAATTTGGTATGGTAGGTGTACCTAATATGAACTTAATTTTTCAACAAATTAATTAGAGATGAATGTACCTAATATTTGTTTAATTTTTCAACACAATAAACTTGATTTTTCAACAAATTGATGTTGGGTATACGTAATATTTGAACAAATTATTTAACATTGATTCTTAACAGATGATAGCTCAATTCTAGTGCTGGAAGAATCTCAATATTTTGCAAATCCCATAAATTGCTCTTCAGTATCTTCTCTCATTTCCTAGCATCTCTTTCACATCGTAAGAGATCCCCCAGTGTTCTTGCAGCTAAAGGTAAGCCATTTAGCTTTCTGGTTATTTCTTTGCCAATTGCTTCCAACCTTGGATGTGCACAGGAATTCCCATCATAAAGAGCATGCTTGGCAAACAAGGACCAACAATCATCATCATTTAATTCCTTTAAATGATGGGATGGAAATGTGTGCACATAACTGATGCTACACTTTCATTGCGTGTTGTAATTATAACTTTACTTGTGCTCTCACTGTCGAAGGTCCCCGCAAAATGATCCAACCTTCAAGAATCTTTTACCCCGCAACTTTCTCTTTAGCTTTAGTTGAAGCTGATTTGGATTCATGGAATCACAAGAATCCGAAGAGACATCCTCTAGGATGCCTTTTGTCACCCTGAAAACATCAAATTCTTCTAAAACACAAACCCAGGCTTTGAGTTCAAACCAGTCCTGCACTCTATCATCATCGTAAACAAGCTGTGCAAGTGCGGTCTTACCAACCCCACCCATACCCCCAATGGGAATCACACCTGGGACATGACCATTGGCATCATCTGAGAGCAACAACTTCATTACAAACTTTTTATCATTATCTCTGCCGTAAACACCAGATTCATCTACTAAGGAAGTTGTTGGCACTTTTTGTGAAGATGTTTTTTCTCCAATACCTTCTCTCAAATAAAGTATGTTCTTTTGTTTCACTAAATATTCATTTTTTCAACGATCTTGTTCACATTTTCTTCGGATACATTTTCAAATGGAGTAAAATAAGAGGAGTTTCGCACCTGATCCACGCATTCCAACTTGAATTTCAGAGCCCCATAAAAAATAAGATCCAAAAAGTCATCAGCTTCATAACAGCATCTCTAAGCTCGTTCAGCCAAATTTTGACCCTGGAATCAGTAATATGCTTTTCTTCAGCGTCATCGAACACTCCATAAACAGAATTCATCGTAAGCATCAGCTTCTCAAGCATCTTCTGAAGCAGCTCCTCGTTGAGATTTCGGCCACTGATGAATTCAATAACCTCGCCGGAAAACACCAATTGCACATCCTATCGGATAAGCACTGAATGAAAGATGAGAGAAAAGCTCCATTTACAAATTGAGCGGCCATGATCTCCTCCTATTGGATAAGCACTGAATGAAAGATGAGAGAAAAGCTCCACCTACAAATTGAGCGGCCATGATCTCCTCCAATTACAGATTGTTGTGGAAATCGGGTTAGTTTCCACCAAAATGAATAATTGTGCCAAAAATTAAGACAAAGAAAAATTCCCAGGTAGTTGGTGGAGTCACAAATGGTCTCCCTTAAAAACCAACTTCCTTAGACTCTTGAGTCTTGGTGACAGAATTTTTCTAAGATAATTTAAAGCACAATATATCACAAAGTAAAAGACCCGACAATAGCTATTAAATAGAAATAAAAGGAACACCAGAATTTAACGAGGTTCGGCCAATTATGCCTACGTCCTCGGACACTACTAAAATAATATTTCACTATTTCAAAGAAATATTACAAAGTGAAATATTACAAGAGAGAGAGGAAAAATACAACCAATCTTAGAAGTAGAGAGATTGGTGGTTTTTGGGATGAATTGTTAAGAGGGGGATTAAGCCCTTTTATAGGCTAATGCTATGGTGGAAAATTGAAATCTTTCCGATGTGGGATTGTCATATTTCAACAAATCTCCACCTTGACAATCTCACAATTCCAAACAAACATCCTCTAAACTCTTATATTACAAATTTCAGTAATGTCTCCAAATGCGTTTCAAAGCGCCCAATTTCAAATTCTAATAACATTTATCAAGTCCAAACAATGTTGGAACTTGACACTTGTCACAACTTTCGTTGCCATATCTGCGGGATTTTCAGCAGTCAAAATCTTCTGAAGAAGTATCCCACCATCTTCAAGAATTTCCCGTACAAAATGATATCGAACATCGATATGCTTCGTCCTTGTATGATAAACTTGATTCTTTGCTAAACAAATAGCACTTTGACTGTCACAATGCACTTTGACATGCTTCTGACCAATTCCCAAGTCATTCAACAACCCCTGAAGCCAAATTGCCTCCTTAACAGCTTCTGAAACTGCCATGTACTCTGCCTCTGTTGTAGACAAAGCAACTGTTGACTGTAAGGTGGACTTCCAACTAACCGGTGCCTTTGCAAGTGTGAACACATAACCGGTAGTAGATCGACGTTTGTCTAAATCACCTGCATAGTCGGAATCACAATATCCAACTATATATTGACCACTTTTCTCATCCCGCTTAAACATTATACCAACATCTACAGTATTCTGAATATACCGTAGAATCCATTTCACAGCTTGCCAATGTCCTTTGCCAGGATCATGCATGTACCTGCTCACAACTCCAACTGCTTGTGAAATGTCAGGCCTCGTACACACCATTGCATACATCAAGCTACCAACAGCATTTGCATATGGAACCTTTGACATATATTCTCGTTCTTCATCACTTTTCGGAGATAAAGATGCACTGAGCTTAAAATGAGGAGCAAGTGGAGTACTAACTGGTTTTGTATTCTCATTTATCCCAAAACGCTTTAGTACTTTTTTCAGATATTGTTTCTGAGTCAAACAAAGTCTCCCCAATTTTCTGTCTCTGCATATCTCCATACCGAGAATCTTCTTAGCTTCCCCTAAATCCTTCATTTCAAATTCCTGATTTAGTTGAGCTTTTAACTTCTGAATCTCTCCTTCATCTTTTGAAGCTATCAGCATATCATCAACATAAAGGAGGAGATAGATAAAGGAACCATCCCGTAGCTTGCGTAAATATACACAATGATCATATTTGCTTCTTGTGTATTTCTGCCTTATCATAAACTTGTCAAATCGTTTGTACCACTGTCTTGGAGATTGTTTCAATCCATACAACGATTTTCTCAACTTGCACGCCAAATTTTCTTTTCCAGCAACTTTAAATCCTTCTGGCTGAGTCATGTAGATTTCTTCTTTTAAGTCTCCATGTAAAAATGCAGTTTTTACATCCAGCTGAACTAGTTCCAGATCAAATTGTGCTACCAAAGCCAGCAGTATTCTTATGGAGGAATGTTTTACAACTGGAGAAAATACTTCATTATAATCAATTCCCTCCTTCTGAGCGTAGCCTTTAGCTACCAATCTTGCCTTGTAGCGGATATCATTCTTATCAGAAAATCCGTCTTTCTTTGCATAAACCCATTTACAGCCAATCGCCTTCTTTCCCTTTGGCAGACTTGCTAGCTTCCATGTCTGATTCTTTTCAAGGGACTGCATCTCTTCTTCCATAGCCTTTCTCCACTTTTCTTCTTCTGAGCTTTGAATAGCTTCACAATAAGTGGAAGGAATCTCATCATCTACTGAAGATGTATAATTAGTCATATCTTCAAGTCGAGCAGGTTTCTTAATCTTCCTTTTCGGCTTTCGTAGTGCAATTGGCTCAAGTTGCTGAGGAGGTTCTTGTGCTGAAACCTCTGCTTCCTCATCTGATCCATTTTCTACCATTATCTCCTCTTCTTCCGTAGGAGTAATTTTATCAGACTCTACAATTGCTGGATCAACAATTCTTCTTCTATCAAACTCCACCTGTTTGGGAGTTTCCTCCACCTGCTGTGGAGAACCATCCGTCTGCTCCTTTGTTACCTTTAACATGGTAGACTCATCAAAGGTAACATCTCTACTAAAGATTATTTTCTTCGTCTCTGGGCACCATAGTCGATATCCTTTGATACTAGAGGATATCCCCATAAAGATAGCTTTCTTTGCCCTTGGATCTAATTTTGATTCCTTAACATGATAGTATGCAGTGGAACCAAACACATGTAAGGAATTATAATCTATAGCAGGTTTTCCATACCACACCTCCAAAGGTGTTTTGCCATTGATAGCAGTTGATGGCAAACGATTAATGAGATGACATGCGTATGTTACAGCCTCAGCCCAAAACTGTCTGCCTAATCCAGCATTAGACAACATACACCGAACTTTCTCCAGTAGAGTTCGGTTCATGCGTTCAGCCACCCCATTCTGTTGTGGTGTATTTCTGACAGTGAAATGTCGAACAATTCCTTCATTTCTGCAAACTTTCATGAAGGGATCACTTGTGTACTCTCCGCCATTGTCTGTTCGAAGACACTTGATCTTTCTGCCCGTCTGAGTTTCTACCATCTTCTTCCAGATGAGAAAAACTTCCAACACTTCATCCTTTGTCTTCATTGTATACACCCATACTCTTCTTGAACAATCATCAACAAAGGTAACATAGTAGTGTTTACCTCCCATTGAAGCAGTTTTGGAAGGACCCCATACATCTGAGTGAACATAATCCAGAATACCCTTGGTATCATGGATTGCAGTGCCAAACTTCACTCTCGTCTGCTTCCCTTTGATGCAATGCTCACAGAAGTCTAATTTGCAGGTTCGCACTCCTTGCAATAATCCTTGATTCGCCAGAAGTTTCAAGGATTTTTCGCCTGCATGCCCCAAGCGCATATGCCACAATCTGGTTATTTCTAGCTCATGGTCATCACTAGAAACTGCTGCTGATGTTCCAACAACTGTATTGCCTTCATAGTAATACAAGTTGTTGCTCCTTTGAACTCCTTTCATCACCACAAGTGCTCCAGATATAACCTTCATTACTTCATTTTTAATGATTATAGTGAAACCCTTTCTCCCAAGGATTCCCATAGAAATGAGATTTTTCGTCAGACTGGGCACATATCTTACGTCTGTCAGAGTTCTGATTGATCCATCACGATTCCTCAATTGGATTGAACCAATTCCAGTTGTTTTGCAAGGGCTGTCATTTGCTGTATAGACATCTCCACCTTCAATTTCTTTAAAATCGAAAAACCATTCCCGATTGGGACAATATGGTGGCTACAGCCTGAATCCAGGATCCAAGCAGTCGAACTGCTTATTGATGGCATCAATGCTAATGAAAAATCTGAATCATCACATTCAGCTACATTTGAATCTGCAACAGCCTTGCCTTTGCCAGATTTGCTTCTCAACTTAGGACAATCTTTCTTCCAGTGCCCCTTTTCTCGACAAAAGGCACATTCATCTTTGCCCACTCTGGACTTTGATCTGTCCTTCTTTCCCCTGTTCTTATTTTTCGAACGGCCTCTTACTATCAAAGCTTCAGCTGCTCCACTGGTGCTATCCTTCTTGTCTTTTCTCCTCAATTCATAGCTGTATAGTGCAGCACATACTTCACTAAGAGACACCTCAGCTTTCCCATGGAGTAGAGTAGTTTCTAGAAACTCAAACTCCTCAAGAAGTGATCCCAACAGCATTAGGGCCAAATCTTCATCTTCAAATGTCACATCCAAGTTCATCAGATCTGCTACAAGTTGATTGAAATTGGTGATGTGATCATTCATCGTGGTACCAGGAACATATGTGAATCTGAACAGTCTTTTCTTCATATGAAGCTTATTTTGACTGCTCTTTTTCAAGAATTTTTCCTCCAGTGCCTTCCACAATTTACTTGCAGAAGTTTCTTTACAAAAGGCATACTTCTGCTCTCTGGACAGGCACGATCGAATTGTACCACATGCCAAACGATTGATTGTCTTCCATTCCTTCTCATCTGCACCTTCTGGCTTTTCTCCCTCAATGGCAATGTCTAAGCCTTGCTGAAATAAGGCGTCTAGAACTTCACCTTGCCACATGCCGAAATGGCCTGTACCATCAAAAATCTCCACTGCAATTCTCGTATTTGCCACAGCAGTTCTCGCCAAAATTGATGAAGTAGAAGCTGTTGTGTCCATTGTGGATTTTTGTCCGTCTCTTGCCATTTTCTTTTTAAGACTATTTAATAGCTTTCAAATGCGGAATACCCAAGAATCCAAGGAAACCTTTCTGATGTGGAAGATCAGCTTACGCCGCAACCACAGAGCATATAACTCAGTAACCTTGGCTCTGATACCAATTGTTGTGGAAATCGGGTTAGTTTCCACCAAAATGAATAATTGTGCCAAAAATTAAGACAAAGAAAAATTCCCAGGTAGTTGGTGGAGTCACAAATGGTCTCCCTTAAAAACCAACTTCCTTAGACTCTTGAGTCTTGGTGACAGAATTTTTCTAAGATAATTTAAAGCACAATATATCACAAAGTAAAAGACCCGACAATAGCTATTAAATAGAAATAAAAGGAACACCAGAATTTAACGAGGTTCGGCCAATTATGCCTACGTCCTCGGACACTACTAAAATAATATTTCACTATTTCAAAGAAATATTACAAAGTGAAATATTACAAGAGAGAGAGGAAAAATACAACCAATCTTAGAAGTAGAGAGATTGGTGGTTTTTGGGATGAATTGTTAAAAGGGGGATTAAGCCCTTTTATAGGCTAATGCTATGGTGGAAAATTGAAATCTTTCCGATGTGGGATTGTCATATTTCAACACAGATAACCAAAGATTTTGACCGTAAACTGAACAGAAATACAGACAAATACAGTGGAATGCTCTACCACTGAGCTAAGGACCCAACTGGAGGTGTGATCAATTGATTAAAACTTCTTTATATGCAAATGAAATTTTAAATAAATAAACGTTACGAGAAACTTTCACTTTTCATTGAATTTTACTTCTGAAAAATTATTAATAATAACTTAAAATTGAAATCCATCTTTAATAGTCTCACTTTTGCAAGATATATCTCCTTTTAGATCAATAATTGAAAAAGAAAAAGAGTCTTTTGAATTTTATGAAATAATTAACATAATATAAATAATTATTAATTGATTTAATAATATCAGAATTTGTTTTCATGACTGAGAATTCGAATCTCAATTGAAACATTTACTTAATTCTTTTTTAGTTTAAGGAAGAAAGATTGAATAAGCCCTTGAATTTCCATATTATGTTCAAATTTCAAATTTTAGATCAATTCAAGTATTCAACCTATAATTATTTATTTTCACCAATTTTTTTGATAAATTTCTTACTCTTTTAAACCTTGATGTCCTGAAAATTTTGTTTTTAACTAGATTTTAGGCTATTCAAAAGTGCAACCCTAAGAATAAGTAAAAACTTTCCAATTTAGTTCTTTTTTAAGGATAAAAGGATAACTTTCATGACTTTAATATTAAAATTTTGGATAATTTGATTTAAAATGAATAGTTGTGGATTGAATTGGCTCAAAAACTAAAATTTAGGCAATTTGACCACCCAAAAAAAATTATATAAAGAGGCTATTTGATTTTTTTCCTTCAATAAAATTACTAAGGGTCAATTGGGTAAACCTTGTTTAATTCTAATTATCTTCAAAAAAACAAAAACAAATTTTGGTCTCAAAACTTTGCAAAATTGTGCAACTAACCGCTTCAATTAAAAGTTTTTTTCAGTTGACTTTCTTAATTATCAATTTGAAATAATTTAGTCACTAGTGAAATTTTTTTTCCAATTAACTATTATTGATTGGACACTAAATGTTTCTTAAATAATTAAAAAGTTTATTCAATTGACTCCATGATGTCTTAACTATCATGCAGTAAATGCTAAATATAGGGAACAAATTAAATTAAAATCAATAACTAAGAGACTCATATTAATAAGTTCAATATTTAATGGAGCAAATTGAATGCAAACACTTGAATTATGTTCACATTTCCTTATTTGTTTTAACTTTTGGGTTTTAATGAGATTAGACTTTGTCTGGATTTTAATTTCCATTTCAGTTTCAGCGATAGATATATCCTTTCCCTCAAGCTTGCTGCTAGCTAGAGGTTTCTTAGACCCTTGGCTGCTTACTCCATCGAATTCAGGTTTTTAAGTACTATTAATGTTCACAAATTGTTTCGTAAAATAAAATTGATATTTCATGCACTTTCCAAGATAAGGGAATTTTTCTTTTCAAAATTGTTTAGATCATATATTCCTTTGAATAAAGCAAAAAATGCTTAGGCCCGATTAACCCCAATCTAATGAACCTTCCAAACTGATGCGTTGCAGTCAAACATATAAAAGCAGGGAATTAATCAAAATTTCCAATCTTTGACATTGAAATCTCAATTAGACTTTGCATTTTACCAATATTCAGTTCATATTTTCATTGATACTGTACCAAGAACTTGTTGATTTATCATAAAAAGAAATTTTTATTTGGAAAAAAAAATTGTTAAAAATCAATTTCAAACTAAAATAATTTGTTGAAATATTAGGTATACTCACCACTATCAATTTGTTGTGTTGGAAAAATTAGATACACATACCTCCACATAGTTTGTTAAAAAATTAAGTACATGTTAGGTACATCCATCACCACCAATTTTTCTATTAAAATATGTGGTGTAGATTTGAACAAATGTGTAGTATAAATTTATTTTTGTGCTTATAAATATATACACTTCCAAGATTTAAATTTTCAAACAGTGAAGAAAAAAATAAGACTACAAGTTTTGAGTGTCTTGTGAGAGTTGAAAGTTTTTTGTAATATTTTCAGTTTAATAAAGTTTTTATTGTATTTTTAATTTTTAAGTAATTTTCTTCTTCGAGATATAAATTTAGAGCTATATATTCTAAATTTTTCTTAACAATTAGTATCAGAATTCAACTTAGGTGTTAATATTTACTTATCATATGTTTTGTGGTTGCCACTAATAAGTGGATCATCTACATCAAAAATAAATAAAATTATTATTCACCCTTGAAGATTAGTATCAGAGAGAGATGATTAAATATCGTTCTTTGAGCCGTGAGGAGTTTGGTACATTGAAAATTTGTTGATCAAGTTTAAATGTTCAGTATAATTGAACTCTTATTCGCATGATGGGTGACCTTAAAGTAGTCAGATCAATAAGCTCAACAATAAAAACTACATCACATGGGCAACATGTATGATCTTACCTACAAGGTTAGAACCTTTCGGAGGTTATTGGTGGTAGTGAAATTATACAACCAACAACAGAAAATGCCAATAGCACCTTACGAAAGTGAAAGATTAAAGCAGACAAAGAGATATTTGTTTTAAAGACCACATTTGAAGAATAAATGTTAGAGCACATCTAGGATGCCAAAACACCAAAGGAAGCATGTGACACTTTTCTTACACCCTTTTCAAAAAAGAATGATACAAGATTGTAGCTTCTTGAAAATGAGTTGCTATTAATGGTGCAATGTGACATGACGATTTACTAATATTTGCACAAGGTAAATGCGATATGTTGTAAAATTTCAGAACTAGATCCAACTTCTATTGGAAAGTCGGGATAAAAAGAATAATTATCCATGGTTTGAGATGTAAATACCAAGGGTTCATTACCATTGTACAAGGATGGCTGACATAACTATTGTTTGCTGAGTTTAAAAATTTGCTTGCAAGTTAGGAAGCTATGACTAAGTAAATGGGAGGAATCTTATTGAAGGGTGAGAATGAAGCATTCTTTACCAGTAAAAGCAAAGATACTTTCAAGTGATAGATTAACAACTGATCTAAAACGGATAGTGATAAGGTAAAAATTCATCTAAGAAATGGAGACTCTCATCTAGGAGAAGCTTCAAAGAATCGCAGTAATAGTATGAAGTTTGATGGGGAATGTTATAACTGTTGGAACATGGGCTACATGGAGAAAGATTGTTGGACCAAGAAAAAACCTCTTGAAAAGTAACACTGCTACTTTCAGTTCTAAGTAGAATAATAAAGATGGTTAGGATGCCAAAACGTTATTCGCTATGAAGGAAGAACAATTAGCTCTTATAGTAAAAAAAAAAAATAGATTCACTGGATTGTAGATTTAGGTTGCTCAAATCATATAACAAGTGACAAACAAAAGTTACAAAATATGTCTGAGTATAAAAGAGGTTGTGTGATAGTGATAGTCGACAACTCAAGGTTATCGATAGCTCACATCGGTAAAACTATAGTTAGGCTTTGATATAATTCTAACCAAGTGTCACTTTAAGATGTTTACCATGTCCTGAGAATGAAATTTGTTTGTGTTATATGTGGCTCAATTGACATCATCAGGCCACTATATTTTGTTTCGTTCTCGAGATATGGTGTATTATGACTTCAAAATCTTAGAAACACCAACAATGGAAGGGTGACAATTGGAGTCAATTTATGTGATATTAATAGAATCTACATATGTAGATAGAACAAGGAAAAATGAGACATTAGATCTATGACACATGCAGTTAGGTCATGTTAGCTATTTCAAGCTAAGTGTAATGATGAATAAGTTAATACTTAAGTGTAACAACCATAATTAAGGCCTAGTATATAAGAGGGATTAAGGAAAGATAAGCATGTTTAAAAGTTTTGATGAAGGAAAGAGTTATGAAATGTTGAGAAAGTGAAGTGTCACAGGGTTCAAACCTGTGACAATACTTTTATGACCGTGAACCATCACGAAATAGAATTATGGGATTGATCTAATTCACGGTCGTGATAGTAATTGTCAAGCTCGTGAACACGTTTGATATAAAAATTCTATTAGTTGTTATTTATCTCTCATGACCTAAAATCAAATGTGAACCCTAAAATTCAAAGTTTTCTCACACCAGAGACCAATGTCTTATATTTTTCTTTGATTCCCAATCCCAAACATCTAAATCCAAGTAAAAGATCAAAGTTTAACATGTTCTTATAAGAGAGAAGCATAAATAAGTGGTGTTCTTGATGAGGATGAACCTAAAAAGAAAAAAAAAGTTAAATCTTCCATTCTAGTTGTGTTTCCTTCGATTATGGTAAGGAATCACGTTTTTCTTTATCTTTTACAAGCTTTCATAGCCTTTATCATGTCTAGTTCATTTATGGTAGAGATCCATTTTCAAATGGGTTAGGTTATGTTTGATCTCGAAAGTTTATGGTTAAAGACCTCTCTTTAAGTTGTTTATATGTTATAATATGTGTTAGTAAGGAGTTATATGAGATTAAGGTTGTTAAAAGCATTAAAGTTAAGGTTTTTATCTGTATGGCTTTAAAAGCTAAGTTTAAAGGTTATAAATTTTGATATAAATATGTTATATGTGGTAGGAGTTGAAAGAGAATGTGGTGAAACCCACCAAAAGGATAAGCAAGCTTGAGAGAAACTTGGTTTTTGAGGCTTCATTAGAGGTATGTACATATATGCATTCAAATTCCCAAAATATGACATATTGTGTGTTGATTAGGTGATAATTGAATTGTGTGCTTTATATGCTAAGTGTTAAGTTCAAATGATATAATTATTGCCATGAGATATGATATTGAATGAGAAGTGACATAAACGCCAAGTATGATTTGGATGAGCAATGAGTATTACCGACACCTTTATTGGTTGAAAGAGGTAAGTAAGAATGCATAAATGCAAATGAAATCATAAATGGTGGTTTGGTTATATAAATGAACATGAAAAGGGAAATTGATTTGGTTATGAGTTTAAATATGATGAAATGTGCCATATGTATTTAAATGATACTTTAATATATTTTAATGCATGATATGATGAAAATATTAATAGAAAAAGGTTGTCATGAGACAATCCTTAAAGCCTTATATGTGACTTATAATGAATGTTTATCTTTAATGTTGCTAACTATTAAAAAATCTAGATTCACATTCATGACTAGGTGTTCATGACTGTGAATCTCATATGAAGAACAAGATCACACAAGTGAAGTAAGTGCACAAAATGGACAAAAGTTTTCACGACTTAATTCACAGTTTGGTTCACAAGTAGAGTTACCCGTAATTGAGGCTTTCACGCACTGTGAAGCTTATTTAAAATGATATATGTTATTTTCTTAAATGGTTATAATGCAATGACAATGCACATGCCTTCATGATGATATATTTAAAATATGCTTATATGGGTATCAGTACATGAATGTTACATGATGAGTTTGCATATGATCAAGTATATATGTTATAAGATATAAATGTCTTAATGAAGTATAATAAAAATAATATGAACAAGTAAAACTCATGCTCAATACTAGGACTAGAAATGGGATAAATGACATGTTATTAAAAGGGTTTGGTATCGTAGTTATATGATACAATTATTCTTTTTAAGGACAAAATGATTTAAGCTTAGAGAGCGCTCTTGATCCTATATTGCATGCAAAAGTTATATGTTTATTCAATCAATGTGGCTTAAGCTCGGAGAATGTTATTAAGTTGAGGAGTTTGGCCAGGCACACATAATTATAGACAGTGACATGGTGGCTTAAGCTTGGAGAGCGCCCCTATTCATAACTAGTATCTTAATAGTTCATTATGAGAGTTGTTAGGCAATGATATCAATTATATTAAGTGATTAAAGAGCATAATGAAATGAAAAGAGGTTCAAAGACACAAGTATATAAGATCACATAGTTAAAAGTTATGTGCTATAGTTATGGTAATATGCTTAATAAGTTTATCAATTCCATAAGGCAAGGTTTTTCACATGATGCTATGAAATCACTGTCATGCCATGATATTTATATAATGACATGAATATGTATAATGTTTAATTGCATTTGAAATTTTTATACATATATGTACTACTAAACTTTCAGTAACTTAGTGTACGTGTGTTCTTCCCATGTAGGTTAGAGCCTAGTTGATAAAAGATAGAGGTAGATCCAGATAAGTTAGCCCAATATCAGAGATAACAGAGTAGACCCAATAAGGGTCAGTGATATACATTCATGTCATATTTTGTATTTTTGTAAATGACATAGGGATTTGGTTGTTTACCTGCATACATATCTATATTTTCAAGAATTTGTGTTTTTGGTTAAAGACATGTATTTTTATAAACATCGGACCGGTTGAGTCTAATTATAATGATTTAAATTATAAAGATGGATCTTTAGATCAATTTTTTTTATGGATATTTATGATATAATATGTTTATAATATAAATTTACATGTAAATGAGTTGTATAACAAAAAGTTTTTTTTTCAAAGGAAAGAAAAAGTTTAAAAATTTATCAATTCTCTGCATACAGATTGTGTGCCACCACTCGTTTAGCCTGTTAATTCTGGTTAACCGAGAGGGTACTATATTAAAGGGCTTTCTCAACTTGACATACAAACAGATGCAATATGTGCAGAATACCAATATGGTAAAATACATCAACTGCTATATGAGGAATTGAAGTATGGAGCAAAAGAATCATTACAGTTAGTTCACTCTAATATATTCAGATAAATTAAGCAACCATCAATTGATGGTATGCGGTACATGGTGACATTCATTGATAACTTCTCTAAGTATATGATAGTTTTCTTTATGAAAGAAAAATTTGATATATTTTCAAAGTTTAAAGAGTTCAAAGAGTTAGACGAAGGAGAAGTGGAAAATAAGATATGTTGTTTACGCATATACAATGAGAGAGAATATAGCTCAAGTGAGTTATCTCAATACCTAAGAAAATACTGAATATGTCATTAGTATATTTGTGCGCCAACACATCGTATTAAAATGGTATAGCTGAGAGAACGAACTAACATCTTGCATAAATTTATAAAAGTACTAGAAATATTTTAAGCTTAAGCAATGAGGACTGCAACCTTTGTAATCAATAAACTTTCTTAACCGAGGTTAGAATTTGGTTCAGCTTTTGAGAAATTGTAGAATGTGCAACCTGCAACTAGCTACTTTTGAGTATTTGGTTGTGTATATTATATATTTGTTCCTAATATTTACGAAGCAAGTATGACAATAAAGCTATTAAATGTATCTTTGTGGGATACGACAACCAAAGAAAGGAGTAAAAATATTATGATCCAACAAATGGATGTGGTGTTTGATGAAGTATTTTTTTTAGTGGTCCTTAGAGAATGAGGTGCTGCTAAACTTTAGAGTATTTAGAGACAAACTACAACAAAAGATAGATGAGCATACTATTCAACTCCAATCAAGTTCAGATGAATCAGGAGATCTAAACGACGATGATGTCGAATAAAAAGTGACTCAGAATCCTTAGCAAACTGACATGTATAAACAACCAAATGAAGAAGGTGGGCCTAGAGAAACTGAAGAATCGACTGTGTAATCTCAACTCTGAATGTCAACTAGAATACAAAGGCCATTAGATCAAGTAACTGGTAATCAACTAAACAAGTTAATAATTTAAAAGGAGTTAACCTACAACCTAACTTACCCATTACCTTTATATTTTCCACACATTCTCTCAATCTCTTTTTGTCTAAAAGTCTTTCTCTCTCAAACTCTCACTAGGGTTGACGATGCCAATGATCATTCCTCTGCCATTTCACTAGTCGTCTTCTTTTTCTTCAAAAGATTAAAGCAAACAAAGAGTTCATCCTTGAGGATATTGTTAAAGTTTTAGTTTCGTTAAAGTTATTGATTCAGCTGAAGAGTTGCTCAAATTTGGTAGTAAAAGTAGCAAGATTTACCTATTTTGTTGTATGTATTTTTTATTTTTTCAGTTGAATGATTTCAGAAGTTCTAATTCGATGAGATTTGTTTCTCTAAAACCAATCACCTGTAACATGTTTTACCCATTATTCTTATTTTTATTTTTTATTTTTTTCACGTTTCAAGATTGAATTAACTATTGTAAAAAGGGAGAAGGTAAAATCTTCCACTGAGCAATAGCACATCTAGGTCTTTTAGGGTTAATGTTTCAAATTGTTGGTCTAAAGTCAAGTAAGTTACGCCAATTGGAACTTACAAAGGGGTAAAGATGAAATGAGCTACTGGTTGCTGTTGGTGATGGAGAGGTATTGTTTGTGGGGATTCCTCGAGTGGGTCTTTTGGGGAAGATGATAGTTGTTGCTACTGTGATTGTTGTGACAGTTGTGATTGTTTTTGGCTATTTCTCCTTCATTGTCACCTATAGAAATGAAGGCAAATAGTCCCGCGAGGTGCGAGGGAGGGAGTGAGTGGAAACTACGAGTGTGGACGTGAAAAAAGGACTAAAATAGCACAAATCAGCGTATTTTGGTTGCAGAGAGTAAGATGTGGACGCATCCAATCAATGCCTTTCTACCTTAGTGCTTGTCTTTTGGCCTATTTTGTTTCTTCTGTTTTCTTCCTCACTAAATTTTATAACATATTTTATTAGCTCTCTTGACTTTGGTAGACTTTTGTCATTTTTTCCTATTATATTCAATTTTGAATTCCATGTTAAGAATCAATGTCAAAATAATTTGTCTATATTAGGTATACCTACCATACCAAAGATTTGAACAAATGTATGGTGAAGATTTGAACAAATGTATGGTGTGGATTAAACTTTGAGCCTATAAATAGGCACACTTCCAAGGTTTAAACCATCCAAGAGTGAAGACTACAAGTCTTGAGTATTTGTTAGAGTTGAGAGCTTTTTTTGTAATATTTCTAGCTTAGTGAAGTTTTTGTTGTGTCTCCAAATTTTGAGTGAATTTCTTCTTTGAGATATTTAATTTAGAGTTGTGTATTCTAAATTTTTTTCTCAACAATTGGTATTAGAGCCTAACTTGAGTGTTAATATTTACTTATCGTATACTTTGTGGTTGCCACTAATAAGTGGATCCTCCACGTTAGAAAATAAGTTTAAATTATTATTCACTCTTGAAGATTGGTATCAGAGAGGGACGATCAGATATCGTTCTTAGTAGAGCTATCTTGAGTCGTGAGAAGTTTGGCATACTTAAAATTTATTGATCAAGCTTGTTCGGTATAGTCAAAATCATATCAACACGATGGGTGACCTTTAAATAGTCAGATGAATCAAAAAGCTCAACAACAAAAACTACAACACATGGGCAACATGTATGGAGTCTTACCTATAAGGTTAAGACATTTGGGAGATTGTCGGTGGTAGTGAAGTTGCACAACCAATGACAGAAGATGTCTTGCGAAAGTGGAAGATTAAAGCAGCCAAAACGATATTTGCTTTAAAAACCACAATTGACGAAGAAATGTTGGAGCACATTCGAGATGCCAAAACACCAAAGGAAGCATGAGACACTTTTGTTACACTTTTTCTCAAAGAAGAATGATACAAGATTGCAACTTCTTGAGAATGATTTGCTATCATTGGTGCAACGTGACATGATGATTGCCCAATATTTTCACAAGGTGAAAGCAATATGCCGTGAAATTTCAGAGCTAGATCCAACATCTCCTATTGGAGAAACCAGGATAAAAAAATAATTATCCATGGTTTGAGACCCGAATACCGCGGGTTTGTTACCGCTGTACAGGGGTGGCCGACATAACCATCACTTGTTGAGTTTGAAAATTTGCTTGCAAGTCAGGAAGCTATGACTAAGCAAATGGGAGGAGTCTCGCTAAAGGGTGAAAAGGAAACACTCTTTACCAGCAAAAGCAAAGACGTTTTCAAGCGGTACGTTGGCAGTGGATCTAAAAAGAATAATGACAAGGGAGGCTCTCGTCTAGGGGGAGCTTCAAAGAATCGCGGTAATAGTATAAAGTTCGATGGGAAGTGTTACAACTGCTGGAAGATGGGTCACATGGTGAAAGATTGTTAGGCCAAGAAAAAATATATTGAAAGTAACACTGCTACTTCGAGTTCTAAGGAGAATAGCAAAGATGGTTGGGATGCCGAAGCATTATTCACTATGGAGGAAGAGCAATTAGCTCTCACGGTAACAACATCAGAACATATTGACTCCAAAAATTACTGGATCATAGATTCTGGTTGCTCAAATCATATGACGGTTGTAAAACTTGTCTGAGTATAAAGGAGGTCATGTGGTAGTGATAGCCGACAACTCAAAGTTACCAATAGCTCATATCAGTAAGACGATAGTTACACCTCGATATAATTCTAACTAGGTGCCACTTCAAGATGTTTACCATGTCCCGGGAATGAAGAAAAATTTGTTGTTTGTGGCTCAATTGACATCATCAAGCCATTATGTCTTGTTCGGTCCTCAAGATGTGAAGGTGTATCATAACCTAAAAATCTCAGAAAAACCAACAATGGAGGGGTGACGATTGGAGTCTGTCTACATGATGTCAGCAGAATCTGCATATGTAGATAGGACGAGGAAAAATGAGACATTAGATCTATGGCACATGCGGTTAGGTCATGTTTGCTATTCCAAGCTAAGTGTGATGATGAAGAAGTTGATGCTTAAGAGGCTTCCTCAACTTGACGTGCGAATAGAAACAGTTTGTGCAGGATGTCAATATGGTAAAGCACACCAACTGTCATACGAGGAATCGAAGTTTAGAGCAAAAGAATCATTAGAGTTAGTTCACTCTGATGTATTCAGACCAATTAATCAACCGTCAAGCGATGATGTCGAACAAAGAGTGACTCAAAGTCCTTGGCAAACTGGTGTGTATCAACAACCAAATGATAAAGGTGAGCCTAATGAAACTGAAGAATCAACTCTGCAATCTCAACTCTGAAGGTCAACAAGAACACGAAGGCCAAATCCCAAATACGCCAATGCAGCCATAGTCACAGAAGACACTATAATATAACCTAAGACATTTGAAGAAGCATCGCAGAGTTTTGAATGGATGACAGCTATGAAAGAAGAGATTGATGCACTTGAGCAAAATCAAACTTGGGATCTGGTGTCAAAGCCAAAAGATGTGAATCCATATCCTGTAAGTGAGTTTACAAGATAAAACATCATCCAAATGGGTCAATCGAGAGATACAAGACACGATTGGTAGCTCATGGTTTCTCTCAACAGTATGGACTAGATTATGATTAAACATTTAGTCCAGTGGAGAAACTTACAACAGTACGGGTTCTACTTGCACTTACAGCCAACAAAGATTGGAATTTGTGGCAGATGGATGTGAAGAATGCTTTTCTTCATGGAGAGTTGGATCGAGAAATCTACATGATCCAACCAATGGGTTTTCAGAGCTAATATCATCCTGAATATGTGTGTAAGCTTCGAAAAGCACTCTATGGATTGAAACAAGCACCCAGAGCGTGGTATCGTAAAATTGTTGAATTTCTAACACAAAGTGGTTATTCAGTAACACCAGCGGATTCCAACCTGTTTGTCAAAGCTAATGAAGGAAAATTAGCTATTGTACTAGTATATGTGGATGACTTAATCATAACCGGTGATGATGAGCCAGGAATTCTTCAAACGGAAGAAAATTTATCAGTTCGTTTCCAGATGAATGAACTTGGACAACTCAAGCACTTCCTTAGTTTAGAGGTTGATCACACACAAAAAGGAATATTTATTTGTCAACAGAAATATTCTAAAGACTTGTTGAAGAGGTTCGGAATGCTCAAATGCAAGCCAATTTTGACATCGATGGAACCAAATGCTAAAATGTGTGCACATGAAGGAAAATATTTGGAAGATGCGATGATGTATCGACAATTGGTGGGGAGTCTGATTTACTTAACTTTGATTCGTTCTGACATTTCTTATGCAGTTGGCGTGATGAGTCGGTACATGCAAAATCCAAAGAAGTCTCATTTAGAAGCAGTTCGACGAATACTGAGATATGTAAATAGTACAAATGACTATGGTCTTTTGTAAAAGAAAGGTGAAGACTGCAAGTTAATTGGTTATTGCGATGCTGACTATGCAGGAGATCATGACACAAGGAGATCAACAACCGGGTACGTATTTAAGCTTGGTTCTGTAACAATTTCTTGGTGTAGCAAGAGACAGTCAACGGTATCATTATCAACCACTGAAGCTGAGTATCGAGCACCGGCAATGGCAGCTCAAGAGAGTACATGGTTGATACAACTAATAAATAATCTACATCAACAAGTAGATTATACAGTTTCATTGTACTGTGACAATCAATCAGCAATTCGTTTGGCAGAGAATCCAGTTTTTCATGCAAGAACTAAGCATGTTGAAGTGCACTATCATTTTATCAGAGAAAAAGTTTTGCAAGAAGAGATTGAGATGAAACAGATCAAGACGGATGATCAAGTTGCGGACTTGCTCACAAAATGTCTAGGTACAGACAAATTTAAAATGTTTCGTCGACAGCTCGACATAGTACAAAGAATGGGAGTTGACATTGAGGGAGAGTGTTAAGAATCAATGTCAAAATAATTTGTTCATATTAGGTATACCTACCATACCAAAGATTTAAACAAATGTATGGTGTGGATTAAACTTTGAGCTTATAAATAGGCACACTTCCAAGGTTTGAACCATCCAAGAGTGAAGACTACAAGTCTTGAGTATTTGTGAGAGTTGAAAGCTTTCTTTGTAATATTTCTAGCTTAGTGAAGTTTTTGTTGTGTCTCCAAATTTTGAGTGAATTTCTTCTTTGAGATATTTAATTTAGAGTTGTGTATTCTAAATTTTTTTTCTCAACATTCCATTAATATAATTAATTTAAATTTTTTTGATGTAATAAATAATTATATTTCTCAATTGAATTTTAATTTGAATTCAATTTAGATCAATGTAAGTTTAGTTAATTGGCTCAACCTATTCAATTGATTAAATTAGGGTCAAGTGATTAATTAAATATAAATCAATTCAATTTGGATTCAATTGTTAATAAAACTTGAATTAGACCTAATTAATTGGGGGTTCAATTTTTTAAATTGAAGTTAAAATAATTAAATGAAGTTGCTTATTCGAACTTTAATTTCTTTAATTGAAGTTTAATTAATTAATTGTATTTAAATTAATTAAGTTGAATCTAAATTAAATTTGAATTAACTAAATAGAAATTGATTAATTAAACTTAATTTGATTAAATCAAGGTCCAATTAATTAAATTAAAATTTAATTGATTAGTACAATTGAATGTTCAATTGGTCAAATCAGGGTGAAATGGATAATTAAATATAAATCAATTCAATTTGGGTTACATTGTTAATAAAACTTGAATTGGACATAATTAATTATATTGGGGTCTTTTTAAAAAAAATTGAAAATAAAATAATTAAATTGAAGTTGCTTATTCAAACTTTAATTTCTTTAATTTGGGGTTTAATTAATCAATTGAACTCAAATCAATTAAGTTGAATCTAAAATGAATTTAAACTGGCTAAATAGAAATTGATTAATTAAACTTAATTTGATTAAATCAATGTTCAATTAATTAAATTAAAACTTAATTGATTGATAAAATTGAAATTAATGAAATTAGAGTTAATTGATTTACTGAATTTAATTAATTGGGATTCAATATATTAAATTAAACTTAAATTAACTTCAATTAATTATAATGGGGGGTTCAATTTTTTAAATTCAAGTTAGAATAATTAAATTGAAGTTGCTTATTCGAAATTTAATTTCTTTAATTGAAATTTAATTAATTAATTGAGATATTTTACTTATCAACTTTGAGTAGCATGACTCGTTTATATCTTTACGTTAAAAACAACTATCTTATCTAATTTAACAAATAGATTATAGAAAATGAAACAATAAATTTGAAAAAGAAAACCATAAAAATGTATATAATATAACTCAAGTACTCCACATCAATTGATAAAATATTGAAACTTAAGTATATAACTCATATTCATAAAATAATTCAAAGAATTGATGACCATAATTCAAATTATAATATTCTTATTGGATATTTCCAAGTATATATTTGTAATTGCCATAAACATATATATATATATATATATATATATATATATAATTGTCTATTTTCCATATATAAAATAAAATAAAATTTTATATTGCACATTAAGTTTATTATCAAATTTAAAATAAATTATTAAATTTCATTTTCTATATTTAATTAACCATTTTAAAATTTTTAACATAATTAGTTTATTTTAAAATAAAGAGCATGTATTGTCAATATATGATTATAATTTTTCAAAGAACATTAGAGGAACTAAATTTAAATGTAATATCTATAATAAATTTGGACTGTGCTATATGTACACAGATTGTCACATAACCATGCTATTGTATTGATAATTTTCTATTACTATATTTTTCTTTTTTAAGTTTTTACTTTTTAAGTATGCTTCTCTTTTGAAAACTAAAAAAAATAGAGAAAAATATTAAAATAGTTTCATCTCTTTATCATCTATCCTAAAAAAGTGAGTAAAAGAACGAAATCAGTCATGCTACTGTCATATACTTCTCTTTTAGGTAAAAATAAAATTGGATATTATTAGATATCAAATATTTATCTTAATCTAATAAGAAACAATGTGTGATATTTATCCTACTTTTGTCATTTATTAAAGACTTGATAAAAATAAATATTATATAAAAAATTATAAAATTAATAATAAAAATATAAAAAATTCATTAATCCCGTGATATAATTTGTTAATTTTTTTAGGGTGGAAAGTAATAGGTAAAATTAAGAAGTTTATCTATGTATTTTTCATTTTTTCATGATTAAGCTTCTATATTTTTATTTGGGAGTTTTTTGTACTATTATTTTATCAACTTTTGAACTTTTTAAAATTTAGACCTACTTAATTAATTTACTTATAAAATTATCTTTTGGTTCAACATGAATCATAAAAAATAAAAACCCAATCTATAAAAAATGTTATCTTCCTCTTCGATTTGGAGGCCATGAAATGTATCACTGTTTTTCTTTCAATTCCAAGGTTTTGGAAGCTCCCTTAATCGAACACAAGTTCATCTTATTTCCAAATAGTTAGAAAAAATTAAATAAATTTTAAAATAATAATATAAGAATTTAATATTACTTAATAAAAGATTAAGGGTTCAATTACGAAAAAGTCAAAAATACAACTATCAAATTATTAGTTTTTCCAAAAAATTTGGGCTTTTGATTTAGGAATTGAAAAATAATAAGAGAAGTTTAAAGGACAAATATGTAATTTAAGATCAGCTGTCAGCCACTATGTGGTATGTTATCTAATATTGACCTAGGTTGCAAGTTAGTAAATTACCTACTATCGTACATACATTGTAGCAAAAACTATAAAATTTTATTATGTGTCCAATTTTTGAGTGATTTTCTTTTTTAAGATATAAATTTAGAAATGTATATTCTAAATATTTTTCAACAGAAATATCCAATTACCTATATTTGTCCATTTTCATTATTTTGCTCCATTGACCAGTTTTTAGTTTAAGTTACTTCTTATATTTTATTTTTAGTCCACTTTACCTCTTAAAATTGAAATTTTTGTCATAAGAATAGCGCATGCATTTCCCAACATGCTACGCCATTATATGATGGCCCTATATGTCGTGTTTTTCAAATATTAAGTAGTAAACTGATCCAAAACCAAAATTTAAGGGACAAGTTGGATCAAAAACCGATCAATAAGGTAAAATGACAAAAATTGACAAATTCAAATAGCTGAGTATGTTTTATGCTCTTTTTTTTTTTTATTCAACACCAATAAAATGGTAATTTTTTTACTATCACTTTCGTATTTGTAAATGAAAATCGATTGTTTAACATGATAATCCATTATTAGTTCTGTCCATTGTTGAATTAATACATAGAAATAGTACGAGTCATGATGATATATGTCAATTTATATGACTCATAGGGGGTGAAATTTTCGTCATATTATTCCATACAATTTGGTTCCTCACAAGAAATGTATATATAAATTGAGAATGTTAAAGCCAGTACTATAGCGTGGCTACTTGAGTGAAAGCTTGGCATAACATTCTGCAATCCCAAGAGCAATAATTTTAATCTCTCTGTCTCGCTGAGCAACCAGCCATTCAGGATCATTTGGAGTAGGAGGATGTAAATCCAAGCAGTGGGCTCCTAATCATCATAACAAATCTCTATCAGAATCTTGAAGATATTATCAATAGCTTAATTATGAAATTCACACAGTTTCCTAGTCACAAGAAATACCATATTCTGTATATAATGCAACAACACTGTCTGATATGTCTTCTAGTACTCTTGTCTTTTTTTTTTGAAAAGGAAAAAAAAAAACGAAGAATTATAATTAGCATAATAAAAGATACAAATATGAATAAGATGAAATCGAAGAGATAGAATTTTGGTCCTTTACCCTCCAATGCTATATGGGTCTCGCAGTCCATTGGAGAAAATGATATTGCTTGCAAAATTTCCTAGTACAGTTTTTATGTCCTGAAGATTTTTGTTGCAGCAATAGAAATCAGAGTTTCTATTTGTAATAACAACATCTTTTTGTTTTAATTTTATTGTATTAAAACCGACAGTAAAAAGAGTGCTTACATGACCCCCAAATTCTGTTGTAACCCAATGAGGCCTTGGTGTAATGCCAAAAACTTCTAAACATTCTTTGGTATAGTTGTTCAAATCAAAAGGGTGTGCTGGAAACATTGTCTCATTTTCACCATATCCAATTGGCATCACAATTTCTGTACATGACTGCAGGAAGCAATTCGATGATAATGATAAACAAGTGTAAATTTATGACAATTACGATCATTCTTGGTAAACCCCACAACTAAATAAATGAAATTTACCATGTTAACTATATGGTAATAGATTAGCAGAATTTTAAATTTTAACTAAGCTGCTGAAATTGTTGTAATAACCTACGGCGGCAGCGTAGGCCAATGACCATAATGATTTTAAATTGTAATAAGCCATTTTTTTTTACAGTGCCCAAAGCCAAACTCAAATTCGAGGTGCCAAAGTTAAACAGGTTAACAAATTATAAAGATGCCATCAACCTCATAAGAAAGAGAAAACCGAGCTTTGATACCATATTAGCAAACTCAAAATCAACTTCATAATCCAGGTCTTAAAATTAGAGTGTGATAATGGTATAGGAGGTGTGAATTTATAATATTTGGGTACCTGCCAACCCCAAGCACTCTCCCTGCTAAAACCGTTTGAAACATTATATATAGGAATGCATGTTCCGAATGGAATCCATTGAAGACCTGCAGCAATTCTGCCAAGAATACCAGTTCCTTCTGATGCTCCATCAATCGCGTGGCAGATATTCTGGACCGGATAATATGGAGGGTTGTCATACTGAGCTGAGCTAATGAATATTTTTTCTAAGAAGTCCTTGAGTTCTTGTGATGAATTCAAGGGCCTTGAAGATGAAGATGAAAAAAAAGGTCAAAGCCTTGAATTTAGAAGGGTGCATAACTTTAATTGAAATTACATGCATGCATGATTTGAAAATACTGCCAAGTGTCAATAGCCCATTTGGTTCAGCTGCAACTCTGTCTATCTCAGACCAACATTGTTTAACTGTATTATAACAACTCTCACTGTTGTCCTGCATCAATCAGCAAATATATTAGAAAACAAACCCAAAGCTAACCTCGTCCAGGCGTTGAAGTTAGAGGGAGCTAATAGATTGTATAAAGGATTCAACATTATAACCATGCAAGTAACAAAACGAAAACACAAGCTCTGATAACGAAACCACGTTCTAAATTCAAAATTCAGCAGTTAAAATTAGATAGGGTAATAGGATTACATTTAACACAAAATACAGCATAATTAGATGGCACAAGTGACTAAATCATGAAACTACAATATCATTATTTAACTGACATCTTACTCTAAAATCCTTTGTCACAACAGAATGGTACCCATTTTGGGGCGTGATATCATCGAAGTAGAGTATGGGAGAGGATGATGCTAACGCACCAATGACGAAGTGGGGATATTTAAGACGAAACCAGCATGCGAGCACTGATCAAACAAGAACAAGATAAAAAAAATGGGTCGGAGCTAGAATTCCTAAAGGAAAATGAAAATTTCTAAGTGTAACTAACTTACTTCCACCATAGGATCCTCCAACAGCAATAGCGGGCCAATTTTCTGCTGACAGGTTCTTCTTAACATCACTAATCACCTGTGCATAATCTGCTAAAGCTTGTTCTGAGCTCAAGTATCCAAGTGTGCTGGAATTTTGAAATGCCTCCTCTTTTGATCCAAAAGGCATTGACTCGCCATAGTATCGATGCTGCAATTAATTTGTACGAGCGAACAAGAATTAACATTGAACAACTATTTTACTTTCTACGTTGTCATGTAAGAAAATTAGTTTTGACTGTAAAATTCAGTTTTCTTACATTACGAATGTAGTAGTGGCTCAATTCATAAATTAATACATAGCCTGGACTTACCTCTATGTACAAGAGCAAGCCTTGAAAACGAGCTGCAAGATCAACAATGAAAGTTTCGACATGATATGTTACATCATCCTCTGGGCCGATATAAACAGATAGGTGAGCTAGCATTTGCACCACCCCAGTATTTGTAGTTCAATATATATCGCTGCTGAAACGTTGCATAACTCTCCGGTTGAAATGATCTAAAGTTTGTGTATAGTAATTAATTTGATTTTCTGGTGGGAGTTGATAAGAGAAATTGCTCGCAGAGAATCGTCTCACAAGACCAAATTTGGTTAATTTCCTAGGATGCACAGCGGATTCTGCAAGCAGTAGCAAAACCAGCAATAGCTGAATTGATGGCCGTGCCATTTTGAGCTATGTTAAATTATAATTTCTGCGTTTTGCATTAACTTTCAACTTAAATAGGTAAATTATAAGTCATTTTGTAATCTTGTTATGCTATGTGATTTTCTAAGCAACTAAATTATATTTTCAAGGATGATTGTGTTTGGACTGCATAGAATTGCTCGTTTGACTGAAATATTTTATATTGCCGGCTAATTTGATGATCAATTCATTTGTTTCATTCATAATTATTGGTTTCCCATGAGAAGCCAGAGAGTATAGACTGTTTCAGCCAATTCTGTTGAAAATTATGTCATTTCTCATTCAGCCTTTTTTTTTTCTCTTTAAGTTTTGACTTGGGATCGGATGGGAAAAACATCGAACAATTGGGGTTCTCGTATCAAATCCTCTAATAATTAGTTGAAATTTCTTTTTGGCTAAAAAAATTAAAAATAATAATAATAATAACAATAAAAAAAATTTAACATTGTTTCAATAGTTCTTCTGCAGATGAAATATTATTTTGTCTTCCCGTTTCTTTTTGTAATGATTAGTTTATTCCGTAATCAACTTTTACGGCCTAATTTGTATAAAAAATTAACTTTTTATTGCAAATTTATCCTAAAAATTCTTACCTACCATGAATTTTTTGTTTCAATTTTTATAGTTTAGTTCAAAAACAACGAATAAAATTATAATAAACTCCACATATATAAAACTTGGAAGAATAAAATTTCTGCATATTATTCCATACAATTTGGTTCCCTGATAAGAGATGCATTTAGAAATAGTGATTGTTTTAGGCTGTGTTGGCTACTTAATTGGCTGAAAGCTTGGCATAGTACTCTGCAATCCAAACTGCAATGGTTTTGATCTCTTTGTCTCGTTGAGCAACCAGCCAGTGAGGATCATCTGGACTAGGTGCTCCTATATCCAAGCAGTGTGATCCTAGTTATCATAACAAAATCTCAATCAAAATCTTGCATTTATATACATAATATACTGAATTGGCAAGGATTGTTATAGTTATTATAAGGAGAACTCTGTTCATTTACCCAGCTGATATGAGATCTAAGACATTAACGTTAAATTCAGACAGTTTTCTAGAAAAGAATATACCTTCTTCTGTAAATATTGCAACAACACTGTCTGATATATCTTCCAAAACTCTGGTTTTTATGCAGATAAGAAAAGAAATGATTAGCATAATTTAATATAAATATATATTAATGAAATCAAAAGGGGTAGAAATTTGGTTTCTTTACCCTCCAATGCTATATGGGTCTCGAAGTCCATTCGCGAAAATTATGTTGCTTGAAAATCTTCCTAGAACTGTTTTTATGTCCTGAGGATTTTCTTTCTCATGTTACATTTATGCCCTGATTTTCTGAAATCATAAGGAAAAGAAATACCGAAAGAGGAAAGCTTAATTACATGGCCACCAAACTCTGCCGTCACCCAATGCGGCCTAGGAACTGCTCCAAATGTATCTACACAGTCTTTGGTGTACTGCTTTAGGTCAAAAGGAGATGCTTGAAACATAGTCTCATTGTATCCATACCCAATTGGCATTACAATTTCCGTGCATGTCTGATAATTGCAGAACGTTCATTGGCTCATACAATAGCAATTCTTAAAGCCCAATAACAATTTAACCAACATTCTAGCCTAATGTTTTAAAGGCCAAGTTGGGATAATCCTAATAAAAAGAAGTAATTTCTATTATCAGTTAAATTTTATAAATAGAGTATACATTAGAGGATTTTTTTTTTTTTTTATGTGGCTAGCTGTCCATTATTGTTTCAGTGCATATATAGATGCATGGACCTGATCAAAATACTTCAAAATTAACTTGTATTGGGAGAGAATTTTATAAATGGTAAGATAAATACCTGCCAATCCCAAGCACTCTCATTGCTTAGATCAAAAGAAAATGTAGCATGGCATGAAGTCCATCCAAATAATCTAGCATTGATTCGTGCAAAAATTCTGCCAAGAATATCGGTTCCTTCGGGAGCTTCATCGATGGCGCGACATGTGTTCCGGACTTGATGATATAGAGGGCTGTCGTATTGTGCTGCACTAATATACATGATTTCTAAGTAGTCCTTGAGCTCTTTCGACGAATTCAGAGGGCTTGAAGATGAGGCACAAAACAATGAATAAGTGTTAAATTTATAAAGCTGGCAAAGGCTTAATTGATTAATTAATTACCTGCAAGTGTTGAACTTATTGCTAAGTGTCAATAACCCATTCTGTTCAGCTGCAATTCTATCAATCTCAGACCAAGACTGTTTAATTGTGGTGTAACAACTTTCACTAGCTTCCTGCATCATTTGATACAAGTACACCAGAAAATTAATTAGTTGGTTTGAGTAATCAATCATGACAGATTCAATATCATGACTTATGAAATTTCTTACTCTAAAATCTTTTGTGACAACAGAATGGTACCCATTTTGTGGCGTGATATCATCGAAGTAGAGTATGGGAGAAGATGAAGCCAAAGCACCAATTACAATGTGAGGATATTTTAGACGAAACCAGGATGCGAGCACTGATCCAAAACAGAAACAAGAAAAAAAAAAGATGGGTTTGAACCAGAATTTCCAAAAGAAAAATATTTCAAGTGTAACTAACTTACTTCCACCATAAGAAGCTCCAACTGCAATAGCAGGGCAATTCTCTGCAGACAGGTTCTTCTTAACATCGGTTATCACGTGTGCATAATCTGCTAGAGCTTGTTCTGAGCTCAAGTATCCTAGGGTGCTGGAATTTTGAAATGCCTCATCTTTTGATCCAAAAGGCATTGACTCGCCATAGTATCGATGCTGCAATTAATTAGTACGAGCCATCAAGAATTAACGTTGAATGACTGATTTTACTTTTTAGACTGTCATGTAAGAAAAGTAATTTTGATTATAAAAATCAGTTCTTTTATGTGACAGTGTATTAATAGCACTATTCATAAATGAATATATAGACCTGAAATTACCTCTATGTACAACAGCAAGCCTTTAAAACGAGCAGCAATATCAATCATAAAGCTTTCGACATCATATGTTACATCGCCCTCTTCGCCGGTATAAACAAAGATAGGTGAGCTAGTATTTGAACCACCCCAGTATTTGTAGTTCAATATATATCGCTGCTGAAACGTTGCATAACTCTCCGGTTTGTAGTTGAAATGATCTAGTGTTTGTGTGTAGTAATGTATGTGATATTCAGGTGGGAGTTCGAAAGAGGATTCGCTTGCTGCAAATCTTCTAGTTATCCTACCAAATCTGCTTAATTTTGTAGGATGAACTGCAGATGCAACTACTGCAGCAAGCAGGAGCAATCCCAGCCGTAATTGAAATGATGGCAGTCCCATTTTTGTGCTAGGGAATTCTTTGCTTTGTTAAAATTATAATGGTTGTGCTGTGAGATTTATAAGCTAACATTTATAGTCCTGAAGATGATTCCATTTACAGTATAGATACCCTACTAAGAAAATGCCGACTGAATATGTCTATTGAATGAATTGACAATTTTTTTCGTAGTTTAATCATATGATTAGTGATCAGGGTTTGGACTCGGAATCTTACAGTTCTGAAAACCAAAGCAAGTACTACAGAGCTAAAACTCAATGGTATTCAATGACATCTTTTGCCAAAGAGTATGGAGACATTGGCTAATGTACTTAGGCTGAAGTGAAGATGAGATCAGCAGCATATTGTTTGTTATGAAAAGCCAAACTGATCGGCTATTGCTATTTTTAGCCAATTCTGTTGTCTGTTATACTGGCAAGCTTGCAATGGAGCTCCATTTGTATCTACGATTGGGAGCTACAATATCAAAAATAAAGGGAGTTTTGTACCAGCAACAGAAAAAATAAAACAACATAAAGATATCAATCAGAATCTTGAGGCCAACTAAATAATTCAAAGACTTGATTACAAGAGTTATTTGACTGGCACTCAGTCAATCACATTCATCTTTCAAAAATTATAAAACATGAGGATCCATTTGACCAAAAATATAAGTTATTGACTAGTTTCGAATAAATTAAGAAAAATATTTAGAGCCTCAAAAGTTCGAAAAATTTTAACCGTTTGTTTAGTAAGTATGAACAAAAACTTGGCTTAAAATTCATCAAACATGCAAATATATGGGAAATTTTTTTAATTAGACTCAATTTATATATACTTCTATAAATCGAGTTAATAACTTATATATGTTGTTAGCACAAACGATAATAACTAATTGTTGTAAATATGTCATGAAATGTCAAGAGGCCAAAAATTATGTATTAAAAAAACATATTTGATCCCTGAACTTTATGAAGTCAGGCAATTAAGTCCCTTAAATGGCAATTTATTTAAAGGAGTCTTTTTATTATTAATTTTGAACTAATTCAGTACCTTAACTAAAAATTTGTCAAATTAACTATCATTGATTAAAGATGCTAAATGTTTCATATATAAGATCTAAATTAGTTCGAAGTTGATAATTAAGGAAGTTAATTAAATAAATTTAATACTTAAGGAACTCCAGTGAATAAATTTTCAGTTATAAAATTTAATTTCATAAATTCTTAAAATTGAGGACTAAAACATACATTTTTTTTTTAATTTAAAAAGAAAAGGTAATTTAAGGAGGCATCTATTTGTCGTTTTATATTTAGCTGTGTCTTGGCCGGTTATATTTCATGAATTCTAGAACAAAACTCCACAGTCCAAAACTACAACTGTCAGAGAAAGTTCCTTGATGAATACAAGGCCGTTGGGATACAAAATTCCAACAACAAAATGGAAAAGAAAAAAATTAATCCCCCACTTATATGTATATATAAATTGTTTCTGACGGCAACAATTAGTGGGTACGTAGCTCAAGATGGCATTTTTACAATTTCAGCTAATAGGCTTTCTTGTACTAATAGCAACATATCTATCATCTGCATATCCACAAGGATTAAGATTAAGTCCAATTAGACATGAGGCTATCAGCTTTTCAGCCTCTTTGGAACTCCCTCCAGAATATGAAACCCATTTTTATACGCAGACACTCGATCATTTCAACTATTATCCTGAGAGCTATGCAACTTTCCAGCAGAGATATATACTCAACTTCAAGTATTGGGGTGGCTTAAATACGAGCTCCCCCATTTTTGTTTATGTAGGAGAAGAAAGCAACATAGAAGGAGATGTTTTGTATGTTAATTTCATATCTGATCTTGCAGCTCGTTTTAAAGGTTTGCTGTTATTTATAGAGGTGAGGATTTATGCATGTATGTTATATTCTAGATAGGGTCAGTTTTCTTTTAAAATTATTCCAAATTATATTATGATTTGTTGATTAAGTGTTGAATTCATCAGGGAGTTTAAGGGATAGAAAAAAAGTTTATAATTATTATGCAACTAGCTTTAAAATGATTTAAGTCATTTTGAAACAATAATTAATATATAATTTTTAGATAGATATCTAATAAATTAATGTACGGATATATTAGGAAAATTGAATACTTTTAACTATATTTATAGAATTTTCTTAATATATGTGAAAATAGAAAGAGATAAATATTCTTTAGAGATGGAAAACATGATATAATGATAAGTGATTTTATATATACAGCACCGATACTATGGAGAATCGTTACCATTTGGAACGAGAAATCAAACATTCCAAAATGCAAGCACAATGGGATACTTGAGCTCAGAACAGGCTTTGGCAGATTATGCTCAGGTTATTACTGATGTTAAGAAAAATCTGTACGCTGAAAATTGCCCCGTCATTGCTGTTGGAGCCTCTTATGGTGGAAGTAAGTTTAGGGAAAAAAATTGCTTCAGTTAGTTTTTTCAGTTGCTTTCCCCAAATGGCTCTCTCGAACTTTTTTGCACTGATCAGTTTAGACTGAAATCTATTTTTAGGCCTAATGCCTGTCTTCTGCAAATTCATTAATTGCAGTGCTAGCCTCATGGTTTCGTCTAAAATATCCTCACATTGTAATTGGTGCTTTGGCATCATCTGCTCCAATACTTTACTTTGTGGACATCACACCACCAGATGCATACCCAGTTGTTGTATCCAATGATTTCAAGGTAAGAAATTAAATAATTAACCGAATTAAGCTTGTTTTTATTCCATATCATAATTCGTTTAGATTAAATCCTTAATGCTAAATTATAATGTTGGGCTGGTGCAGAATACGAGTGAGAGTTGTTACAACACTATAAAACAATCATGGTCTGAAATCGACAGAATTGCAGCTCAACCTAATGGTCTTTGGACCCTCGGCAACATATTCAACGTTTGCAGGTAAATGATCAATATATTAAGTTTTTCTTTTTTCAATTATTGTTATCAAATTTCTTGGTGTAACTATATAAGCATTTATTAATCTATTTTCGTTGTGGCTTTCCAAGTCCTTTGAACTCATCACAAGAACTCAAGGACTTATTGGCAGTTGAGTATATGGCCTCTGCTCAATATGACAATCCTCCAGATTATTATGTGGAAAATTTATGCAAAGGCATTGATGGAGCACCAAATAGCACCGATGTTCTCGGCCGAATAGCTGCTGGTCTCAATGCCAGTTCTGAATGCATTTATGTATATGATTCAACAGAAAGCTGGAAGAGTGCATGGGGATGGCAGGTACATATTTATCTCTTTTCATTCTTTGACCATCATCACCATTGCCGATTCAGGTGAATCTTTCGACTTCTTTTCACGTTACAGCTTGCAATGTGGGAAATTTACAGAAAATTAGGGGAAATTATAAATAAAAAAAAAATTAAATAAAACTTTTGAATGAAAAACTTTTAACGGATGAGTTGAACTGAAAGGTTTTTTTTTTTTTTCCCAAGTATCATCCCTTTTTTTCCCTCATATTAACTATATAATTAAGATTAATTCATACATCTTTCAGACATGCACAGAGATGATAATACCTAGGGGGGTTGAGAACAATGATACGATGTTCGAAGTATCACCGTTCGACCTGAATAACTATACAAAATCATGTCAACAAGTTTACGGTATCACGCCAAGGCCTTATTGGGCTCCAACCCAATTTGGCGGTCGTGTAAGCTTCTTAATCAATCAACCTTCCTGATGAATCCTTTTATTTTACCATTTCATGAATGAAATTTAATTAATTAGAAGAATTTTATGTTATAATCTTCAGAATATTAAATCTGCGCTTGGAAATTTCGGAAGCAACATCATTTTCTCCCATGGACTGCGCGATCCGTGGAGCGCTGGAGGGTAAGAACTTCAATTTTCTAACTGTAAATTATCACTACGGAGATGTTTGATATTGTTATTAGAAGTTAAAAAATATTTAATTTTTTTTATTTTTTTTAATTTTTTATAAATAATTTTTTTCAACTTTACTTTTAGAAAAATATCTATTTATTTTTTTATTCCTAAAATTAGTTTCCAAAATTTTAATAATTAAAAATTAAATTTTTTTCTTTTCTGAAAAATGTTTCCAAACACAATGTTAAACAAAATATATATTAATTATTATTCCGTTAGTCTAATCCATTTATTAATTCTTTTTTAATTTCTTGGCTTACGTACAGAGTTTTAGAGGACATATCAGATAGTATTGTTTCTATACACACTGACGAAGGTAAATGATTAATTTATTTTTCCAAATGATTTTATTTAATTTTAATTTAGTTCTAATTGGGAAATTTTTGTAATGATAAATAGGTGCTCATTGCTTGGATGTATTAACTCCAACACCAAGTGATCCTGCATGGCTAGTTGCGCAGAGAGATAAAGAGATAAAAAATATTGCCTTTTGGCTTGCAGAGTACTATGCTAAGCTTGCTACTAAGCCTGCCAACAAAACTCCCTAAAAACCCTCCTTTTATTTTCCCCCTTCTCTTTTAGCTGAAAAATGAATAATTATTTCACTATCTTAATCAAATTATTCAGCTTTGGATCACAACTCATTCCATATCTGCAATAATAAATATTTTTCTCTACTCTATTCCAATTGTAATTATAAAAGAATCATTATCATGTTTTATAATAATATTGTCAAATGATCTGCTTCAGGATATATAATATATTAGATAAAATTGTCATTTGCATGAATTTGTGAAGTGGAAACAATATTGATTGATGAAAAAAAGCATTTCTATTAATAAGAATATTTTTTATAACTTTTAAAGGACAATATGACATGGTAAGCAATTCTTTTCAGTTTAATTTGCAATCTCTAAGCTGTTGAATTCTATATTTGAGGGAAAAAATGATAATTCAACATATAAACAACAAATTTTGCTGGCAAATTCAACAATCAAATTTGGTTGTTGTTCCTCGTTTCGAGCTGAGCAATGGGGTCTCTATAAAGGTTTACAACAAGCGAGGTTACGTGTCTGGAGAAGAGTCTTTGTTCAAATAGATAACAAAAGTGTTTGCTGGAATTTTCCTAGCAAATTCAAGTTCTTCCCTTCATCATGAAGTTTTGGTTTCTAGGACTAATTCTCTTTTGCACCAAAATTGGGAGGTTCGCATCTCTCACGTCTACAGAGAAGGCAACATGTTGACTGATCACTTGGCAAATTTTTCCTTTAATCAAAACGAGCAGTTTGTATGGCATGTCATTCCCTCGCCAGGTGCTGATCTGATTTTGTTGGGAGATGCAAGTGGAGTTTCTTTCAGCAGGAGAGTTATGGTTTAGTTTTTTTTTTCTTCTATCTCTAAAAAAAAGAAATTTTTTATATAAATCAACAATTAAACTTAAGTGCAGAGTCCATTATCATAAAGTAGCCAGTCACAAATAATAATACTTAAGAAACAAATTTCCTTTTGACAAAAAAACCAAAAAGGAAACAAATTTCCTGTTTTCCATAAAGGAACATTTCTTTTGAAAAAGAATATTCTTGTATTGGGTTCTCAGTTTGATTTTCAATGGACTGCCTGCTAGACTAATGAACCATTTCTATCCTTTTTTCTTTTAATATCTTCTTTAATATATATGGAAAATTCTTAAAGAAAAGGAACATGCCAAGAGATAAATGCTATTACGCATTTACCAGTTATTACACAATAATGACAATTAAATCATCATCACATTCAAAGTTGTGCAAGTTGTCCGTGATATTTTCCTTAATTGTTTTATGATGATCACTCTATCACAATTAGTAATTTAGAAAACATATACATATATATATATATATATATATTTGGAGGTGATGTTTTAATGGTTACCGCTTCATTGTCAACTATTTTTTCAATTGATTGATCAAAAATTTAATGGTCTTAATTAGTTTTATAATAATTATAAACATTTAATGTTATTTAATACTAAAAATTATGATGATTACTAATAGAACTGTAACCATTAATATATATATATATATATATATATATATATATATATATATAAAAGGCAACGCAAAATTTCAAAATATAAATTTTTAGAATTTTAAATCAAGAATTAAAAGTAAAATGCTAGATATCAGTATTCCCCAATTTCATTATCATGAAAGTTGAGCAGAGAGAAAAAGTTCTAACCAATCATAAATCAATGGTCTCAATATTAATTTCTAGAGTTTTAAATAAAAATATTATAATATAATATTTTTTATGATTTTTTTTGTTATATTAGAAGTTAATTACTCCCTTTACTAATTATAATTTTAAAACTAATATACAATTCTTTGACTAAAAATTTATTCAATTGACTCTTTTAATTATCTTTAATTAAATATTAAGTATTTTGAAAATAGAGAAAAAATTAGTAAGAAATTGATAATTAAGGAAGTTTAATTAATCAAATTTGATAATTAAGGTAATCAATTGAATAAATTTACAATTGAGAAATTTAATTTTTATAAATTCATAAAGTAATACTAAGAAGATCGGCAGCAGAAACAAAAAAAAATTATTTGGGTAAAATTAAATGCGACAAATAAAATAAAAAATAAAAAAATGCAGAAATTTCGTGATTTAGCATACACAAATCCTCTAATAAACTGAATGGGATAAAAAAAAAAAAAAAAAAAAAAAAAAAAAAAAAAGAATCACTTAAAATCTTAAAACCAATTACACCAAAAGCCTCACAATCTCAAAAATATATATATAAAAAATAAAAATAAATAAATTGCCAAACAAAAACTTCACAAATTGCTCCATCAATTAACCCCATAAGCTTAATTACTGATTGCTCTATTTATAGAGCACTTAATGTTGGCACAATTCTAAAGCAATTTCAAACAAATTCCAATTCAATATAAATTAGACTCTTAACAAGGTACTTTTTATCCAGTTAAAGAAGAAGATTTGGTCACATCAAACAATTTTTTTTTAAAAAAAAAAAAACACTTCAGTTGAAAAATTATAGCTGGCCACTTGTATATAAACTTTCTCCAATTTACGAAGAGCAAACTTAATGTGTAAATATTCAAGCATTAATTAACTAAAGGTAAAAATCTCCATTTATATATACATTCAACATCACGCTGAAGACTAATTCTCAGGAAAGCTCAAGATGGCATTTGTAGAATATCTTCATCTGCAAATCCTTCTGCTAATAGTGATACCAGCAACAAGTATTTCATCTGCATATCCACGAGGACTAAGACTTAGTCCAATTGGACGTGAGGCGATCCGATTGTCATCCTCCATGGTACGAAACCCATTATTATACGCAGACGACACTTTATCACTTTAACTATTATCCTGAGAATTATGCAACTTTCCAGCAGAGATATATACTCAACTTCAAGTACTGGGGAGGCGTGAATACCAGCTCCCCCATTTTTGTTTACGCAGGTGAAGAAGGCAACTTAGAAGGAGATGTTTTCGATATTAATTTCATATCCGATCTTGCTGCTCGGTTTAAAGGTTTGCTATTATTTAATTATGGAGGTATATATGCATGCATGTGTTTCTGTATGTGGATAGACTTTTTTTTTTTTCATTTGTCCGAAATTATAACTCACTTTCCATTTTTAAAAATATATTTATTTTGTTAATTTTATATATATATATATATATATATATATATATATCTTATTTAATGTGCCAGATTTTTCATCAAATATGAATTGTTCGTTTCTTAATTTTTTTAGTATGGTCTGATTAACGTAGAAATTAATATATTAGAAAAAATGAATAATTTTGACATTATTGACTAAATTTTCTTGAATCTTGTGAAAATTAAAGTGAACTTACAAAGAGAATAATATATAATAAACATAACTTAGATAAATATTCTTTGGAGATAGGAAATATAATATAATGATAAGTGATTTTATACAGCATCGGCACTATGGAGAATCATTACCATTTGGAACGATAAATCAAACATTCCAAAATGCAAACACAATGGGATACTTGAGCTCAGAACAGGCTTTGGCAGATTATGCTCAGGTTATTACTGATCTTAAGAAAAATCTGTCTGCGGAAAATTGCCCTGTTGTTGCTGTTGGAGCCTCTTATGGTGGAAGCAAGCATTAGAGAAAAATGAAAAAACTCCAAATATAGTCTTTTTATTATTATTATTATTATTATTATTATTGCTAACAGACAAAGGGTCAATTTGCCCTGAAACCAATTTGGGGATGTAATCAGAACGAAATTCTTAATTTGCAGTCATTTTACACCATCTCATCCACAAAAGCTTTTTTTTCCTTTTTTTTTGTATTTTTTCCGAAAATTGTCATGCAAGAAAATCTTATGTAAAGAAACAAAAATTAATTTCATCCATAGTTATTCAATTTTGTATTACTTGCCATAAATTAACTTTTAAATTCATTATTGTCACTTCCGACGAATTTTAATTAAGTCAACAGTTGGAATTGTGACGTGGATATTGATGTGGCGCTGGAGTTTTGCCATATCATGCAATGTAGGTTGATACGTAAGCAAAAAATTTCATGTGATAATCGAAATTAGGTGTTTGTGTTTGCGTGTCATCTTACGTGGTAAAACTCCGGTGTCAGGTCATTCCACATCAGCAATCCGGTTGTGAAATTGTGGGAAGTGATTTTTGTGGGAAAAAATTAGTTATGTGATTTTTGTGGAAAAAAAATTTAAAAATTATTTTATGGTAAGTAATGCAAAGTTGAGTGGTTATCGATGAAATTAACCAATAAAAAAATATAAAAAGAAGGAAGTTTTATTTTGAAAAAAATGGAGTAAAATGACCGAAAAAAGAAAATTTTCTAATAATTAAAGTCCAAAACATAATTCTGGAGCAAACTGATCACCGTAAAAATGTTCCAAAGGAAAACTGATTCATCATCCTTTTGCTTACTACACAAATAAACTACTTGTATGTGTATAAGTTGAAACTAACACTAATATATTTCTCCTGCAAATGCATTAATTGCAGTGCTAGACCCATGGTGTCGTCTAAAATATCCTCACGTTCCAATCGGAGCTTTGGCATCATCTGCTCCAATACTCTACTTTGAGGACATCACACCACCAGATGCATACCCAGTTGTTGTATCCAATGATTTCAAAGTAAGAAATCTAAATAACTAAATTAAGCTTGTTTTTCTTCCCATCTCATATAAGTCGATTAGATTGAATCCTTAATGCTAAATTATAATGTTGGGTTGGTGCAGAATACGAGTGAGAGTTGTTACAACACTATAAGATAATCATGGTCTGAAATCGACAGAATTGCAGCTCAACCTAATGGTCTTTGGACCCTTGGCAACATATTCAAGTACGTTTGCATGTAAATGATCAATAACAACTCTTATTTACGTATGTATTAATCCTATGGTCTTTTGATCAAATTTCCCAGTTTAAATAAGTAATTATTTTTCCTTATGGATTTTCTGATTTCTATTAATTTTCTTTTTATATCCTTAAGTCCTTTGAACTAATCGCAAGAACTGAAGGACTACTTAGAAAGGGTATATCAGGACTCAGCTCAATACGACAATCCTCCAGATTATTATATGGAAAATTTATGCCAAGGCATCGTTGGAGCACCTCAAGGAACCGATGTTCTAGGCCGAATTATAGCTGGTCTCAATGCCAGTGTTGGAGGAGGTTCATGTAATTATGTATATCAACCTATAAAAAAAAAAAAAAAGCAGAGTGTATGGGAATGGCAGGTAATTTTATCTTTTGATTCATTTGGCTTAACTCATCATCACCAAGGCAATTTTATGTGAATCATTCAATTCCTTTTTCTTATTAAAAAGATACAAGATTCATATATGTTTCAGACATGCACAGAGGTTGTAATACCTATGGGAGTTGAGAGATGTAATGTTCGAAGTATAACCGTTTGATCTGAATAACTATACAAAATCATGTCAGCAAGTTTTTGGTGTTACCCCAAGGCCTTATTGAGCTCCAATCCAATTTGGTGGTCATGTAAGCTTCCTTAATCAATCTTCCTGATGAATTTCATGCGGGTCAAACTTGCAGGTACAATAAATGATAATAAAACAAATATGGCAAAGAGTGGTTGAGCCAACAATCCAAGAAAATTAAATCGATGGTGTATCATTTTGTTGAAAAGAAAAAAAAAAGAAAATCAATTAAGAAATAGTTGACAAAATATCAATAATCCAAGAAAATTAAGTGAACGGTTTATCATTTTGTTGAAAAAGAATGAAAGACAATTAAAAATTAGTTAACAAAACATGTAGAAAAAGGGTTTTTGCATCCATAAATAGAACATTCAAATAAGTGCTTAGTATTTAGTTCAAGCAAGAGAGAAAAAGGCTTTAGGAAGAGAAAATTGAGAGCAAATTTTCTACGTGTAATTGGATTGTGAGTTGTGAATGTTTATAAACATTTTGTAAATTTTTTTTATTCTTTCAATAAAAGATATGCAGCAGCCTGGAGATATAGTCATACTTAAATGAACTTCATTATCAGTTTTGCGTCTTATTATTCTGCATTTATTTCGTTTTCTCACAAATCTTATTATAAGGGAATTTGAGTAATTTTCCAACAACTAGTATTAGAGTCATGGTTGTGTTTTTTTTGTCTTTTTTCAGGTGATTACTGTTCACATAAATAGTAAATTTTTGTAAATAATAAATTTTGGTCGGTGGTACCGATTTGTCTATGGAGGTGTTCTAATACACGGTTGGTTTGCAAAAATTATGAGAAACGATCCAGAGGAAGTCAGATTTGAGTGGGAGCAATTGTTGCAGCTGAAGAAAAAGTAAAAATTGATAAGTTCGATTGTGTAGACTTTGACTTTTGGATAATGCAAATAGATGATTATTTGTATCAAAAAAGTTTGTATCAACCTCTCTCAAAGAAGAAACCAGGGGCTATGAAGGAAAAAGATTGAAATCTTCTCAACAGACAAACCCTCAGAGTTATCCAATTAATATTATCCCATAATATTGCTTTCAACATAGCAAAGGAAAAGACTATGACGGATTTTATAGCAACTTTCTTCAGTATGTATGAGAAGTCATCACCCTCAAACAAAGTACACTTGATAAGGTGTTTATTCAATTTGCGAATGAAGGAATGCACATCGATAGCTCAATATCTCAATGAACTCAACACAATCACAACTCAATTCAGTTTAGTTGGAATTGAATTCAATGAAGAAGTACGAGTATTAATACTTTTATCTTCTCTACTAGAAAGTTAGAATGATATTATCACAGCTGTGAGTAGCTCATCAGGAAGAAATAAGTTAGAATTTGACGATATTTATGATCTGGTTCTCAGTGAAGAGATCTAACGGAGAGAGTCGAGTGAATCATCAATCTCTTTAGTTTTGCATACAGAGTCAAAAGAGAGAAATTCAACTAAAGGGAATGGACATAGTAGATCAAACTACCGAAGTATATCAACGGACAAGAGGTCCAAATCCAGAAATCTCAGTAATTTCATAGCTAGAAGACTGTCGAATGTTGGAATTATAAAAAGATTGAGCACAACATAAATCAGAGCAAAAGTGCACTGAAGAACCAGAAAGCAAAGGCAGAGGCAAATGCTACTTTCACCTTAAAAGGCAATGACACGTTGATATGCTCTTTAAAGAGCAAAGAGGAGTCTTGGATGTTAGACTTTGGAGCATCATTTCATGCTACTTCATAGAAAGAATTCTTCGAAATGTATGACCCTAAAAACCTTAGAGAGGTACACCTTGGTGATGATCAACTTTGTGTTGTTATTGGTAAAGGTGTAGTGAAGATTAAGTTGAATAGATTTGTTTGTGAGCTAAAGGATGTTGGGAATATTCCTTACCAGAGAAAGAACTTAATCTCAGTAAGGTAGTTGGCTAGTGAATACTACACTATAATCTTCTATAGTAATGATTGGAAGATTTCAAATAGTGCAATGACGATTGCTCGAAGCAAAAAGAGTGACACTCTTTACATGACAACAGGAGCATGTTCAGCCGTAGTTGCAACTGACAATTAAAATTCCAATATGTGGCATTAGAGATTAAGTCATATGAGTAAAAAAGAAATAAAGATTATGCATTTAAAGGGCAAACTTCTAGGTCTACAGTCAATGGAGATATATATGTGCGAAGATTGCATAGTTGAAAAGTAGAAAATGGTCAATTTTCAGACAAGTAGCAAAATCCTAAAGAAAAAAAGGCTAAAACTCGTTCACTCTGATGTTTAGGGACCAACAACTATCTCATCCATTGGTGAAAAATACTATTTCATGACTTTCGTCGATGATCACTCTCAGAATGTATGAATTTACTTTCTAAAGCTTAAGTCTGAAGTGTTTGAGACTTTCAGGAGATATAAAGTTATGATTGAAAATGAGACAAATCTGAGGCGTCTATCAGAGAGTGGTTTCCTGGATTGGTTGGTCTGAGGAGTTTAGGCATTAAATTATTGTAGATTGAAATGCAACTATTTGATCTCCACTTGGGTCAACAATTGAACTCGTTGCATGGTGAATATGAAGACACTATATTCAAGAAAATTTGCTATGAGCACGGGATCATGGAGAGAATCGTGTCAGGCAGCCTCAATACAATGGTATAGCTAAGTGTATGAACTGAAAGTTAACAAAAAGAGTCAAAAACATTCATATATAGTCAGGTTTATCGAAGTAATTCTATATAAAGGCAGTCAACACAGAAGCTTACTTGATCGGTTGAGGACCATCGGTTCCTTTGAAGCACAAAATATCATAAGGGGTATGGAGCCAAAAAGAGGTAAAACTATCACATCTAAAAGTTTTTAGTTATATAACATATGTACATATCAATGATCAATGAAGGAATAAGTTTGATTTCAAATCTAAGAAATGCACCCTCATCAGCTATGGCGAGGATGAGTTTGGCTATTGTATTTGGGATGATGAAAATAAGAAGGTGATTCGTAGCAAAGATGTGATTTTTGACAAAATGATGATGTACAAGGACATGCATAAAACAGTTTTCAACAACTCTAGATAGAATGGGCTCATATTTATAGATGCAGGTGATGTCTCAGATAATTTCATAATGAAATCGATTATAGCAAGTCCTCAGCCAGATGAACTCATTAGAGATCTGACACACCACAACCTATTACTTCAACTTTTGTATTAAGAATGTTTTTTCGACCTCATGTGTCTAACAAGAGATACATGAAATATTAATTGTTGACTGATTAAATGTCGTGATAAAGTTTATCAAACTGGAGATGCTAATAAGTAGGAGTTTTCCATGAAAAAAGAGATGAAGTCTTTAATCTCCAACCAAATATGGGAACTAAATTATTCATGGGGAAGAAGACACTTCATAACAAATAGGTGTATTGGGTAAAAGATGAGCATGATGGTTCCAAGAGATACAAAATTCAACTAGTTGTCAAAGGATTATAACAGAATGAAGGAGTTGACTACACCAATATTTTTGCTCATGTTGTGAACTCAATACTATCATATCAGTGTTGAGTATTGTGGCTATTGAAGACCTTCATCTTGAACAGTTAAACGTCATTTCACAATGACTTAGATGAGGAGATATACATGCACAAGCCAGAAAGTTTCTCAGAAAAAAAAAGAACATGGTATGCAGACTTAAAAAAGAGTTTGTATGGCCTAAAACAAGCCCTAAGCCAGTGGTACAGAAAGTTTGATGACTTCATGCGCAAGAAAAGTTTTCAGAATTGCAATGTTTACCACTATTGTTACTGCAAGAGATATAGGTCCAATTATATCATAGCAATTCTCAAAAGAGTTTGATATGAAAGACTTGAGTCCATCAAAGAAGATTCTTGGAATACAAATTATAAGAAATAAGCAGAGAGGGTTTTTGCAGTTATCTTAAGCAGAGTACATCAATCGTCTTTTGCAGAGAATCAATATGAGCGATGTCAAGCCAATCAACACATCATTGGCCAACCACTTTTGCCTATCCAAATATTAGTCCCCTTAAACATAGGAAGAGAAAGAATTTATGGCTAAGATTTCTTATGCCTCAACAACTAGGAGTTTAATGTATACTATGGTATATACGATACTAGACATTGGTCATGTAATGGAAATTGTTATCAGTTTTATGTCAAATCTACGAAAAACTCATTAGAAAATAGTCAAGTGAATTTTAAGGTATCTACAATGCACCGCAGAAAAGTGTTTGTATTTTAGTAAATGAGAGTTAAAAGTACAAGACTGTGTAGACACAAACTTTGGAGGAGAAGTCGATTATCGAAGAAATAACACATGTTATATATTCACTGTTGGAACTACAGTTGTTAATTGGATGTCACATATACAAAAGATTATCGCCCTATCCATTACAAAAGTTAAGTATGTAGCAATAATTGAAGCTAGTAAAAAAATGATATGACTTTAAAATTTATTAACTGAGTTGGGATTCAAATAAGAAAATAATGTTTTGCATAGTGATAGTCAAGTGCAATACATTTTGCGAAAATTTCAGCATTTCATTCCAAAACCAAGCATATTGAGTTTCATTATTACTTCATCAGATTTCTATTGGAAAATGATGCATTAGTAATTAATAAGATCCAACAAATCAATAATCTAATGAATATGTTGACAAAGGCGATAACTATTGACAAGTTAAAGTTGTGTTCAATTTCAATTGGTCTGTTAGAATAACAAAACCAGAAAAATTGCTGCATTGATCAATGTGTGAGGGCATATTGAAATCAGTCTTTAAATAGGAGATTGTTTATCAAACTTACAGGTGCAATAAATGATAATAAAACAAAAATGGCAAGAGTGGTTGTCAAGCCAACAACCTAAGAAAATTAAGTGGACGGTGCATCATTTTGTTGAAAAATAAGAAAAATTAATTAAGAATTAGTTGACAAAACATGTAGAAGGGAGATTTTTGCATCTATAAATAGAGCACAATAATAGGTACTTAGTATTTAATCCAAGCAAGAGGAAAAAAAAAAAGAAAAGTTTAGAAAAAATTGAGAGCAAATTTTATAGATGTAATTGAATTGTGAATTGTGAATATTTATAAACATTTTGTAAATTTTTTTATTTTCTTTCAGTGAAAGATTTACGAACGTATGCATAATTAGTCAAACTTCATTATCAATTTTGTATATCTTATTATTTTGCATTAATTTCATTTTTTTTACAAATATGATTATAAGGGAATTTACATAATTTTCTAACATTTTCTTACTATTTCAAGATGAAAATTTAATTGCAAGAAAGTTACGTTATAATCTTCAGAACATTAAATCTGCACTTGGAAATTTCGGAAGCAACATCATTTTCTCCAATGGACTGCGCGATCCATGGAGTGCTGGCCATTTTCATATTTATGTTAACTAATGATCATATTGTTGTTGTTGCTGCTGCTGCTGTTTATTATTATTATTATTATTATTATTGCTCATTGCTGCTGCTGCTGCTGCTTTTATTATTATTATTATTATTATTGCTCATACGACCTTACAGAGTAATTATGACCTTACAGAGTAATTATGTCAAACTGCTTTTCTTTCCCATACGACCTTACAGAGTAATTACGTCAAGCAACTCCTTCCTTTTCAGGAATCTTCTTAGCCATTGTCAGCCTCCTATCCTATTGCTCAGTCTGCAGATCTGCTGCGTTTATACTAAGATTCCCTTCCAAGACAAAACAATACAACAAAATGAAACGGCTAAAAAAAATTAATGATTACCATTAATAATTATGGAATTATAATACAACAATTGAAGCTTGGCCAAAAATTTAAATTTGATGAATAACACTTATATATGCCATATTAACACAAAAACTGGAAAAAAGAAAGAAAAGCAATGAAAATGAAAGAAAAGCGAAGAAGCAAGAAAAAGCCTGAAAGTAAAGCAAACACTCAACACAAAACCCATCCCTTCTCTACTCCCCGACCAAAATAAAGGGGTTAAAAATGAAAAAGGATAACGCTCTCTCAACTAGCAGCCGTAGTACACAAGATGCATCGTAAACGACCTGATTGTGCATCCTCATCGCCATCCTCATCGCCATCATAATAACCTAACACGTGCTCCTGGGAAGTGTCTCCACTCCCTTTCCGGCTAGTAGTATGCATGGAATCCATTAGGCAAGTCATGTGATAAGCATGACAGCAAAAGAATACAATTACTGATACACTTTGTATAGAGAAGGGGTCAAAACACATGCAACATCTAGTGTCTCCCCTAGTTTTTGACTTAACTTCCATAGTCCTAGAGACCGATGATGTTCGTTCAATTGCCTGAGATTCCCTATTGCCATCCCTTTTTGCTCGTGCATCATCTCCTTCACTGCTCAAGCAAACTCCCCGTCTTGCTTCTTTGTAATACTTGACTAAGAGATTCACACAGTCAGCCTGCACATTTCAATAGCACAAAACTGTTAACAAATGGTGCCCACAACCAATAATAATATCTGTTCAACTGAAAAACAATACCTTAAGAATATTATTGCACCCATGTCTAAGAGATGTTTCAGTTCTGTAATCAGTGATAATTTTGACTAGACGATCCCTAAGCCTGAAAACAGAATAAAACTAGAGAATTAGGCGCAATTAATATGAAAACGTGCTACATTGATGTCACTTATAAAGAAAAGTTGGTATGTTCAAAGTATCATTCCAATCTGGGTGAGCATGCAGTAATTTTCATATTTAATTCTTGTAAATATCCTCCAATAGAACATAGCTTATAGCTATCTCACTCCAAGAACTATTCCCTAGCACCCACTGTTAGCTACACAACAAAAAACCTCGAGAGGCTTGCCTCGTACATTTGGATGACGATATATTGTTTGACTTAATCCTATACCACAGCCAAATTGGTATTTATCAAGACACTTGCCCACAAATTACGGCCTTTACCTCAGTATAGAATTATAGGAATCCTTGAATTTCCCAACATTGGAAAATGTGAGAACATACTAGATCCTCAGAGTGCTACAGAGGAAAAGCATCCAAATAATCATTTTTCAGCTGTAGATCCTAAAAAATTATAATAATGCCAAAGGTAGAGAAGACATAAGCACATGGCTGTAGAAAATGTAGACTAGTTCCAAAACTGAATCAACCCAGAAATGAAGCAAAAGTTCACTATTATCTGTGACTTGAGGACAATGACATTGAAAGGACTAAATAGTAAGACCATAACAGGAAGCATGCAAGCAATACTATCACCAAAACAGCATAACACGAATCAACCTCCTTTTCGGAGTCAATTCAGAGTGATGCTGAATGCTTGATATCCAGGATTGTGATAAACCACCTATCCTATTCAGATATGCTAGGAGGCCAAAGCAGAGGATTATTTCCTCTAATAAGGGACCTAGTACAACTGGTTAGTGGGTTAAGTGGTCCAAGAGGAGAGCTGTCATCATCCCATTATTTCCTTTCATTCTGTTAAGAGTCATTTTAGGAGTCCTTTTGCATGGGTGGGTCTGTATATAGAAGAATAATCTAAAGGGGAGGGATTATGAGAAATTTTGAAAAGCTTTTTGCTGGGGATTGCTGAGTCTCGAATTTCAGCTTGTAATTTCCCTTTCTTTCTTTCAATGAAATCATAATCAGTGTTCTGATTCGTACCAAGTTGGTATCAGAGCAGACGAATTCTGGTGAGAAAGAAGAAGCAATCAGTTTTGACAGCCTCCGAAGTTATGGTGTCCGATCAGAGGGAGAAGGAATTTGAGGAAATGAAATCAAGCGTCGCTGACCTAACCCAAAGTGTCGCACGAATGCTAGCGGAATGGGCAGAGTTTTGTCAAGGAGGCATGACCAGCTCAAAGGTTACCGACACTGGACAAGAAAATGAAGGCCAAGGGAGCACCAGTCAGTTTGCATCGCAAACCCAGAAATCGATCCAAGAGTCCGGAGCTCATACAGAACTGTTGAGTCGTCGAGTGGAGCTGCCGATTTTCATGGGGGACAACCCAAATGGCTGGATTTTCAGGATGGAGAGGTTCTTCTCTATTCATCGAACAGTAAAAGCTGAAAAACTAGAGTTGGCCTGTATCAATATGGAAGGTGAGGCATTGTCTTGGATTCAATGGCTGGACTCATGCAAACCATTCACCAATTGGGAGGAGCTCAAGATTAGGGTGTTTGAACATTTCCGCAACAGCCAGGAGGGGTCAGCTCATGAACAGCTGCTGGCTCTCCGGCAAGAGAGCACTGTAGCAGATTATTGGGAAAGTTTGAGGTAATGACTGCTCCAATTCGTGATTTACCTGATACAATTCTAGAGAGTGCCTTTATGAATGGTTTGAAGCCTAGTATTAGAGCTGAGATTAGGTTACTTAGACCCGTTGGGTTGTTAAGAATAATGGAGGCACCTCAAATGGTAGAGGATAGGGATTTGGTTAAGGCACAACTACAGGGAATCAAAAATAGTTCCTTGAGACCCACTACTTTGTGGATGGGTTTAGCAACATCATCAGCCCCTAAGGTTACTATCCCCATAGTGTCAAAACCAGCAGTAAAATTTGAGTCCCCACCCTACCGGAAAATGACCAATGACGAGACACAAGAGAAGAAAGCCAAGGGGTTGTGTTTCAGATGCAATGACAAATATACTATTGGGCACAGATGCAAAATGAAGGAGTTACAGGTGTTAGTGGTTCATGATAATGAAGAAGGGGAATTAGAGAATAGTCAAGGAGAGGAAATCACAGCTGAGCCAGAGGATGATAATAAAGAGCTGATCGAGTTATCTTTGAATTCCATGGTTGGCTTGACGGCAAAGCGGACTATGAGGATGAGAGGGGACATTGCAGGACAGGAAGTGAATGTGCTAGTTGATTGTGGTGCAACAAATAATTTCATATCTGAAAATTTGGTTCAGCGACTTGGGTTGCCAGTGGAAGAAACTGGAGGATTTGGGGTGTCTATTGGAAATGGGCAGGTCATTTGTAGTAGCAGGAAGTGCAAGGGTTTGGCCTTGGGAATACAAGACGTGCAAATAATTGAAGATTTCTTGCTGTTTGAGTTAGGTAGCACAGATGTTGTGTTGGGGCATAACTGGTTGGAGTCTTTTGGGGAGACAGGAATAAATTGGAAGTTACAAACCTTCCGTTTTAAGGTAGGAACTCAATGGATTACACTCAAGGGAGATCCAAGCCTCATTAAAACATAGATTTCTTTGAATTCCATGATCAAAACCCTTAAAAAAACTGGTCAACGGGTTTTGATAGAGATATCCCGCATGGTAGAAGTCGAGGAGAATGATGCTGAGGCAATGGATCTCAGTTAAAAATACTTTTACATCATTTCCAATATGTTTTTAACATGCCAATAGGTCTACCTCCAAAGAGAAGCAGGGAACATGCTATTATTTCGAAAGAGGGCACTTCTCCCATTAATGTCCGGCCATATCGGTATCCTTACATTCAAAAGAATGAGATTGAGCGGTTGGTCAAGGAGATGTTGCAAGCCGAGATCATTAGACCTAGCATCAATCCATTTTCAAGCCCCGTGTTGTTAGTATTGAAGAAAGATGGAAGGTGGAGATTTTGTATGGATTAATGCACACTAAACAAGGCCACAGTTCCGGATAGATTTCCTATACCGGTCATTGATGAGTTGTTAGATGAATTAAAGGGAGCCAACATTTTCTCCAAGCTTGATTTGAAGTCTGACTATTTTCATATTTGAGTTATGGCTGAGGACGTTTCCAAAATGGCTTTCTAGACTCCCGAGGGCATTATGAGTTCTTAGTAATGCCCTTTGACCTTACAAATGTTCCAGCAACATTTCAGTCTATAATGAATGATATTTTCAGCAAATACTTGAGGAAATTTGTGCTTGTCTTTTCTGACATCGTGATATATAGCCGGACTTTGGAAGAACATCTGCATCAATTGTGTTTAGTGCTTGAGGTGCTTCAGCAACATCAATTTTATGCTAATTTGAAGAAGTGCAAATTTGGACAGCAAACAATAAAATATCTTGGCCACATTATTTCGGAGAAAGGGGTGGCCGTGGACAAGACTAAGATAGCTACTATGCTTAGATGGCCGGAACCAAAAACCATTATACAGTTAAGGGGATTTTTGGGTCTCACAGGATACTACAGACGCTTTGTCAAAGCCTCAGAGGTTATGGCAACCTTGCCTAGCCCTTGACCCAATTACTAAAGAAAAACAATTTTAAATGGACAACTGAAGCTTCAAAGTCTTTTTGGCAACTCAAGGCAGCCATGACTTCAGTATCAGTATTAGCTCTTCCAGACTTCACAAAAAAGTTTGAAGTGGAGACTGATGCTTCGGGATTTGGGGCAGGGGTAATTCTTATGCAAGAGGGGCGTCCCATAGCATTTCTAAGCCAAGCCTTGTCCTCCCAAGCAAAGTTGAAGTCAGTGTATGAAAAAGAGCTACTTGCTATTGTTGTGGCCATCCAAAAGTGGCACCATTACCCACTAGGGTAGAAGTTCATCATTCGGACAGATCGAAAGAGTTTGAAACATCTCTTAGAACAACGGGTTGTATCTATGGAACAACAGAAATGGATTTTCAAGTTAATGGGATTTGATTTCGAGATTTAGTATAAACCTGGGGCTGAAAACAAAATAGCCGATGCACTCTCATGTCAGGGTCCAAATGAAGATCTGACTCTTTTAGCTCTTTCAATGTCAAATATGGTTGATATGACGGAAATAGATTCTCAAGTTGATCAAGATGTTGCTTTGGCTAAGATCAAGAACTCCTTGCTTCACTCTTCAGTCTCCACTCCTCCCTACAATTTAAGGGATGGGCACCGACTTTATGATGGGAGATTGGTCCTTCCCAGTAGATCTCCCTTCATGCAGGGGTAGTGGGAGGTCATAGTGGAGTTTTGAAAACCTATCACCACCTTGCACATGAGGTATATTGGAGTGGCAAGAAGAAGGATATCATTCGGTTTATAGCCGAGTGTGATGTTTGCCAACAACAGAAATACTCCACTCTATCTCTTGCCAGGCTTCTTCAACCCCTCCCTATTCCGCAACATGTTTGGACAGACATTACTATGGACTTCATAGAAGGGTTGCCAAGATCAAAAGGGTTTTGACACTATATTGGTGGTGGTGAACCGTTTGAGTAAATCTGCCTACTTTTTAGGAGTGAAACATCCATTCACGGCTAAAGGGATTGCAAAATTATTTTTGAAGTGGTTAGGCTTCACGGGTTTCTAGAAACAATAGTCTCAAATTAGGATAAGATATTCTTGAGTAATTTTAGGAATACACTCTTCACCTTGCAAGGTATTCAGTTAAGAAAGAGTTCAACTTATAATCCTCAGACAGACAGACAGTCAAAAGTGGTTAACCAGTGCTTGGAAACCTATTTAAGGTGTTTTACAAGTGGCAAACCTACAACTTAGGCCAAATGGCTTGCTTGGCCAAAGAACTAGTATAATATTTCTCATCATTTTGGCTATTGGAATGACTCCATTCAAAGCTTTTTATGGCCGTGAACCACCACCCTTGCTGGGTTACCAGCAGGATAGCACAGCTAATGCTTCATTGGACCAAATGTTGAAAGAAAGGGATGCTGTCCTAGAGGAACTGAAAGCTAATCTTTTAAAGGCCCAGCAACGAATGAAGATTGTGGCTGATGGAAAGCGATGAGATGTTCAGTTTGAGGTTAGGGAACAGGTGTACTTGAAGTTAAGACCATACCGAAGGAAATCCTCGGCTGCTAGGTGCAATGAGAATCTGGCTCCACGTTACTTTGGCCCCTTCAAAGTAATGGAGCGCATATGTTCTGCCGCCTACAAGCTAGAGATGCCTCCTACAGCTAGCATCCATCCTGAGTTTATGAGTCACAACTCAAGCGTGCAGTGAATACTTCAACTAAGGTACAGCCCTTACCCTTGGTTTTGACTGCTGATATGGAATGGAATGTTGAACCAAAGGAAGTATTGGGCATCAGAACACCTGACTACTCAGCTGGACTTGAAGTTTTGGTGTCTTGGAAAGATTTACCAGCTTTTGAAGCTACTTGGGAACCCTTCAACTTGCTTCTCCAACAATTTCTGGATTTCCACCTTGAGGACAAGGTGAAAGTTTTAGTGGGGGTATTGATAAACCACCTATCCTATTCAGATATGCTAAGAGGCCAAAGTAGAGGATTATTTCCTCTAATAAGGGACCTGGTACAACTGGTTAGTGGGTTAAGTGACCAAGAGGAGAGCTGTCATCATCCCATTATTTCCTTTCATTCTGTTAGCATCATTTTAGGAGTCCTTTTGCATGGGTGGGTCTGTATATAAAAGAATAATCAAAAGGGGAAGGATTATGAGAAAATTTGAAAAACTTTTTGCTGGAGATTACTGAGTCGAATTCAGCTTGTAATTTCCCTTTCGTTCTTTCAATGAAATCATAATCAGTGTTCTGATTTGTACCATATTGCAAATCCAAAAAGGATCAGAGCCACTACATTTCTATGTAATATAAATAAAATATTAATTTTCCACATGAAAGGAAGTATTTTGGGGTATTTTCTATTTTTTTCAGGCTATTTTTCGTTTTATAGGACCGAAGAGCCCTAGCAAAGGAGGATTCAATAATAAACTTCGATTCAATAAAATGTTTCACAGTACCTGAGTTTAGAAAGATAAAATTTCAGACTTGCATTCCTTTCTTTTCTCCTCTTATTATCAGTTTAATCCAAGGCTTAACCGCAACAAGCTAAGTTCATAGACTTCAAGCCACCTTAGTTAAACTCCATTAATATGACCTAGGAACTAGGCTAAGATTTAAAATTTTTCCAGCCTACGCTAGATTTAGTTCTGCTTACATCAATTGCAAAAAATAAAAAGGGAGAGAAAGCTTGAAAGCAAAACAAGAGAAAAAGTATGGCAAAAAGTTAAAATATAATTCTAGGCATACTTACCGTGGTATTTCCAGTCCATTAGGTACCATATTCACGATATATAAGGGATCAAGATTCCCAACAGTATGCTCCAGCAGCACTCCCACCATTTCAGGTTTATGAAGACACTGCTTAATCAATTCTTCCCAAAGTTCATCATCATGCTGCATAGTTACAAACTCTACAGCCTGCATACAAGATCATAATGGTTACTTGCACTGATATGCAAAATCATGAAAAAGACAATAATGACCCTCATGGAACAACTAAAAAAGAAAAAAAAGAAAAAAATAAATACCTCTTCAATATCTCCTAATTTATTAATGATGACAGCTAGAGCCTTCTTTGAGTTTCCCATTCTTCCAAGTATGAAGACTTGTTCCCTCAAAAGATCTCTTTTGACACAAATGTCATATGCCTGAGATTTGGTTCATTGGTTCAACCATTGACAAATTATAAAGAAAACAAATGACCCTTTATTGACTCAAAAAACTGGCATTTATTGACTGTTCAAACCTTCTCAAGTGTGTAATGTTGGCTGCTACGAAGAAAAGGAAGTAGCATTTTTGGGTCATAATCTGCATAAAGCTCTACCTGTCACAATAAATATGAAGTTCAATGTTAGACATTATGAACGGTATAGACCTGCAGGCAAATCAGCAATGACCAAATTCAGCACCTAAGGATAAAGCTAATACAGTGAGACAGTTGGGATCCATTTAAGATTTAAATATACAAATGTGGACAAGATAAACAACTTGAAAAAATTCCAGTCGGTTTCTCATAAGCCTTAAAAACTAAGAAAGATATGTCACAGTATATGCAGCATAACAGATTAAGTAGAGTAGACCTCAAGAAAAGGAATCCTAGGGGGGAAAAGAAAAGGCAAAACAGAAAAACAAGTTGCTCCTAGCAATCTTTTGAAAATTGAACCAGAGATTGAGTTGACTGGGATAGCATGAACATTCAATACGATAATCAGCAGACCTAAAGTAAGAGCATCAGCTACAAGTGACAATGATAGACACAACACTTGAACACATTTTGACTGTGAGAGGATTTGGGTATCCCATATACATAATGGTATTCATGTCAAAATCATGTTGACACAATCGTAAGACAATGCAATGCATTAATCTAGCTACTAGACTTATTTGGTGAAGTGGACCATAATAATGGGTTATAGTACATCATCCTAACATCAGAGTTGATTAGATGTACTGTGTGGTGTGTCTCATTACATCACTTTGAATAACCAGAAGAAATTCATGTTTTAGTTTTTGGCAAGAAAATAACTGTTGTGTCAATTCAAAATATGACAATACCCAATTTTGCATGATACAGAAAGAGCCCCATTGGGCTGAATTGAGGAACTATGAATCCATGACAGAAATTACACTAATTTGATTAAAGGGTGCATCCATTTTATGCACTTGAATAACATCCAAAAGTAAACATTTTGGCAGAAAATCAGGATATGAAAGAAACTGTCATGCACTTTTGTATGTTTACTCACTTCAATTTTGATGTAGATTTGACAAGTTCATGACAGTGACACATAAGATTCTTATCCACTACAATTTCAAGCAAAACAACATCTTACAATAGGAATTAAAGCAGCGATATTAAGATCATAATCAGAAAATTAAAGTAACTACAAGCTTCTCCATACCTGCATATCATGAAAATCCCTTCCAGCGTGTGGACTTGCCTCAAATAATGAATGTAGATATAAGTGCAAGAAATATCTTGAATCGCACTTATTTCTGGCAACCAGCAGTTGTGAGACAACAACAGTTGGAGGAATTAAGTCCCTGTTATGAATCAATAAAGGAACAGCACGTTTGCAATCAAGCATCATCAATTGTGCGACCTGCACAGGAAGAAGCAAAAGCACAGAAGAAAGACTGGTATGAGCAAATATTATGAGTGAAGAGTCAATTAGTTTTCCCCTCTTTGAACTGCAAATTTCAAATGGAGAACTTTACAACAGCACACAGTGAAAACAGAGAGTGGCAGAAGCTATAGATTGCAAAACAACAACCATTTGTACCTCATTTTGCACAGCATACCTTTTCACGAATGGCATCATGTAAGTTGTGTTTTTCTATAAAATCAAATATCTCTGGCTTCATAAGCTGAAAAATAAAAACCAGTAAAACAACAAACAAGATCATGTCAGGATATTAAAAGTGACACAATATATTACTTAAATCATTTTATATTGAGATAAATTTGCAGTGGAATTATCTCCAAGCTATAAAGAACTTACATCAGCATAAAGTGAACATGCTTTCTCATATTGCCCATCAACTATATATAACTCCGCCAGCGCCTGATGTAAAAGTAAACCGTGATTAAAGGCATAACAAATAAAAGTTCAGATTTCAATGACGTTGAAACTCTGTTCTACCTCTTTGAGTGCATCGGTCATGGAAGAGGTGTTTAGTTGAGGTTCTATAGCAGATATGACTGGTAATGCGGAATAAATCACAGGTGGCCAAGATTTAACAGTTGACAATAGATCCTTATGAAAAGATGGATTTGTAGCCAGTGCTACAAGAGCAACCTGTGGCAAAAAAAGAAAAAGAAAAAGAGAAAAAAGGAGACACCTTCATCCCAAGCTAGCATATCAGAAAAGGCACATAGGGAGTACATAACGCCATATTTTTCTGCAAACCTCATAAGCAGTATCACGCAGTCTTGGGTCTGTCGGAATATATGGAACCAATACAGGAAGTTGACGAAGATGAGCAAAATGGAAAACCCACCTGGAAAAAAAAAGGCAGATGATAGTCAATTAAAAAGAAGGGAAGTGGGAATATTAAGTAATTATTGCTTTTTTACCTCTCCCATGCTGATGCGGATCCTTGTAACAATTTAGGACACAATGATGCAGCTTCAGCGTATTTTCTTTCCACAATCAAATGATCAAGATATCTAGATCCCACCTGATCATGCAGTAGAACCAATTGAGGCATTTTGTTGACTGATATAACACAGAAACTGAATACTTAGGACAACAGGAAAATAAAGTACAAGACACACAGAAAGAGCAAGGTTTGAGATGTAAATCATATTCCTTCCCACTTCTGCAGCATATTGAAGTTGTACTGAGAAATGAACAACTCTTGCTGTTTGCAGAAAGGATAAAGTATAGGATAAGCATGTTTTAAACGAAGCAGCTGTAGACACTCCGTTAAAACAAAACAACCATAGGAAATTAGTCCAAGGAAAAAGAAAAAAATGGAAATATGGAACAGCATTTAGCTGAGACATGTAAACCCTTTTGTGCATCAAGTTTTATTATACTGCATTATGTTGTCACTTGTCACCATTCCAATTAAAATTCGTGGCAACCACAGATGCCACAACATAGGTAAGAAACACACTACATATATCAATTATTTCCAAACTGATGCCATGCTTATCCAGTGCAGTCCAAAAAGACCAAAAACTCACCCACACTGTTTTGCAACCAAAAAATACAACAATGTTCCAACTGTTTCACCATCCTCTTTACGCAAAGAATTGCAACTCAGTACCATCAACACATACATGTGTGTGCACATGCCCCATACCTATACAAACAGTAAAGCTGTTCAATTTTTGACCTTGAAGATTTTTGCAATGCCAACCCAGTAGTATTAAAACACGCACGGGCACGTGCACGTGCACGCATGCTTGCACACACAGAGATTATGTGTGTGCATGTGCACCATACATGTACAAACAGCAGAGCTCATCAATTTTTGACCTTGAAGAAGAAAAGTCGATATACCTCATCAAGCAGTTCACTCCGACCCTGACCTGCTTCAACTGCTGCTAAAGCTTTCTCATGCCAACCATGTTGTAGAAGCCAAGCAATATGATCTTCAGCATCCCTAAGAAAACATCATTTAGCTGTTATTTAAATGACAACTTATTACTAAACTAGTATGATGATGGAATCCATTACTTCATAGCTTCAACCAAAACTCTACTGATTTTTTTAAGCCTGACAAAATTTTCCACACCATCCCATCATTAAAGAATAAAATTGGTTACATCTCAAGAAACAGAATTTGACTTTTCAAGAAAGCAACACAATTCTTTTCAGTTATGGCCGCCAATCAAGAACAAGAACTACATAAGCACCTATTTGTTTTATCCCACTACAAGAACAAGACAAAAACAAGTGGCTTCTATGCTCTCCTGCTATTGAATCTGTTTACTGATACATTAACCAGCACCACCAAGTTCTTGCTATTTTTTAGCATCATCAGCTAAAGTGATGTTTTAACCCAGTTTATCAATAAAGGAGCACCAAAAATTTTAAGCGCACCAGTGATTTACACCAAGGGCCCTAGGCATTCAAGAAAGAGTAAAGTAGCCCAATTTACTTGATGCATCAAAGACCAAAAATTATATACTGGTCATGGGGAAACTGAAATATTGATTCTTAATCTCTTTTATGCTATTAATGCATCATTATTCCTGAAGCAAATTAAATTTGAAATGGTGAAGCTAATAGGAAAAGTCACACTCATATAGATAAAATTATAGTTCAAAATACAGCTCTTAACATATCTTTCTACTATCAGTAAGGTTTTTTGTGGATGTGGTGAGTGCAAACATATTCCAACCATATTGGAGAAAAGTCAGAAATTAAACAATTGTCCACATTCTACGTTCAAAAAAGCTCAAGGCTACCCCGAGGAAGAGACAATAAATCCTACTGAGAGATCAAAGCCCCAAAAAGGTTCCAAAAATAAAAATAAAATGAAAGCAAGTGTATACATGAAGAGACAAAATTGATGTTAAATTGATGTTAAATGATCTCACTAAAAATGAACTCAGTTACTCAAAATAGGTCTTAAGGTAATACACAAACAAAAGACAGCTCTTTAGGATATCACGCAAACAGCTACTTGTAATAAGAAGACTTTAGCATACTCGGGACCATTTTGAGAAAGTTAACTACCGTAGATCACTTTCATAAGAACTGAAGTTATACTTATGCTACAGACACTGTGTGCTTGATATGCAATAAATTTCAAGAATACACCTGACCATTAAAAGTTAAAATCTGAGAAAACAATCAATTCTAACCTCGGTTTTGCAATAACCACATCTTTCGGGGATACAATATAGTATAATGGTTCATCACCAGCGGTCCACTGACCACCAGCATAGCTGCTACCTATATTCACGTGAAAAAACTTCATAACTATTTACATGTAAATCAACAAACAAAAAAGGTTCATAAACTTCAAATGCAAATATGTTTACCTGAAAAAGGAGAATGAGCAAGGGAATAGTCCTTTGCCTTATAATGCTCAAAGCCATGCACAGGCAGCGCATCTGTTGCAAGTTCATCATTATTCCAAGTAACTATACGCACTTCAGGTCTCTGTGCATTACCCTGCTTCCAATAGGCAGAAAAAAAACAGAAACAATGATTGCTCTCTAATAGTTGACTTGACTGTGATTTTCAAGAATATTATCTATTGAAGGGAAGCTACTTCATACCGAAAATAATCATGTCATTTTGTTGTCAAAAAGCAATAATCAACGAGGTTATTCATATGACATGCTAAAGAGCTTTCATAGAAAGCAAAAAAAGGTGCTGAACAACATTAATAATCACCAAAATGTATTGATCAATTTATGAACTAAGGAAAAATTCAATGCATCTTTCCAGCAAAAAGGTAATATAAGATGAGGGGGGATTTAAATGATATTTTAAAAAAGTATAGGGGCTTAAATTACTAAACAATGTCAAGAACATAAAACAAAGAAAAGCCTCGGTAACAAGCATAAAAATCATGAATACAAAATGATATTAGCCAGTCTATAAAACCATCAGCAATATTACATCTTCTTCATACGCAGAATAATCTCCTATTATAAATATCCTAACATTAGTTGGGATGATAAAAGAGTTGGCACACTTAAAAAGTTAGTTGATTTTAGCATTCCTTAAAATGAATAATTCATATTTCAATATTGACTTCAGCAGGAAACAGGTACTAGATCATGAATCAAATATCATATTTTCATACAACATGATAGCAAAAATACCTGTCTAGACGGAATAGTACTGCTAAATTCCTTCTCTCCATCTTCTTCTCCAGGAATGTAAGCTAGAACAACCAAAGAATCACCAAAAGGAGCAATTCCTGAAATATAACAGCTGGTTTGAAAAGATGCCACAATATCCACCTTGTTCATATTAGCCACTGGAAGGGGTCTATATGTCCCATTGATTCCTTTATCCTCATTTGTTCTTATTGATGCAATTTTCACTGATGTTCCCCAGCCAATTACCAAGAGAGAATCATCCTGAATGTTATAGAAGGGCACCAAAGATAGCACATATTACGGGGAAAACATGTGCATATTATGTCAAAAGCACAAAAGCATGAAGAAAACAAATAAATGAAAATAATGAAAAAGAAAAAAAAAAATAAACTGATTGGTTTATTGCAGGCACTTATGCTGTGACTAACCTGCCAAACTAAATGGGGAAGCAAAAGCTCAGGGCGTGGACTTCCTCGTGGTCTTTCAATGAATGTTATACGCTGATCATTGGAAGCATCATAAACTTTCACCCCTGCATCATTAGCCCAAGCAATGAGACTACTTCTCCACTTTACAGCATGTATTGGACCTTCACCGGAATGTAAAACCTAAAATGTAGATTTTTTGTAAGATGAAGAACTGAGTTCAAACAGGCAATTCACAGATATTACATTGGGTATCAGATGGTGAACTTGTACAAACCTGGTCTCGGTATCCCAGCCATTTCTTTGAATTAAAATACAAATGACCTGCCAAACCACCAGCTACAAATCTTCGAGATGCTTTTCTTGAATATTCAGGGTCCAAAGCAATGGCCTTCATTGGACGATGATAATCAAACTTCATTTTCTCATCAGTGAAAAGGCTATGTATCAAAACAGATCCATCATCGGAACAGCTTCCAATAAATTCACCTTCTATATCAAAGCTGAGATCATTGACTGCAGCAGTATGAGCAGAAAATTCCTTAACCTGAAAAGGAATAATTCCAGAACATGGTTCAAACAGTCAGTTCTAGCCCTAAACAAATATATCATCAATTTGCAAATACAACTAATCCTTCAGGGGCTTGCTGTAGATTTCATTCTCTGCACTACTAGTGTGGTTCTAAGGTCTGTAGGCAGACTGCCAATCCTATTCCACCACTAAACTCTCCTCTCCATCCAACCTTACAAACACATATACACAAAAATGAAAATAATAAACAAAATAATGAATTAAAATAACCAGGGTGTAATTGATAGTAGAGAATAACAAGTTTTCATGTTGAAAGTAGATTGCATTTTACCACAAAACTTGGAAGCCAAGGAATAACTAATTCACTGATACCAAAAAGTGATGATATTATGGTAAAAGGATGAGTTCATTATTTTGCTCTATTTACTACTAAATTCGTAAAAGTTGCAACATAGACATCCTGTCATTTTACTTGGGGGTACTCCTGCATGGGAAAGGGTTTTTCAGGGTGTCATGAGATCCACAAGAACGGTACAATGTGAGACTGAGCTCAAATGTGAATTTTGAAGAAGGGCAGCATATAATACGTGCAAGGAACTTATTTGGAAATACCCCCAAAAAAAAATAACAAAACACAAAAAACAAGAACCTTTGCACTCAAGTAGTTGCTCAAGCTAATTTTTGAGTTGAATCCAATACCCAAATTGGCAGATACCACTGATACAAACATCTATGTTAATTGAGATGCTCCATCATGTTTCAAAACCAACAAATATTCCTTTGGACTTCTATCAAAAACTTAGATGGGGAGCTAAAATATCATAATAAAAGCACGAACAAATTAAAGAAAAAGATTCAAATTATACTTGGTTTTACATTTTGACGAGCTGGAAAATGATAGCGCATCTATACCATAAGCAGATAAATAATTTTTTCGAGATTTTAATGCAATAGATACATTAATATAAAAGCAATAGTAGCAAGAGACCACAATCACAAGCATCACTATACTGGAAGAAAAAAAACACCTAAAGACAGCTGAATTTCCCAGAAAAATGAAATTCTAATCCAAATTCGATCCAACAAAATTCAATTTGACAATTTCGCAACTCAATTAATCATCAATCACCTGGTTGCCAAGGAAATCGAGGATGTGAACGATTCCATCCAGTGTTCCCAGAGCGATCATACGCTCTGCAACCGCAATACACGAGGCAGCGTCATTGGATAGTAACGTCGGTATGCTACCTCCCATTCTCTGATACTTAAGCCTCGGCTCTTCTTCTTCCTCCTCCTCCTCATCCTGTTCTTCATCTTCTGCTTCACCTTCTTCTTCTTCTTCTTCCTCGTCCTCTTCCCGCTCGTCGTCTCCGTCGACGCCATTTTCCGACGGAATTGGAGCCATTTGGAGGATTGTGCGATTCGTTATGGAGACTAAAGGAAAGGAAAGAGGGAAATGATTGAGAGAGAGAGAGAGAGATGTGCTTGGGTTTTGGGCTTTGTTGTTAGGCTGTTAGTGTGGTTAGGTTAATTATTAATTAACAAAGAAACAAAGGAAGAGTGACGACAAGTGAAGAGTGACACCTGTCCAACAAAAATCATATTTTAGTCCTTAGACTTTAATTTATTTTCAATTTTATCTCATATTTTGTTTTTATTAAATATTAAAATAATTATTTTGTCCCTCATTATGCCTCTAAATTGATACAATTAACAGAGTTCTTGTAGGAAAACGGTTAAAGATATATAACCAAGAAAAAAAAAAGAAACTAATTAGAATAAATGTATTTCATTTGAGATTTATAAGAAGAGAAGTATTTCGATAAAATTGAATTTATTAATAAAAAACATTATCTTTTTTTGCCAGAGAACAAGAAAATAAATTCTATTATATATCAGCTTTTGATGAAATCTTGTGATTTTATTAAATTTGTAAATTTAAAAATTCAATGTGTAGTAAAACAATTGTTTCGTAACTACCAATAATAATTGGGGGTGAAATTAGGAAAATGTTAAAATTAAGGGATCAAAATATGCTTTTAACATTTTCTGTCGGAGGCGTTCATTGATTTGATTGGGCCACTTCCTCTTTATTTTCTTGAAAAATGTTGACCAATCACGAAGCTTTATATTAAATTAATGATTTATTATTTTATCAAAAAATAAATTTATAAAATGAAATTTTTTTATATACCACTGGGTATTGTTGGTCTACATTTGGGATGTCTAATACTTTTTTATTAGTGTTAGAAGTATTTCTTGATTGGTTTTACTAAGAATCAAAAGTGAAATTTCTTTTCATGATTGTTGATAATAGTTCAACTTATTAAAAATTTATTTTGTAATTGTAACCCAATTTAGTATGCTATTTTTAATTTATAGTTAACTAATTATATCTAATATTTTTACCAATTAGTGAAATTAGTTTTCAGCTTTTCATTATTAATTACCAGTTACTCCAAAATTAATTCGTATGAAGTACGTAATGATAGTTATAATGTTTATAGATTTATTGTAAATATATAGTCTTTTTTGTATTCAATATTTTTTTCAAATTTAATTGAACTTATGTTATATTTAGTCTTAGATTCAAAATCATATGCTAAATTAGGCCATCAAACAACTTTTTAAATAAGGGTCTATTTGATTCAAGAGTCAACAATTCACATTAGCAACAAAATTATTCATGATTAATTATGTGTTTAACAATTTAGGGCGTTTCGAGGTTGATTAGATTACTAAATTTTCATTTTTTTTATTTTGAAAAATAAAAGCATAAATACTTTTGGATGGAAGACTGTGTTTCTACTTTTAATTTATTTTAAGTAAGCATTTCTTCCTAAAAACTAAAATCAAGAAATCATCAAAACATATTTTTTTTCCATTTTGATTATTGCTTTGTTTCCTTTTTGTGTGTAATTTCTTTTTAAAATGCAAAATATTATTTTTATTTAGAATTTATATTTTATTTAACATAAAACAATGTATAAAATGTTAGATATAAGAAACCAAAAATAATTTTTGATATTTTAAAAAATCAAAAATAAAAAACATGCAATGATACCAAATTCATCCTTAATTAGTGATTAAAAATTACTTCTAATTTTTGAGAATAAATGTAATCTGGGGGATTTTTTTTATCATTGATTATTTGAAGAGAAAATGATATGTACTATTTATGGGGTATCAGAAAACTCACACACACCCAATTTGTTCCCATAGACGATTATTCTTTTGAATTATTTATGGGGTATCAGAATATATAGAACATGCATGACGTGTAGGTTAGGATAATTAATTTTGCCAACTGCATGCCAATGATAAATGACTTCAACTGATTGATTGCTTGGCCCTTTTTTTTTCTTTTTTAAAAAAATGTTAATACAGAAAAACAGACAAATATATTAATTCTTATAATAAATTTCAAAATTTTCTAGCAAATAAAGATATGGGCTGAATTTTGATAATCATTAATTCAACTAACTTTAGTGATATGACGATTTGGTATGTAGAATATGGTTGGTGATTCTTGACTGTGAAGTGTAGAGACTCAATAGAGGTGTATATTTCCTGGTCAATGAAATTTCTAGGCCTTAAAAATATTATTTGATTTGTCTTCTTTTTGGTAGCAAAAATAATAATTATTCAATTTTCTCTTTATGTTTTTTAATTACGAATTCGTTGTTAGTTTTGTTAATAATTTTATACTACATAAAATATTATGCATGATTTAAGAAATAAATAAATTTTTAACATAATTATTAGCTTAGTACGTAAATATTATGCATGATTTAAGGAATAGCTATTGCTTAATGCAAAAGTATGGTTTGCATATCTCAATTAAAAGTCATCTATTTCACCCATCAAATTGTAAAAAAGTGTAATATTTGCATCCGATAAGCCATGCGTTAGAGAGTAGAAAAGAGTGACAATTTTTTTTTTCAGGCACATGAATCATTTCTCCTCTTCCTCTTTGCCACATGTCCCTATAAGAGGCAGATGTTACACTTTTTATAATTTCAAGTGTGCAAGAAGTAACTTTTAATGGAAAAGTATTACTTATTTTTGTACCTAACTAATGTTCCATATGCATTAAAAGAATTTGTAATTTTTTTAACCCATCAATTTAATAGATCAATAAGAGTATTGTTCCGATAGATAACTCTCTGCAGAGTCATTAATATCAAAATTCATTAGTTTACCCCATTTATCTAAACTATCAGTCTCAACTCGTGAGGAAAAACTAGTAATAGACATAAAACCATCTATTCTGATTTTATATTTGTTCGAATAAAATGTTTTGCTAATTCCACGATCCTAACCAAAAAAATCTTTTCTTCTTCCGACTTTTTGATCTTCCCGTTCATTCCCCGTGGGATATTCTTGCATTAAAATATTAGTATATTACCGGGACAAGTAGCATTACTGCTTTTAAAGTGAAGAGGTGCCAATAGTCTTCATGAACAAATGCAAGAGTATATTTATATTAGTATAATATATCTAATTATTATTATCATTGACTAGTTCCAAACAAAATCTATTTTGCACTGATTGAATCAAGTTCCAGTTGCTTCTTTACTTATATAATTTATAAAATAATGAGTTTAAGCTCCAATTAATCATATTAGATTGGTGAATAAGAAAACCAAAAAGGATAAACTTTTTTGCTTGAATAGCAATAAGCACGATGCATGTGCTTGCCTTTTTCTTTTTTCTTTTTTCCTTCTAATAAGGTCAGAGAAAAGTTTATCTACTTTCATTTAGAGGACCCAATTCCATATATATAGCTCTAGTCTTCGTCGAAAGGTATGCTCCACCACCTTATCAGCCATGACAAAGAAATCGTATTGCATTGACTAATATGATTAGATTGTTACTTTCTCCTTTAGATCTGTTAATTGTTAATTATTTCATGGCTAAATTTAATTAATTAAGAAGTTGAAAAGTTATGTGAATTAATTAGGAAATTGAAGAGTGATGTGTCTTTTAGTATTCCCATAATAAGTGATAATTATGTGTCTTTAAGTATGAATTATGCATGTATATTAAGTGTGTTTTAAGTATTAATTTTGAGAGTTTTTATTATAGTAACATGAAGAGATTTTGGAAGTGTTATATATGTGTGTCAATAGTATTAAGTTTTTATGAATGAACAGATAAATGAATGAATGAATGAAAATATATTTATGTTTTAATAGAGATTTCAAGTAGATTAATGTTTTCAATTGCTTGGTGTATTGTCAGCATATATATTTCGTTTTCAATTAACAAGTAGTTTTTGGATATGAAAAATTATTTTTGATGGAAATTTTTGTCACTAAATGATGAACATTCGTCGCTAATTTATAAAATTTAATCCAAATCTATTATTACATTTTAGCGACGGAAATTTTTGTCGCTAAATACTGAAATTCATCTTTAAAACATAAATTTGTCATTCAAGGTTACACATGAAGTGAAATGCAAGTTCATGTATTTAAAACAGAAAAATTTTAGTTCAGAATATATTAGCTAAATTGTAAAAAAAAGTAGAATTTTTTTTATGCAAAATCTTTTTTTTTCTGTGGTATCTATGGCTAAAAATGTTGAAATAATTTTGATCAAAGATTTGAGCCTTGAGCTTTTGCAATCAAACCACTAATTAACGATGACTTAGAAATTTTTAATATATCAAGCCCAGTAGCTTGAAGAAGGAGATCTCATGATACATGCTGAACTAGGATTTTCCACCACATGCTAAATAAAAAGAAAAATTCAACCAAGTTGCCGACACGGCATATGAGCTTTATATATAACTACAAAAAGAAAAAAAAAAAATCATATGTATTCCCTACTTTTACAATTGTGTCTTTAATTTTTATTTTATTTTTGGCAGCAACTGAATTTTGCAAACGTTTGAATATAATTTATGAATTTTACAAACATTTTGAATCCAATTGTTAAAAAGAAAGGGTGATAGATTGCAAAATGAGTGGTATATATTAAAAAATATATATATTATTTTAGTATAAAATGTTCAAAAAAAAACTTGTAATTTTAATTATCAGATTTATACCATTTAATTTCATGATTATTAGTGGGTTTACCTACTTTTAACATTATCGAAAAAATATAAGAAATTTTCAAAAAAAAATACGTAACATTTCACCTCCTTTCAATTGAACACCTATCATTTTTTTTATTAATTGTATACCTAATATTTGAATTTTTTTTCAATTAAATACCTCTATCCATTTTTCCATCCAAAATTTAACTGTCAATAATTATCCGTTGATAAGAATTTTAATAGTTTAAAAATATTAATGAATTTTATCTTTAAATGCTTGGTATTTTATTATTGTAGTATTTTTATTGTGTATTTTTCTTAATAAACTGATTGATTTTTAAATTACTAAATTTTTTATTTTTTTAAATTAACTAAAATTGTTATTTTAATTTATTATACATCAATCTTTAAATTAATTTGTTAACAAATAAATATAAGAAATTTCACTCATTTATAAAAATTCATAAATTTTTCTTTAATTTATATCTTACTTAAATTGGGTTAAAGATCGGAATTTATTAATATTCTTAATTAATGGTAGATTGATTTGGAAAAATTCGTCACAAAATTTTTTAAATTATTGACTATTAGATTTTGAATAAAAATAAATTTCGGAGAGAGTCCAATTAAAAAAAAATTCAATATAATTGATAACAAAAATAAATAAAAATTTAAAATAAAAAAGTAAATTGTTAAATGTTTATTTTTTTTCCTTTCTCAACATATTATATATTCATGGGGAGAATACTTAGTTAGAAGTTTTTGCATATTTATCCTCTAACACTCTTTTCCCTTTTATAATACAGTCGAGTCGCAACCTACATATATCTTGCACCTGTTAAATATTACATTTTATATATAACAATATTACCGTTCATATAGCATTCATACTAGTTTACCATTATCCATCTCTTAAACATTTACAGCTGTACATGCATATTTATTTCCAGGTTCTATATACTTATTATGTGTCCCACAAATACATACGTCTAATGCATGCCAAAATAATATAAATACAATAATACAACCCAAGTCAAGTGGCTAAGGGTTTATTTGACATTATATTTGGTAAAAACGTTTTTAAAAGAAAAAATTTATTTTTAAATTTTTTGAGTTTTGAAAACCGCTATTAGAAAGAATAATGTAAATATATATTTTTTCTAAAAGCATGTTTAAAAAAAACAGTTTATAAAAAATTAAAAAAACAGTCAATTAAATTAAAAAAATTTTAAATTTACTTTTTGAATACCCAATAACAATTTCAAACACCTTCTAAATATATTGAGTGACTCGTTGGATGTGGGTGCCCCACTGGTTTCTGCAATCTTATCTACGAGTCTGCATCTACGTATCTATACTCTTCTTACATATGCGAAAAAAGTAAAAACTTTCACGCTAATCATTATCCTTAGTGTTGAATTTTTGGCAATAATAGCAGTTACGATAATAATAATTTTGACAGTCAAAATCAAATTATAACTTACCAAATTTTCACTTTTAAATTGTAAAACCAAATAAAATACAATAAATCATAATATACACAACATGTCCGAAACACCATTTCTATGTCAATCAAATACCAAGTAACAGTATCCATCTTAAGTTCCATAATATTATCCATGCTCTTGTTTGATTGCCCATTATTATATTACCTAAATCAAACTCTAAGGAGACAGAATGATATACAGACCATACGGTTACAATAAAATGGCCTTTCGGCTTCGTCGATAGGAGCTTGTATAACTGGACATTATGCGTCCTCATATACATGATCGGGCGTTTTATGTCCTCATATAATCGGTCGTTGCGCGTCCTCTTCTTGATGGACCATTTGGCCTATATGAACTGGCCTTACAGTTTCAATAACCAACAATGTAGTCTCAATTTTCTAATTGACATTCCAACTTATTTACTTTATTTTAGTCTTGGTGGCAAATCCACATTTAGAATAGTGGAGTCATTGGACCTCATAAAATTTTCCAATAGTTATTGTTATATGTGCAATATAATAAACATAGACCACATTATTTTTAACAAGTGGATCCCAATAAAATTTAAGATATAATATAATGAACATAAATGCTAATTTTTTTAACAAATGAACTCCAATAAAATATAGAAAAACAATTGATTTTAATTTAGAAAAACTATTGACAAAAAGACTGAATAAAAAATAAAAAATTTTGATTACAAAAAAATAATTTAAAAATATTTTTGAATTTTATAGTTAAAAAAAAAGCTTTTGAATAAAAAATTCTTAAGCAAAGAAATCCTTCTTCCCACGCCCATCCCCGTTGACCATTGTCCAAAAGAATCTCTGGCATCTGAGCATCTCCATATCACAAATTGCAGGTGGCCGCTTTATTCTTCTTATGAAAAGTTTGTTTATTTGAATGGAACAAAAGAGCTTCAAAGAGGATGGTAGAGACTAAAAGAATATAACATTTATCAATTGGTATATTTGTTGTTGAAGTTGTCGTTAATCTTATTTGTAGCTACAATAACTATAGAGCGAATATTTTCTGTAATAAAATTGATACAAAGTAATTTACAAAACAAAACTAATAATAAGTGGTTGAATGATTATTCAGGACATATATTAAAAATAACATATTTAATAGTATTAATAATGACGCAATAATATATTATTTTCAAAATTTGAAAACTTGTCGAGAATTGTTATAAATTTTTTTTCATATTTTTATAATTAAAATTTATATTATGCATATGAATCTTACTGCATAAAATTTTTGGATCTATCACTATTTATTCTAAATATAAGTCATTGGTTTTTACTCACAATGTTTCAAAATTTTCTTATAAACTGTTCATTCTAGCGTATCATCATCCATCTATACTTTATCATTGCATGTTCAAAAACTCTAATTCTTAAATTTCTCATTTGTCGTTGTTTCCGTCTCTCTATTAATTGTCTTATAGAAATTCAAGTCAAGTATCAATTAATATTCAATTCACGTAGTAGACAAATATATATTGAAACACACATGAAAAATATCTACAAAAAACATACACCCACATAAAATCATTCATACATTTCATACCCATTTACGGTTTACACACATGCATATCAATAGAACACGATTTTATTATTTGAATGCTAATAAAATTTATGACTATTGTCATAAAGCATAGACCGACCTTCTAAAACACTTCCATCTCATTTCTGCTTCACTTTTCCTCTCCTTCATCTTTCTCTAACTTGCAGCCCAAAATGCTTTCTCCTTAGTCGTGGCTTCCCTTGCAATTGTGCATAAAATTTCATTATATCTTTAACTATATATTAACCTATAACCTATCTACAATTAGTTCTTATCATAGTCCATTTAGCTAACTTAGTTTATAGATAATTTGTCCTTTTAAATTATATCTAAATTTAAATCCTATGGGGCTGGTCATGAGTTGTGGAAATTTAAGATTTCTCCGTCATGTTTTTTTTTTCATCATTTCCTTACATAGATTATCCCATTTACATCTCTACTTTTAATTCCCTTACTTTAACATTAGTTTCCTCCTAATTATTAGTAATAAATCTCCTTGTCATTCACTAAAATTCCAGCCTAAAATTTCAGTCCTCAATCACGGGTCACATGAATTCAAAACTGTCTATTATTGCCTAACTTAGTTTAACGCATATATCATGATTTTGGTGCGGTTTTTAACTCTTTTTCTCCTCTCTTTTGTTTTCACATTTACTAATCAAGTTCAATTAATTTAATTTTCTCATTAAAATTCTTTTATTATTTCTCCATAGAAGCTACTGTCCAAAGTATGTCATGGCTGCCCAAATTTCTTCTTTCAATTTCAAAACTACTTTCACCAAAACTTCACCCAGTTCATTTATGCAGAGAACCTTAGCCATCTTTACTTTCAATTTCAAGACAATATATTTCATTTGTGCAAAAAAGCTTAGCCATCTCTACTAAATAGATTCATACTGGTTCAATACCAAACAAGACCTCGACTCTGATTAGAGTCCGCCAAGAATATTAGTTGTTCAATTGGCAGCAGCGGTCACTGTGTGTGCTCGGCTTCATGCATGAATCCATACATTCTAGACCTGACTGTTACTACACGAAAACTGACTCAGTTGCTTTTGGTAATCCTCTTCGTGAGGATGTAATTTCATCTAATTATGAGGAAACACTCAAAGATAGAAATCTCTGAGAGAGAAAAAAGCATCCATTAGTTGCACCAGATTTCATTAGCAATTACAATGCCAAAACCCTAATTCCCTTATTTGGTATAAAAAATTGAAACTAAAAAAATATGTAAGGAAAAAGAAAAATCAGAAATAATTGTTTCGTCACCTATCGATTTATGTAGTGAAAAGCTGCAAAAAAAACAAAAGATAGAGTTGAACGGAGAGGAGAAATTTCAGTGCAAATGACATGTGATCTCAAGGAAAAGGGATGAGAAAGAAACGCGAGAAGAGAAGACAATATTGAATTGGTGGCAACAGTGTGATGAAATCACTGAGATAGTGGGAGAGAGAGATGAAATCATTGAATTTTTTTTTTTTACAATAAAATCTCTCTCTCCTGAATAAAATCGTTCCTTCCTAAATAAAATATTTCCCTCCTAAATTGTAAGAGCCAAGTTAGGAATGGCCTTGAATAAATTGTCCTTACTTTATACTTTAAAAACTAGTGACGGTTCAAACAAACTGGTTCTATATTTTCACCAGAAAAAATTATATTTTACTGTATACAAATTTTTATAATTAAATTAATTTACCGATAAGATTAATAATTTTTTTATTGACTTTTATTATTATTATTATTATTATTACTACTACCACAGGTATCTTTCGGAGTGTAGTTTCTATTGACTTTTTAACGTGGTATAGATTTTTGAAACTTCAAACAATTTCCTTTCCGTCCTGGGTGGAGACTAGAAGTTGAACGGTAACCGTAACAGCAAAGGCTTTGAGCTGAGCCAGGGAATCAAAGCATCGACTTTCCTCAGCTCCGCCATCCTCCTCGGCCTCCTCCTTTTTTTGCGGCCTCAAATAGCTCTGCCGGTTCTTTTTCTTCTTCTTTATCACTCTGCATGATTCATCCATTAAACTCGCAAGAGTTGCAAAATGAAATACCCTAATGAATATGAACGAAAATAACTCGAAAACCACCTGGCTTGGCTACGAGCTTTCATAAAACACAGAAAGGGAAAGAGATGGAGGAGAAGAAAGCTTTTTTGTGTCCCCAAATTTCCTTTAATGAAAAATAATAAATAAATAAAAATTTCAAATTCCCATTTGGTTTTTGCACGTAGCTAACTTTTTATGTATAGTCCCCATAAACCTGGCTGAACTAGCAACGTACATCAGGAAGTTGCAGGAAACTACCGCCACCATGGATGCTCATCTCGAATCTCTGCAACCACTACTCATCAGTAACTTGTTGTGTTCTGCACTGATTAATTAACTGGCCTTTTGAATTGATGATTAGCACTAACCACAGTTCTATGCATGTGTGAACTTACAGGAATACAGGAGCTGAGAAATGAGAATTATAAGATCCAAGAAACTATAACAGTCATAGCAACCAATTGATGCAATGAAAATGACCGAGGCCATGAAGATGAGACTGAAGAATCTTGTAGAGGAGGGGAAGATAAAGGTTTAAAACGAGGAAGAAGTGATACAAACCGATCTTCATTATTGAACCAGAAGCATCACTAACAAGAAACCAATCCACCAGCAGCCCTTCAATTTTCAGAACAGCAACCAGAAATCATTCAAATAAATTTCTGTTGAAGATTTCAATGGAACCGGGAACCAGAACCAAAGCCCAGAAATTAGCTTAAGAGATTATCACGTTAAAATTGATTCAGAAACTGGAAAGAACCCACCTCCAACTGTAAGAACTATATAACTACATTATTAGAAGATAAAACTAAATCCCCGTTTATTTGTTGAGATACATTTGCAATGAAATCACATCTGTAACTTTTTAAACTTTGTACCTATATATACTTGTACTCACAGATATATGCGATATACAAAAATTAATTCTTTTGCAGCAAGTACAAAATCTGATATGGTATCAGAGCTTCTCAACTAATTTTTTTTCTTTTTCTCGATCAACAATGGCACTTAACTCCACCACCGCAGCCGCAATCTCATCCTCCCCCTCTCTTTCTCATGCCCATCATTCATTTGCCATCAAGCTCACCTCCAAAAATTTCCTTGCCTGGAAAACTCAGTTCATACCATTGTTAAATTATCAAAACTTGATGGGTTATATAGATGGCAGCATACCAGCTCCACCCAAACAAATACCAGATCCCTCAAATAATACTCATATGATTCCCAATCCAGAATACCAAAACTGGTTCACAATAGACCAACTTCTTATGACCTGGCTTTTTGTTGGAAATAAAATACTCACACAAACAACTTTTATTGAAACTCAAACTAATATTACAAAAACACTCTCACTCAACAAACAAGAAACTACAACTCTCTCTTATAAAATTTTGCTTCCTCACTCACTTAGAAGCTTTTAATTTTTCTTGATGTCTAAAACTAAAATGGGGAGAGGTATTTATACTACTTAAGAACAATTCTACACCACACAAATAAAATAATTCAAAATTATAATAACCATACACCTCATTCTTCTCCATCCTTCTCCATCTTTCTAATAATATTTTAAGTTACCAAATGATTCACATGCATAATTACTACACTCTAGAAAATTCTAGGTAGATGGCTTATAATTTTGGACCTTTATTATGGACTTTGACTCCAATTTGGTTGGATTTGGGTTTGGGCTCCAATAATGAATCAAGTTTATGATCCAACACCCCCCCTTAAACTTGATCTTGTAACCCTTAGTAAATTTCTTAATCTTATGAAGTCTTCATTTGTCAGTGGCTTGGTAAAAATATCGGCAACTTGATCTTGTGACTTCACATATTCAACTTGCACATCCTTTCTTGCAACACACTCTCTTATATAGTGGTAGCGAATATCAATGTGTTTACTTCGATTATGGAATACTGGATTCTTTGCTAAGGCAATGGCTGACTTGTTGTCGACACAAACCTTGGTCGGCTCTTCTTGTATTAAACTTATCTCCTTCAGTAGATTTCTAAGCCAAATTGCATGACAAACGCATGAGGTAGCAGCAACATATTCCGCTTCACAAGTGGATAATGTGACAATCGGTTGTTTCTTTGACATCCATGTGAAAGCAGTATCTCCCATGAAAAATACGAATCCAGTAGTACTCCTTCGATCATCTATGTCTCCACCCCAATCACTATCGCTATATCCAACAAGATTATAATTATTAGAAACTGAATAGAACAAGCCAAAATCAATTGTACCCTTCAGATAGCGAAGAATTCTCTTTGCAGCTTTAAAATGGGTGGTTGTTGGAGATTCCATGTAGCGACTAACCAATCCAACTACATGAAGAATATCAGGCCTCGTACAAGTTAGATAGCGTAGACTTCCCACCAAACTTTTGAAAAATGTTGGATCTACACTTTCGCCTTCTTCATGTTTGGACATCTTGATTCCATATTCCGTTGGTGTGCTTATCGGCTTACAGTTCTCCATCTTGAACTTCTTCAGGATCTCTTTTGCATAGCTTTCTTGTGAAATGAAAATTCCATCCTTTTGTTGCTTAACTTCAATACCGAGGTAGTACGCCATGAGCCCCATGTCTGTCATCTCGAATTCTTTCATCATCACTTCCTTGAATTCATTGAACATGCTTGGGTTGTTTCCGGTGAAGATCAAATCGTCCACGTAGAGGCACACAATCAAAATATCTCCATCTTTGATCTTGATATATAGAGCGTGCTCATAGGGACATTTGTTGAAGCCATTCTCTTGGAAGTACTTGTCGATTCGGCTATTCCAAGCCCTTGGTGCTTGTTTTAGCCCGTAAAGAGCCTTCTTCAACTTTAACACTTTGTCTTCGTGGCCTTTGACTTCATAGCCTGATGGTTGTTGAATGTAGACTTCCTCTTCAAGAACTCCATTTAAGAAGGCAGACTTTACATCCATTTGATGTATCTTCCACTTGTTTTGAGCTGCCAAAGAAATGATTAGTCTAATAGTTTCCAACCGAGCAACAGGAGCAAATACCTCATCATAGTCAATTCCAGCCTTTTGACTATATCCTTTAGCAACTAGCCTCGCCTTGTGCCTTTCCATCTCTCTTTTAGCGTTTTGCTTTGTTTTGTACACCCATTTGACACCTATCGCCTTATGTCCCTTGGGAAGGGAAGTGAGTTCCCACGTGTCATTCTTTTCGATGGCCTTGATTTCTTCGTCCATCGCATCTCTCCACTTCTTCTCTTGTACTGCTTCTTGAAAGCTCACTGGTTCACAATCAGCAAACAGACAAAATAATGTAAGGTTATCTTGTTGTTCGGTTACCTCATAGAGATCTCTAAGACTTCGTGTGCGTGACACAACTCTTTCACTTGATGATGACGAAGGTGATGAGTCTCCTTGAGTGGTTGGTGAAGTGGGTGGAGTTGTTGTCTCTTGTTGGGCTTCTCCATGTTGTTATATTGGTGTTAGCTCATCTTCTTCAAATTGAGGAAAGAAATTGAAGTCATCTGTATGAGAGCTAAAATCCCATTCTCCTTCTTCATTGAATACCACATCTCGACTAATCACAATTTTCTTATTGTCTGGATTGTATAGCTTGTAGCCCTTCGAATTAGTATCATAGCCAATGAAGATAAGACTCTCGCTTTTATCATCAAGCTTTGTTCTTCTCTCATCTGGTACATGAACATGGGCTATACTTCCAAAGATTCTCAGGTGGGAAATGTCAGGCTTTCTTCCACTCCATGCCTCTTGTGGTGTCTTTCCCCATACATTTCTTGTTGGAGATCGGTTTAACAAGTAAACTGCACATGCCACTGCTTCTGCCCAAAATTCCTTGGGTAATTTCTTGCTTTTGAGCATGCTTCGTGTCATGTCGAGAATTGTTCTGTTCTTTCTTTCTGCCACGCCATTTTGCTGGGGGGATCTAGGAACTGTCATTGGTCGTCGAATTCTATTTGCTTCACAGAACTCTTGAAACTCCCTGGAAGTAAATTCTCCACCTCGGTCGGATCTCATGGCTTTGATTTTTCTACCGCTTTCTCTCTCCACTGCAGCTTTGAACTTCTTGAAAACTTCAAAAACTTCTGACTTCTGTTTCAAGAAATAGACCCAGGTTTTTCTTGAAAAATCATCAATGAAAAGAAGAAAATAGCTACTGTTACCGAGAGAGCTTGGCTTGATTGGACCACACACATCAGTATGGATGAGCTCGAGTGGCTTCTTGGCTCTTGACTCTGACTCCTTTGGAAAACTTTTCCTGAATTGCTTCCCAACTAGACACCCTTCACAAAGCTGGTCAGGATGGTTGATGCGAGGTAGTCCCTTTACCATCTCCTTCTTAGATAGCAGCTCCAAACCTCCAAAATTTAGATGCCCAAATCGAAGATGCCAAAGCCATGATACATTTTTGTAGCAAGCTTTCAGGCACTTTGCAACATCGTTTTGTATGTTGATCAAGAACATTCTATTCTTTGACATCGGCACTTTAGTAATGAAGTTATTTTTATCATCTTTTATAGAAAGATTATAATCTTTCATATGAATATCATAACCTTTCTCTAACAGTTGTCCTAAACTCAAGATGTTACTTTTCATATTGGGCACATAGTAGACATTGGAAATAAACTGATGTCTCCCATCTTTTAAACGGATAAGGATGTTACCTCTCCCTTTCACTGCTATTGTGGAATCATCTCCAAATGAAACATTTTCGTTTACTGACTCGTCTAGCTCCACGAACATGTCTTTCCTTCCACACATATGATTGCTTGCACCACTGTCAAGATACCAGGAATTTGCTTGGCCACCATCAGTTTCCTTTCGTGCTAAAAGAAGAGTTTCTTTATCATCTGTCTTCTCCTCCACGTAGTTGGCCTTCTCCTCAATTTTGTTGTTGGGAGCTCTACATTCTGAAGCATAATGCCCAAACTTCTGACAATTATAGCATCGAACTTGAGATTTGTCATACCTTGAGTTCGGATTGATTCTCCCACGGCCTCGTGTTGAGCTTTCTCCTTTCTCATAGTTGTTGTTGGAATTGTTGTTGTGGTAATTCCAACCTCGTCCACGACCGCGACTTCCACCTCGTCCATGGCCTCTACCTCTACCTCGGCCACGTTGGTTTCTATCATTGCCTTGACTTTCATGCATATCCTTGAGTTGCAGGTTGAAGAGTTGCTCAGTAAATCCTTGCTTCTTCTTATGCTTCTCTTCGTATGCTTGCAATGATCCTTGGAGTTGCTCGATTGTCATTTCTTCCAAGTCTTTAGTTTCTTCAATCGTCACGACGATGTGCTCAAATTTGGGATCCAACGAACGAAGTATCTTCTCTATTATCCTCACATCTTCTAACTTTTCACCATTTCTTTTTAGTTGATTAGAAACAGCTACTACTCTTGAGAAATAATCTGAAATAGACTCAGATACTTTCATATGTAAGGATTCAAATTCACCTCTTAATGTTTGGAGACGGACCTTCTTCACTTGCTCGGATCCTTTGTAAGAGGTTTGCAGCTTCTCCCACGCTTCCTTAGCAGAGCTTGCACTTGAAATCTTTTCAAATCCATCATCATCTAAAGCTTGATAGATGAGGTAGAGAGCATTCTTGTCTCTCTTTCTTGAATCCTTCAAAGTAGCCTTTTGATCTGGTGTAAGAGTAGCAAAAGCAGTATCATCCGCAGGCTCGTTGTAGCCTTTCTCTATGATATCCCACACGTCTTGTGATCCAAGAAGTGCCTTCATTTTGATACTCCAATTGTCGTAGTTGTTGTTGTTGAGTTTCGGGACTTGGAATGGTGTCATACCATTTGCCATATCTCTCAATATAATAAGAATTTGCAAAATCTGATTGCGCAGATGAATCCGGAACGTCGAAAAACTTTGAAAGGGATAGCTCGGTCAACTCAGCTCAACTTTATGAGTTAACTCAGTTTTCTGATAGCACTATTCCGGCGGCGCGTTTGAACTGCGATCGAGGCAATTCTGACGGTGTCGAATTCCTCTTGTCGAGACCTCCGATTTGATATGCAATAGTGTATATTTTCCAACTAGCTCTGATACCACTTTGTTGGAAATAAAATACTCACACAAACAACTTTTATTGAAACTCAAACTAATATTACAAAAACACTCTCACTCAACAAACAAGAAACTACAACTCTCTCTTATAAAATTTTGCTTCCTCACTCACTTAGAAGCTTTTAATTTTTCTTGATGTCTAAAACTAAAATGGGGAGGGGTATTTATACTACTTAAGAACAATTCTACACCACACAAATAAAATAATTCAAAATTATAATAACCATACACCTCATTCTTCTCCATCCTTCTCCATCTTTCTAATAATATTTTAAGTTACCAAATGATTCACATGCATAATTACTACACTCTAGAAAATTCTAGGTAGATGGCTTATAATTTTGGACCTTTATTATGGACTTTGACTCCAATTTGGTTGGATTTGGGTTTGGGCTCCAATAATGAATCAAGTTTATGATCCAACACTTTTATCGTATCATTATCGTATAGTTTGATAACTGATGGGAATTTATAATGTATTTTTGTGCAGGAAACAGCAGATTGGGCTTTTCTATTGACGAGCTTAATTGTAGAGGGTGTGTCAGCTGTTCTTGACCAATTGAATTTTCTTGTTTCAAGCATGGTGTTAGCATTGGGGTTTCACTTGTTTCTGTTGTTGAACTTATTTACATTACTAGAAGAGAAGGACTAATCAAAATGGAAAGTAGCAGCAGCTGCTTGTCTTGCTATTATTGTTATTGTCAATTTTTTTTTTGATACAAAATATTATTTTTATTATTGTTATTTTTTTCTTGCTATCATTGTTATTGTGATTTGAAATAAAATAAGCATTTTTTCAACTGTTCATTACTATAAATTTCCCAAAATACTACCTAGGGTTTATTCTTTGGGGGAAAAGAGTTGGAGGTCGATCCAAGCGGTTTCAGCGCAACACCAATCTCATTTCCATGAACTTGAATCATTCCTATCAGGAGTGTGTACATCATCGTGCCAACTTTATATAATCAAAAATCTAATTGCAACATACACACACACACAAAGGAACAGAAAGTTCTCATCAGCAAAGAAAGCACAAACAAAATACACACTACATATTCATCACCAACATGATCTACAGGTTTACTGGTATTTGGTAGCGCCTCAATTAATTTAGTCTCCAATTCCATCCTCTTTAAGCTTTGACTAGTTTGCTCCTTCAATGCCAATCATGCATCTTCTCCAGATTGATTAAGATCTGATTAGGGTTCAATTTCAGGGATTGATCTGTTTAGATCTCGACAATTGATTTCCTCCGTCTTTCTTCTCAATCTGAACATGTAGACTTAAATTAAATGCTCAGCGATGATAATACATTAACTGAAAACTATAATTTTAAATTGACGAAGTTGCTATGGTTGATGTGAAAACGTACCTGATTGATTTGGAAATGAGCACACACAGAAGGAAGAGGAAAGGCAGAGGGTTCATTCTTATGGGATTATCCAAATGTCGAGGCGCATATATGTACTGCAATGTTGAGTAAAGCAACTGCCACAAAGCAGATGTTAATCCAAACCATTGAACAATGATGAAAAGTTCAACAGTTGGAGAATTATCATTCAAATGACAAAAACAGCAGCGCAGGCAGCTGCTTCTTTCTTTCTTGATTAGTCCTTCTCTTTGAGCAATGTAAATAAGGTCAACAACAGAAACAAGTAAGGAGACAAATGCTAACACCAAGCCTGGCAACAAATAATTCAGTTGGTCAAGAACAGCTGAGACACCCTCTATAGCTAAGCTAGTCGTTGGAATAGCCCAATCTGATATTTCCTGCACAAAAAGATATTATAAAATTCATTATAGCAACAAGAACTCATATTAGGGATCAAACTAGATAGGGTAACGATATGTATTGATATAGGTTCTTACAATTGTAGGTGGGCTGTATCTAGCTTCTGAATCAACTGTTATGTGAATATCTTCATTGATTGAATCTTGAACAGAAATCATTTGAATAATTTCTAGTTGTCGTTCTGGAAATTGAAGAAGAGGTGGCGGTGGATTGGTTTCTTGTTTGTGATATTGCTTGTTCAACAATGAAGACTGGTGGGACATCTGCATGTATACGAATGAAATTCACGGCCTATTAATTCACTATAGCATCAAGAATTCATATTAGTGATTAAACTGGATAGGATAACGATATGTATTGATATAGATTCTTACACTTGTAGGCGGGCTGTCTCTAGCTTCTGAATCAACTTTTATGTGAATATCTTCATTGATTGAATCTTGAACAGAAATCATTTGAATAATTTCTAGTTGTCGTTCTGGAAATTGAAGAAGAGGTGGCGGTGGATTGGTTTCTTGTTTGTGATATTGCTTGTTCAACAATGAAGATTGGTGGGTCATCTGCATATATACAAATGAAATTCATGGCCCATTAATTCACCATAGAAACAAGAATTCATATTAGGGATCAAACTGGATAGGATAAGCATATGTATTGATATAAGTTCTTACACTTGTAGGTGGGCTGTCTCTAGCTTCTGAATCAACTTTTACGTGAATATCTCCCGAGTTGACGGGACTATGGTTTTGGTTCCCGGCTTCATTGATTGAATCTTGAACATAAATCATCTGAATAATTTCTGATTGTTGTTCTGGAAATTGAAGAGGAGGTGGCGGTGGATTGGTTTCTTGTTTGTGATATTCCTTGTTCAATAATGAAGATTGGCTTGTAGCTTCTATCATTTCTGCCTGTTTTTGTATATTTATCTCCCCATGCAGCTCTACAAGTGCATTCAGTCTAGCTATTCTTTACACGGATCCTACAGCAATGGTTGTTAATTAAGACCGTTGTAGTGGGAGTAGATGAAGAAGAAGGAGAAAGAGGAGAAGATGAATTGGTAGAAATACTACCGGGGAGCAGGATCCGGAACCGGACAGGTGGCAGCGGTTTAATTGGCCACCTGTATGAGACAGATAATGAGGGGAATTAAGGTGCAATGTTAGTCGTGCAATCAATAAGGAGCTTAATTCCTCGACTACTAGATAAGCAAACCTTGCTAAATCGCGATTGGTTATGACATCGCCATCAATCCACTGTTTAGTTATTTTATGATATTTTAAGCAACCAACATAATTTTTTCATGTTTTTTTTTTAAAAAAAAAAAAAGAAAAAGACAGAAGAGGAAGAAAGTCAGCCATTTCCGCGTCAAAAAAAAAAAAAAAAACTAGAAATTTCAATTAGTAGCATCTATAAAGGAGTCAATGAGTGCTATCGGGGAAAGGAGAGCCATGGATGCCCGCTTTCTCTTTTTCTTTTTATATGTATATTAATTTCCTCTCTCACGGGCTGTTGACTAACCGAATGAAAGTGTGTTGTTTTTTTGCAAGGGATGTTGAGGTGGCATCCAAATCATACAGAGTGCAATGTATGATCGTATACCTCAACCATTCCTCCATCAATATATAAAGAAAATCAATAATTATTTTACCTATAATTATAAAAATAAAAATAATAAATATATAAAAAGAAATTAATATTTACCATTATTTACTAATTAATATTTATCTATTATTTAAAAATTAAATATGAAATTAATTTTGCTGTTAATATTATAATGAATAGAGAAAAAAATAATGTTATATTATTTAAGAAAAAAAATTACCAATTTTAAATGTTATATTATTTAAGAAAAAAATATTATCTATTATTTTAAAATAAATAATTACCATTTTTAATATTAATTAATTAAAATAATATTTTATTATTTATTTAAGGTAATAAATTATTATTAAATTTAATTAATTACTTTCTATTATTTTAAAATAAATAATTACCAATTTTTAATATTAATTAATTAAAACAATATTTTATAAATTATTTAAGGTAATTAATTTTTATTAAATTTAATTAATTACTTTCTATTATTTTAAAATAAATAATTACCAATTTTTAATATTAATTAATTAAAATAAAATTTTATTAATTATTTAAGGTAATCAATTTTTATTAAATTTAATTAATTATTTTCTATTATTTTAAAATAAATAATTACCAATTTTTAATATTAATTAATTAAAACAATATTTTATTAATTATTTAAGGTAATCAATTTTTATTAAATTTAATTAATTACTTTAAAAAATTTAATTAACACACATTGATTTTTAAGACATACTAATAGCATAAAAAACATTAATTAAAAATAAAAAGCATAAAAAACATTATTTGAAAATAAAAAGCATAAAAAGGAATTACGATCCAAATAGGCAAAATGGCATCAGAGCCAATGTTGCTTAATTTTAGGAAATTTAACTAAATAAATTATTTAATTTAAAAAATTAATTTGAATTTAATCTAGTTAATTGAGATTAAATTAAGTTTAAATTAGTAATCTTAACCTTGAAACGTTGGTCAGCCGTGATTTGGTGTAGCGTTGGTCAGCCGTGGTTAGCCTTGATATCATTAGGTGGTACCGATACACTTGGTGGTCCCATGACAGTTTAAGAAGACTAAGATAAACAAAATTTAATTAAGATTAGCAAAATTAAATTTAATTAATGGATAAATTAGCTAAAATATTATCAGTTAGAGAACCTAAAATAGGGCAATCAAACAATCATAGTACTTTAGATGATTTAAATCATATTAATTCAACAGAAGTAAATATAGCAGACATTGAAAATCAGTTATTAGACTGGACGATACCTAAACAAGATATTAAGACAATTTATAAAATTTGATCTTTTGAATTTATACAAGATTATTCAATAAAAACAACTGAGCAAACTATAGCTTTAAATGAAGATTTAGAAATAATCCAATTATTAGCAGAACCTTCTATTAAAGAACACAAAAAGAAGTATAAATTTATTCACTTAGGATTAGTTCAAGTAGCAATTAAGCTTTTATTCAGATTAGGTTTAGATATTCCAGTACTCATGTGCCTTAGAGATACAAGGCATATAAGCTTGTCAAACTCTCTTTTAGCTATGACCGAAACTAATTTCGCTAATGGTACCGTATATTTTAATTGCTATCCAAATTTCTCTTTAAGTTTGTTTGATCCTAATATATTTGACACCTTAAGTTTAACGGTTAAAACAAATAATTTAGATTTTAAACAAAATACTAGGGTAATAGCTATAATTTATAGAATCTATTATAAAGTTATGTCTACTATTTTAAATCCTAGAGCTAGAAATAGTTTACCAAAGATGAAATTTTAGTTTTTGAAGGAAACAGAATGCACTCTAATATTCAGATACACAATAGACTAAAATGGAACGAAATTACTCAATCAGGAACATGGGAATTAGCTGAAGTATTAGAACCTCAAAAAATAGATATGAATAGTCAGACTTCTAGTATAATTGAAAGAAATGATGGATCTATGAAAATATCATTTTTACCAGATCAATCATTTTCTTCAAAAGTATCTATTTATTCAAATAACAGACCTTCTACTAGTTCAATACCTAGAAATATACCAGAAAGAGATTTAAAACTCAAAGATGTAGATTTTAGTGAAACCATCCCAAAGCCTATTTATATTCCAGATAATAAATCAGACGATTAATTATCACCCACTAGATCCGAAATGGAAAATTTTTCTCAAGTAAATTAGATAATGGAAAATTTTGAAATAGATAAAAAAATTTAAAAAAAATATTTACAATCAAAACATAATAAAATAAAAAGAATTTGGTATTTTACTACTTTTTCAAAAGATGAATTAGAAAATTTTAAAATAAAATGGTATAAAGATATGGAAGAATTAAAAATTAATATACCTTTGTTTGAATGGTTTGAGATACATTGTCAAAATAATAAGATAGATTACCCATTTTCAACCATGAATGTTCATTCTAAAATAGTTAGGATGTGGATAACTACAAATAATGAAACTAGACTAGGAGTTCATCCTCCGTTAGAAAAAATAGTATTTACTCATGATGATATAAATTTCACCAGAAAAACTTTTATTTAAACCTTTTGAATTTTCTCCAAATACTGAAGTAAGATTAGGATCGCATCAAGCTCTATTAAAAAGAATAGAAAATCAATTGAAACATTTAGAAGTTTCTAAGAAACCTGAAAAACCTATAATAATAAAAGATACAGAGTCAGGAACATCAAAAGATAAATCTATAACAGTTATAATAGAAACATTTAATACAAATGATAAAATAAAAAATATAGAGAATCAATTTCAAGAAAAAATGAATATTAATAAAATACATTTTGGTAGTTCTTCTAGAACTTATACTTCAGAAACAAAGAATTACTATCGAAAGTCAACCCCACCAGATACTCAATTAGAAGAAAGGGCACAATCTGTTCAATCACAATATGATGGAACATCAATCTGTGAATGGAATTTAGATGGATTAGCAGAATATCAAATTTAAATTTATTACAAGAAATGTCTATGACAGCTAGTGCCTATAGAATTAATAATAACAATGAACAAACAATTGCCAAGATGATCATTTTTGGATTCATTGGACAATTGAAGGGGTGGTGGGATTACTATGTAACATCACAGAATAAATAAGCTATATTAACAGCTAAAAAGACTATAGTTAAAACTGAAGTTAATACTCAAACACAAACTCAAATAAATGATACAATAAATACTTTAATATATAATATAATGAAATGCTTTGTAGGAGATCCTACACAATATCAAGAAAGAAATTCAGAAATATTATTTAACCTAACTTATCTAAAATTACAAGATTTTAGATGGTATAAGGATATATTTTTAACCAAAGTCTATACTAGGCCTGATTGTTATAATGATTATTGGAAAGAAAGATTTATTGCAGGATTACCTAAATTATTTGCAGAAAGAGTAAGAACTAAATTAAGAAATGAAAATAATGGAGTTATATCTTATGATACATTAACTTATGGAAATATAATTAATTATATAAATAATGAAGGATTAGTTATCTATTTGGATTTAAAATTAAAAGCAAAATTAAAACGAGATACAACCTCTACTAGGAAAGAATTAGGAGATTTTTGTCAACAATATGGATATGAAATCATTATGGCTCCATCATCTAGGTCTAAGAAATATAGAAAACAAAAGAAAACTCATTATAGGCCCAGTAGAAAAAGATATTATTCTAAGTCCAAATAAACTAGTCAGAATAAAGTTTTTAAACCCAAACCATCGTCTAATAAACAGAAATATACTAAGAAGAATAATTCAAAATAAAAAGTTATAAATGTGGAAAAATAGGTCATTATGCAAAGAATTTTAGAGTTAAACAAAAAATTAATGAATTAGAACTATCAGAAAAATTAAAAGATAAAATTCTAAAAATAATTATAAATGAATATGACTTTAATAAATCTGAAGAAGAATTATCAAATTATTCAGAAAATGATTTAAATATATTAAATGAAGAATCTAATTCAAAATCTACTAGTGAAAATGATTGTGATTGTCTAGGACCTTGCAACTGTAATAATATAAATATGATAAATACTGAAAAAGAATTTTTATTAGATATTATAGAAAAAATCGATGACCCATAAATTAAAAAGGAATATTTAATAAAATTAAAAGATATAATAGGAACTACTTCTAAACCAAGAGATTTTAAACCTTATGATTTTCAAGAAATTTGTAATAGATTTAGACAAAATAATAAAATTATAAGAATAGAAGAATTACAAGAAGAAGTTAAAAATGTTAAAATAGAATTAAAGGAAGAAATCAATATTTTAAAAAAAAAGGTTAGTAAATTAGAAAGAGAAAATTTAGCTAGGAAGCTAGAAAAAAAAAATACTAAAACAACAAGAGATAGATTCAAATGATTCAACATATTATATAAATAGTATACAAAAAATAAATTATCAAAAATGGTATGTTAAAATAAATTTAATTATAAATGACACATATTTAACTACTGCAGTTTTAATAGATAGTGGTGATGATCAAAATTGTATTCAAGAAGGATTAATACCTACTAAGTATTATGAAAAAAAACATAAGAAAGGTTGCATACTGCTAGTGGATCTAGATTAATAGCCCATTATAAATTATCTAATGTTAATATTCGCAATCAAGGATATTGTTTTAAGACTAATTTTATATTAGTTAAAAATGTAAATACTAATATAATTTTAGGAACACCTTTTAGAACCATGATATACCCCTTTACGGTATCAGAAAAGGGTATAAGTACTAATATTTTAGGAAAAAAATGTTATTTTTGAATTTTCATCCCCTATTAAATCAAAAGATATAAATTGGTTACAAAATAATAATATTCAAAAAATAAATATAATAAAAAACAAAAAACAACATTTAAAACAATTATCAAATGAAATAAAAATAAGAAAGATAGATAAGAAGATAGATTCACATGATATTCAAAATGAAATAAAAGAAATAGAATAAAAATTTAAATTAGATGTTTGTGCTATTATACCTAATGCTTTTTGGAATAGAAAACAACATTTAATAAATTTACCTTATATAAAAGATTTTGATGAATCAAAAATTCCTACTAAATCCAAAGCTATACATATGAATTAAAAATTAGAAAAAACTTATCAATTGGAGATTATAGATTTAAAGAAAAAAAATTAATTAGAGATTCTAAGTCACCATGGTCTTGTTCAGTATTTTATGTTATGAATGCAGCTGAAATAGAAAGAGATACCCCTAGATTAATTATAAATTATAAGCCTTTAAATAAAGTTTTACAATGGATAAGATATCCAATACCTAATAAAAGAGATTTATTAAAAAAGTTATATGAAGCAAATATATTTTTTAAATTTGATATGAAGTCAATATTTTGGCAAATACAAATTTCAGAAGAAGATAAGTATAAAACAGAATTTAATGTAACATTTGGGCATTACGAATAGAATGTAATGCCATTTGAATTAAAAAAAGCTCCATCAGAATTTCAAAATATTATGAATGATATTATTATACCAATTAATTCATTTTCAATTGCATACATTGATGATGTATTAGTATTTTCAAATTCAATTAATCAACATAAACAATATTTAGAAAAATTCTATAATATTATATATTCAAATGGTGTGGCAGTATCATAATCAAAAATGAAATTATTTCAAACAAAAGTAAGATTTTTAGGACATGATATATTTCAACGTACGATTAAGCCTATTGTTAGAAGTTTAGAATTCTCCAGTAAATTTTCTGATGAAATTAAAGATAAAAAGCAGTTTCAGAGATTTTTAGGATGTCTAAATTATGTTCATGAGTTTTTTAAAGATTTATGAATATTATGCAGACCTTTGTATGATGGGTTAAAAAAGAAACCTAAACTATGGTTAGAAAAAGCATACAAATATAGTTAGAAAAATAAAATCTAGAGTTAAAAATTTACCATGTTTAAGTTTGTCACACCCGGATGCATTTCTTATAGTAGAAATGGATGCAAGTGATAAGGGTTTTGGAGGAATTCTTAAACAGAAATTTAATAATAAAGAAAATCTAGTTAGATATTATTCAGGATATTGGAATAATACTCAAATGAATTATTCTACAATTAAAAAAGAAATTTTAATCATTGTTTTATGCGTAAAAAAGTTTGAAGATGATTTATATATGAAAAGATTTTTATTACGCATTGATTGTTTAGCAGCTAAATATGTTTTAGAAAATGATGTTCAAAATTTGGTTTCAAAACAAAGCCAGATGGCTAACTTTACTAAGTAATTTTGATTTTGATATTGATTTTATCAAAAGAGAGAATAATTTTCTTCCTGATTTTTTATCTCGTGAATTTTTACAGGAAAAATGAATAATCAACAGAATAATTCTAATAAGCAGATTTTCTCACGCGCTACTTATAATAAATAGAATAGCTCATCATCGTCTTTAAGCCCATCTAGCTCAAGGCTATTACCTTTGGTCAATCAAAACCCATTTTATCCAATAAGGCCAAGAAACCCATCTAATCAAATGAGACTTTCTTTTACCTCAGTCTTAATAAGATCGTCAAGCCCAAGTCCATCTACTCCAAGTCCGTCAAAACCTTCATCTAGTCAAAATCCACAAAGGACAAATACTGGATATGTACTTCATCCAACAAGACTATTTGTCAAAAATCTCGATAATGAAGAAGTATCTTTAGCATCAGAATGATTTATTAAACTTATATCTTTTTTATATCTAAAAAATTTTCATTTTCAAAAATATGATTTTTCAAGAACTTGAGAATATTATCAAAATATTTTAATAGATACTGGATCAGTTGAAATAGAACATAATTTTGATAAAAATGATCCAACAAAAATAGCTTATTCAAAAGTAAAAATTTTAAATATTTTATAACCTGCTATGTGGAATCAACAGATCCATACTAATAAAAGATTTTCAATTAGTTTTATTTCAACTACTTATAACTATTATGATTATCGAATAGCTTGATATAAAACTTTTTATTTACGAAATTATAATCATTCTTAATTTTCCTATTTTTCAAACAAATTCACAGCTGAATTACCAAACTAGTTTTATATTTGGTTTTCATACTTTGATAATTTAGTTGAAAATTTTCCACAAGATGTTGCAATTGCATACAACAAATACTCAAGACATTTTCCATTGGAAAAAAGCATGATCAAGCTTTTGGTTAATTTTACAATAATCTTCAGAGTCCCATGGATTACCATCTGGACTTATTATTTGGATGAAGGATCAGAAAGCAGATTCCCTACTTTATATAGGAAATTCAGGACAAAGTGGTGGGACAATTTCAATAACAGCCAAGTAGACATAAACGCGATTATTCAATACTTTTCTCCAACACGAGAAGTAAATGAGGAAAAAAAATTAAAAGGGAATTTAAGAAATCAAAAGAAGAAATATTAAAAAGACTTGTTACTGCTTCTAATCCAAAAGATCTTCAAGATATACTTAATATTTATTCAAGTGAAGTAAATAGCTCCAATAGCTCAGAAGACATAAATCATATTTTTAGCCTAAATTCTCAAGAACCAGATTATAATTTTGAATTATAAATAGTTATGCAATTATATTCAAAAGTAATGTAATAATTCAAAAGTGATGTAATAAAAACATCAGTAAGATGTTAAAAAAAGTATCAGATAATATCATTATCAGACTCAATTATCAAAAGAAGATAGATGACTCAACAAGCACTTATCAAGACTGTGCATCAAGACAACTTGTTTATCATACCAAAAGGAATCTTTTCCAGACTGTATCCACAACTGTCGGCTATCTTCACCAAACCTTATCAAAACTTGTTGGCCACAAGAAGATTTTTATTGGAAGACTTCTACTTTTCTTGTATATAAATACCTTAGTCTTTCATTTTAGAGGGCAGAGAGCAAAAACCACAATTCAAAATTAGAGAAAAGAAAAATAAAACCCCTCTTGTAATCTCTACTTCCCAATGCTCCAAATCCATCGACCTTCAATTGATATTTTCAAGAGAGTGTCAGCATTATATTCAAAATTCTCATGTATTATCTTCAGAATCAGATTTTAATAAAGGTATTACTTTTTAAATCAAAATGAGTTTTTTGGAAAGTTTTATCTCTGCTCTTTCTCTTCTAGATTTTTCAAATCTTACTGAATTAATTATTGTTAACCATGCATTATATTATTTTAAAGAAAATATTGAACGGATTCATCATTTGAACACTTAGCACTTATGAATTGCGATTGTCAAGAACATTATAGACGTATATCTTTTATTAATACTATGATTCATTGTGTTGAAGTTTTTATCAGAAATTTTAATCATTAGAATTTTATTCTACTGAGATTTATAAGATGGAAAACAGAACTTGCGGGCTACTGGTTCAAAGGTTGATTTTATCAATATAGATCTAGTGACAATGCCACGAACCTCTAAGAATATAAGAATGATTAACATTTCTGAATATATGTTGTATTATATTTTAGCTTATTGCATATTAATAGAAGTTACTTTAATCAATGTTTATATGATGTTGTATTTAGTTTATCAATGTGTACTAAATTATCTATTTTATTGAATAAAGTTTTATCTTTTAATAATTACGATCCAAAGTATTAGTATTCTCCAAAATGTCCTCCTGTACCACAAGCCGGTGGTTTTTTGTTACGTCTAGGTCACTGCCTTCTAAATATTGTTCCAACCAATCGGCTTGGATAAACCTCTTCATTTGTGTCTATTGCTTGTTCTTACATAATATCTTCAACAATATGAGTGTCAGACATCATACTTCCAAAAGTTGGACCCATAGAATGTAGCGGTGTTAACCATGGAGAGGAAGAGTGAAACCAATGTCCAAAGGTCTAGATAAAATGTTTGATTGTGATAAGTCTATTGGGATGGAACTCATATGCTGATGATATGATGTCATGATATGGGATGGCCCAAGAATATCTGATGCATATGTATGCAATGGACTAGACATCGAATCTGATGCATATGTATGCGTATCAGTATAACTGTATGGTTGTGGACTATGATATGTAATAGGTAATGGTACAGGCACACACGTAGATGATGGAGGAATAATGGGAACTTCCTGTCGATGCTCGAGAAAATTTCTTGACTGAGTCCTACGTCGAGTCGGTCATGGTTGACCAATATCATCTTCTTCATCAATTGTAGCATCTGCAAACAGATGGTTAAGGCTGGGAAGGTTGGGGCAGTGACATGACAACAAGTCTGTATTATTGTTGAATAGCGTTAAACATGCTATCATTAATCCGATGGACTTCATCAATATCGTTGGTTATTAAAATATGTTCAATATCATTTATCTGTAAAAAAATAACAAATAAAAAAATATTAATTTTAATATAATTTAAACGTATTATTCATTATTATAATTTGATTGAACATAATTGAACTCACTACTGCTCCATGAGCACTGCCTGAAGGTGAAATCCATCGTCGCGTTACACGTTGATACCACTCCATATACTAAGAATGGTAATGAAGTCTCTCTACTGCTGGATTGACATTATACACACATTTTAATCGTGCATTCCACATGGAAATCCATCTAGAATGTTGACGAGGCCAATTTGCATCCATATAACACAAATCAATAGAATGAAGTTCATTCGTCTGCAATGGTTGGTTGGGAATGAATTGTTGAAGTCTAAATTGTCATAACACTCGATTTGGATGATGCCACTCAACAATGTGAAAGCATATTAATGGGACAATAGCTTGCCAAATGTGTTGGTCATCCAAATAGTCAGGTGGAAGAATATGCAAAATGTCGCTTGTATATGGCTCTCATATGTCCTGCATTATATGTAAAGCATAAATAAATACTATTGCACTATAAGTGAATATATATATATATATATATATATATATATATATATATATATATATATATATATATATATATAATATGCAAATATATTTAAAGAGATACAAAGAAAAAAATAATAAGTATATCATCAGTTTCTATCAAGTCAAACATGTATCTTATATGTTTCAACACATGAGTTGACACTTCAGTAGTGATTCGTGCAGCGCTCCACCTGTAAAAGAATTATTAGTAAAAAAATATATGTTGTTACCAGTTTAGTAATATGAAAGTAAATTATGAATACCGAAATCCTAGTGGTAGGCCAACATGTGGTGTATGAACTAATAGTATAGGTGCAACAGATGACAAACGATCTCATGCTCAAAGTTGAAGTAAAAATAATGGACCACTAATTTGATATGCACTCGGATTAGTGGCCTTACACATCTATCTATATAGTCAAGCAAGACATGCTCCACCCCAACTATATTGATGTATTGCAGCCAAGTCTTCTATTAAAGGAAGGAATATCAAATTGACCTTTGACGATGACTTGTCCCCAAATAATATTCCCATAATGATACTCAGAATGAATGCATGTGTATGGCAGTGGATAGTCTCATCATCTGCATCTGCTGGGAGATGGTCAAATTGTTCACTTAGCCACTTCAAATTTAACTTCAAACCATTAATGACATTATTTGGTGGTCTTACTCCTAACAATCTTTCATATAACTCCATCCAATCATGATGGCTATATCCGGTCACTGGTGTGCCATCAATTGGTAAACCAATCTGAATTGCTACATCCTGAAGCGTAATAGTCATCTCTCCTTCTAGAAAGTGAAAGGTATGAATCTTTGGCCTCTATTGCTCCATAAGTGCGGTTACCAGATGCCAATCTAATTGGAAGAATCCAAGTCAAGCTACTCCTAAAAATCTAGTTTGCTGGAGTAGCACTTGAATACGAGCATCAATTACCTTAATGTGCAGTAGTGTAGACACTTAACGACATGTGAGTAATGAAGATTGCAGTTGATCATACCAAACAGCTTCTGATCTATATACTCGTTGTAATCTCAATAGTGATGGATTAGATGACCCAATCTGCATTGCATCTCTCCTATGACCCTCCATACTTGAAAAATGTGCATGGGATAATTTATTATTATTATTTGACAACACAAAAGTATCACATCATTTTTACAAAATGTTCATCTTAAAAGTATTAACTGTAGAGTAAAATAGAGACATATGTATTTAGTTAAAGAATATGGTAAATAATTGACAAAATCATTATCCTGATGCCCCATAATTTTCATTTTTTACCATACCATATAGTACCATTAGGATTTATGTATTTGTGTATTACTTTTACATTATTTGAACTACATGGCTTATTATTTTTATTTAAAGCATTTATCTACGTTTGGTAAAATTATACATGGAATATTGTCATACCATTTTTTTGAATATTCCATTTACTAAAGAAGTGGATGCTTTTAATTTTACCCTCTAAATCTTTATCTTTCACCTCATCATTAACACTTTCTTCATGAGCAATAGAAGGTCCACAAATACATTTGATTGTATATTCATTTCTTTTGTTTCAACATACAACTCCATATAATTCAAACAATACTCATACTTCTCATGATGCATATACACCGCAATCATATCATCATCATCCCATATGTCAATACAACTAAATTTGACATTTTCATCTATCACTATCCTATGACTCCTATATGCAATTTTCAATGTACTTCTAGGAGTGTTATCTATTCTCATTGTGTTCTTCAGTTTTTCAATAAGTTCTTGCATAGACAATCCATCTTTACTTCTTATTATTTTCGAGAAACTATTTTCATAATCAATGTCATATTCATTCTGAATTATATTTCTAGCCAAATAAGCAACGATACATGTTGCACTTGTCATGTTCATAAACTACAAATAAAATACGAAAAAAAACTATAATCAATATTCAAGTTATATAACACATTATAAAAATTGGTCTAAATATAATGAAAACTAATATTTATAAAATTGGAAAAACAATTGCAACAAATTAAATGACATTATATATAAATTATTTTTTATATTTTATTTCAGTGTCCTTAATAAAAAATTTACATTCGTTCCCTGTAAATTTACATATATACAAATATTTTTTTAAATTACAAAATCAATGTCCTTAATTAATTTTAATGTTCTTTTATATGACTTGTAACATATAAATTTAAATAGATAAAATATATCACCTATTATTTTTAATTTTTAAGATAACAATGCAAATCAAATATATAAATTCTAAACTCAAACAATAATTTATCACGACCTATCAAAATTTAACTTGCAGCATATAATGATATTCATATTTATTAATCACGAAGAAAAATGCCTACATACCTCACGTAACTCTTTTACTTTTTTCTTTCTCTTTTTGATATTAATATTTTGTGCACAAATTAAAATAAAAAAATAATCTTAATATTACAGAAAAAATATTATAATGTAACAAATTTTATATTTTTTTATTTTAAGGACAATTATTTTAATGTAAACAATATTATAATGTAACAATTATTATATTTTAAAATAAAAAAGAAAAATAAATATTATAATTTTAAAAAATAAGAAAAATAAATATTATAATTTTTTTACATTAACCTATATTATATTTTATCATAAAATTACAAAAAATAATTTTATTTTTTTTACATTAACATATATTATATTTTATCATAAAATTAAGAAAAATAAATATTATAATTTTTTAACATTAACCTATATTATATTTTATCATAAAATTACAAAAAAAATAATTTTAATTTTTTTTACATTAACCTATATTATTTGTTTACAATTTTTTTTATTATAAACAAAATATTAACCTACAATTATATAATATAATAAAATATATAATTTTTAATATTAATCTATATTATTTTTAATATAAATTATTAAAAATATTTATAAATTTTTATTATCTCAATATATATTATAAATTATAGAAACAAAAATTACAACTTAAAAAAAAGAAGAAGCTAAATACCCTTTTTTTTCCTCTCCCTTCCTTTCCTAATTTCTCTCATCTTTCTGCTCTCTTTTCTCTATTTTCTTTGCTTCTCGTTCTTTCTTTTGTGTTCTGTATAGGGGAGGTAGTCTGCAGTGATCGCTACTCAAAGTAGCGATTTTCAAAAGGTTGTCTTTTGTGGCTTGTGGACGCATGATTGTGCATTGATCGCTAGTTATACTAGCGATCTGCACAAGACATTAATTGCTAGTTATACTAACAATCTGTATAGTTATACCGAGCCGCCGTATATCTTTAGTATTTTAAATGGTATACTCTTACATCGCCAATCTAAGTAGCGATTTTTGTTACTCTGACTCCGACGTGGCTTAAAATGACATGGAATTATGTTTAGATTGGGCACAATGCTGAAATTTTTGTTTTCACCTATTCAGGTAAAAATCCCCTCTCTCACCCACTCTTAACTTCATTAAAAAATTAGGAATTAATTTATTAAACTTTAGAAATAAGGAAATAATAATTCCATTTTCTATAAAAAAAAATCACTAAACTTTTTATTGATTATATAAAATTTTAATGCAAGACATACATGTAATAACTTATTAATTTATTTCTAAATCATGTATTCATTAACGATACATCATTATAAATTCATAATCGATGGGCCTCATTAGTTTTGTCTTGTAGTACGAATTGAGGGACAAGTCTAATAAAAGTATACTATTTTAATTTTATGCAAGAAAAGATTTAGAAACTTTTTCCCAAGAGAAAGTAATTAGAAATTTCAAGCCCAATGTGATTTGTCAGATGGATGGCGGTGATGGAAGAGGAGGAAGGAGGGGGTGGATACATTGACTAACGCAGTTGCCCATTTAGTTAGTTAGTTAATTACTCGAATCCAGCTAGTGTATAAAGCCAAATGTAAGCTAAACTTAATTCAAGTCAATGCAATTCTGATTCACTTTATGATTTATCCACAGTGGGACCGGATTTGGCTTGGTAGCTAATGAAGATATAAGTGAAGAAATCTTATGGTAATTTGGCTGGGTTGCCGTGTCGAAAAGACTTTTTTTTTTCTTTTAAAACATTTTTCTTCTAATATCGAAAATATCTTATCAAAAAATAAAATAAAATAAGAGCTAAAAAACTTGTTAATAAGTTTTATTTTAAAAATACATATATAATCACAATTATAAAATTTTTAATTCGGATTTTTTGTGCCTCTACCACAATCAAATTTTTTATAAAAAGTTTAAAAATTTTGTGACTCTACCAATCTGCAAAACTTAGATTTTTATTTCATTAAAAGATTATCAATAATAAAAATTAAAAAATTGTTATAAAATTAAACAAAATAAAGTATGTAATTAAGAATAGAATATAGAATATAAGTGAAGAATAAAGTAGAGAATATAGAATGTATATTCACTCATTCTTTATTCATTCACCAAACCTCTATTTATAGGTTGACATGTAGACATCCAAGATACATGAGTTACAAATAATGTTGTGAAAATAAATCACAATTAAAATGGACAATTAAATTACAAAAGAGGTTATGCAATTGAGAGTTATAGACATTCAAAAGACATAAATATTAATAACACTTCCTGTAACACCTCTTTTATCTTCTTATGTAATAGTCAGGTAAATTGATGTTATTGTCTATCTGTTTGGTAAAATTTTTAATGCATTATTAAATAAGCCTGTGAATATATATATATATATATATATATATATATCTATCTATCTATATATCCATTTCTAATTGCAATTCCCTATATAATATAATATATATGTTTTATATATGCACGAGTTAAATTTTTAACCCACATATATTTTTACAGAACTTAACATGACTAAAACGGGTCGTAAATATTTACATGAGTCTATACAACTAGTATACTTTTTACAGATAATTTTATACATACATAAGTAGCACAAAAAGAAACCAACCCTATCTAGATGGCTACTGCTGTTGTTATGCTCCATATGGAATTCACTAGTTTAGTGGATCTCTCGGATAACTCGCCACTCATGTCCCTTATCTTGATATCTGTGCAAGAGAAAAATAAACTCTCGTGCTGAGTTTTAGCTCAATGGTGCAAAATTTATAAAAATTTATAGAAACAGTAAACTTTTTACACAAATAAAATTTATGTATGTTATATTAGTGTGCTTTAAAAAAACATAATTTATATATCATGACATTTTATATTAATATATAAAATAACACATTGACATTGAAATTTATAATTACAGGACGTTACCTTTTTATGCCCATAAATTAAGTTGTCTAGACTAGGTCCTAAAGAAACATAAAAGGAGTATCTCGATCTTGTGGTCGTATGAAAAATGCACATGTACATATATCTCAGCTAAAAGCTGAATGTTCAAGCCGAAGCAGTATGTCCTAGCCGAAGCCATATATCCCAGCTGAAACTGTATATCCCAGCCGAAGTCGTATAACCCTATTGACATGCCAACAAATTACCCTATACTAGTTCAGGCTTATTCATGGGCTTAAATCATGACATCATATAATTTATTTCTACAACCATATATCCTTATTATATCATAGTAGTCACGTATTCATATACCTTAAATATATCATGCATATACTGTGTGTGCATCTCACATATACCATATATATACCCTGCATATATCTCACATATATATATACACCGTACACATATCATTCATATATTACGTATATATCACTTATAATTATCATATCATTTTATTTCTATCATATTAAAAATTTTGTTTTAATGACTATTGTCATAAAATTTATACAAACCTAATTAGTCTTTTTCACATATGTTGACCCATTTCTTTTATCATGCACGAGTGTCGGCGTCATGGGTGCGCCTAACAGAATATACATAATTTAAATATTAGGCATTTAGGAGTATAATAATTCTTTTAATAACTGAAACAATGTCCTTTTTTAAATAAAACTTGATGTCTCCTACGTCGATTTATATTTTTGTATCTTTATTTGATTTGAATTCCACGTGGTTAACGTATTACTTGAGTCTCAATCGTGTGACACATTTATCTAAGGACAATATACAATAATTATCATTATTTGTAGCGTATCTAAAAGTTATTGTTATAGATTTATAAATTTTGCGTTATATTTATTTATTTTATTCATATTTTATACATGTCTTTTAATCATTCAGTAATATCCAAATTCACCTGAGGTCCTTATTTCTTTTTGCTTATTTGAATTGCTCCGTCATTATTATTAAGGGTTTCTTAATGGGCCTATACATATCTCACCATGACAAATTTTCTTCTTAATTTTATTTTCTTTTTAATTTTATTTTTTAATTATTTATATTTTAGGTACAACCAATTTTGAATTCAAAGCTTCATCCCTTTTTAATTAGTCCAATTTAAATGTCAATGTCTATATTTTATTCCTCTCATGTTCTCGATTAATCTTATACCATTGGGGTCTCGGGTCCTTCATCTATTTGTTTAGTAGTTTGAGATTTAATTCAATCATTGAGCTTCTTCCAATTAGTTTTAGATCTAGGAATTTAATCCTTCAAATTCATCTAATCCCATTAAAATAAACCTTAATTAGTTCCATGTACCTCAATCCAACCACGGTTTTACCAACTACAAATTCCTCAAATTTTTTTCCTTCCATCTATTTTACTTAGTTAATTTAATTAATTCAATTAACTTATTAACCTAACTAAATTGACCTTAAAATCCAACCAACAATTCAATTTACTCTTGATTTTTCACCACCTGAGACCACTCATACTTTTTTTTTCTTCTCTATGACCAATTTTCTCCTCACAAGGCTTTTCCTACCTCATTTTATTTCATGCACGACCTCAAATTCATAGGCTCACCTTACCGGAGCCAAGAATTTCACTTTTTCTTCACTTCTTGGTTTGGTTTTGCTTGATTAACACTACCCACATGATCTTCTTCCTTCAAATCATAGACTCTCTTAACTAAATCAATGTTTGGATGAAGAGAAAATAGAAAGATGAGAGGATTAGTTCAGTTTGCAGATGGTGATGTGGGTGGTATACTTGGTAAATGAAGAAGATGATAACTATTGAAAAATGGTAAGAGGAGGAAGAGATAAGAGATGGCTTTGAAATCTTGGTTTTGGTGAATGAAAGAGAGGCGAACAACTGAGTTGATATATTGGAAGAAAGAAATAGCTAAAGAGTGTAGAATGAGAAAAGAAATGGAAAAGTGAAATGACATTAACTTATTTAGTTAGTATCTAACCATGAATGGAAAAGAAATGGAGAGGTAATGTAACATTATTTGATTTAGATAGTATTTAACTGTGACTTGTATAGGTAAATTAGGGCTACCATAACATCATTTAGGTTAATTAATTTATATATTGGCAATTTTTCAATTGTTAATCCATTAATTTTGTTTTATTCTTTTAATTTAGATTACACACAATTGTTAAATTCCTAAATTTTCAAGCCCGAAACAATTCATTTGCTTATAATTAAGTATACCAAAATTCATGAAATAATTTGTTCTACATACTAGTACTTTGGGTTTCGAGATTGGGACACTAGAAAAAAAATCATGTTTCCCGATATTTTAGCAAAACCGTATCTTAAATTTTTATTTCTTAAATTTTATGCACTAAAAATTAAAGTTTTGACACCAAATTATACTAGAAAGTTCATCTCAATATTCTATATATCGCGGTGTCCTCAATTCACAATTTGCCAATAGTGTGAAAATCAAATATTTTATATTTGGACCCATTTTCATTGGTTTTCATGAAAATTCAATATTATATATTCGTAATAATTTTTTTCTCACTTATTCTCAGTCTGAATTTAGGCTTTAGTCATATCGGCTCTATTTCGATCACGAACGCACTCAATTTTTTATCGATCCAACGCGTCCAGTCGCGGAACACACGTGTCGATCGGAGCCTAAACTAACGAATATGACACTCCCCCTTTGGATGTTCATTAATAAGAACATGTTCCGTTAAAACTTTAATAGGAAAAACCCCGTGGAAAAAAAAACCTAGTAAGAAAAAAGAGTACATTTTTTTTGTGTAATATGCATATGAAGTTGTCTCATTAAAAAATTTCCTAGAAAAACCCAGTGGGACAAAACCTTAGTTAAGAAAAATAGCACAAGGTGTATTTTCTCCTCCTTATAAAAACATTACTTCAAGTCTCTAAATCAACACATTCCAATGTTTCGCACCAATTTTTCAAATGTTGCAGTAGGCAAAACTTTTGTAAATAAATCTGTCAGGTTATCACTTAAACATATTTGTTGAACATTGATTTGTCCATTTTTATCAATATCATGTATGAAGAAGAACTTGGGAGAAATACGTTTTGTCTAGTCCCGTTTAATGTAACCTCCTTTTAGTTATGTTATACATGTTGCATTATCTTCATATAATATTATAAGAGTTCCTTTGCTGACAGATAAACCGCATGTTTCTCGTATGTGTTTTGTCATTTGTATCAACCATACTCATTCCCGACTTGTTTCATGAATTGCAATTATTTGGCAAGATTTAAAGATTTGGCAGTCAACGTTTGTTTTGTTGATTGCCATTAAATAACAGTTTCACCACTCATAAAACATAATTTGTTTGAGATTGAGCTTTATGTCGATTAGATAAAAATCATGCATCAATATAACCAATTAGTTTTGATATAAATTTATTTGAATAAAACAATCCAATGTCTATTGTTCCTCAGAGATAATGAAAAACATGTTTAACTTTATTCCAAAGTCTTTATGTTGGAGAATAACTATATCTTGTCAATAAACTTATCGAAAATATTATATCAAGTCGTGTAGTATTACCAAGATATAGTAATGATCCAATCACACTTAGATATGGTAGTTCATGACCAATAATCTCTTTTCCATCCTCTCGAGGTAGAAAATATCATTTTTCACATCAAGTGACCTCACAACCATTGGTGTATTCAATGGATGTGCTTTATCCATAAAAAAATCTTTTAAGGACTTTTTCTATATGAGATTATTGATTCACTAAGTTCCCATAAGCTAAATGCTCGGTTTGTAAACCAAGGAAAAATTTTGTTTTTCTGAGATCTTTCATTTCAAACTCATGCTTCAAATAATCAATTGTCTTAGCTAAATCTTTAGGAGTTCCAATAATGTTTAAATCATCAACATATACAACAACGATAGTAAATCCAAATTATGATTTCTTTATGAAAACACATGGGCAAATAGGATCATTTTTATATCATTCTTTCAATAAGTATTTACTCAAATGATTGTACCACATTCATCCCGATTGTTTTAGACCATATAATGATCTTTAGAACTTGGTAGAATAAATTTCTCGGGATTTTGAGTTTTGTAATTCAGGTAACTTAAATCCTTCAGGGATTTTTATATATATATTGATATCAAGATCACCATATAAATAGGTTGTAGCATCCTTAGAATCATATCAAGTCTTTCATATACTACAAGACTTATAAGATATCAAAAAATTATCGCATCCATCATATGTGAATATGTTTGTTCATGTGAAAATTCTTGTGCCATAAGTTTTGCTTTATATCTTACAACTTTGTTATTCTCATTTCGTTTTTGCACAAATAACCTTTGTATCCTACAAGTTTAACACTTTTAGGTGTTTGAACTATTAGCCTGAAAGCTTGATGTTTATTAAGTGAATCTAATTTAACCTGTATTATGTCTTTCCATTAGGGCCAATCACACTAATGTTGACATTCTTCCATTATTTTTTGCTCTAGATCCTCATTTTCCTCTATAATATCGATTGCTACATTATAAACAAATATGTCATCGATGACTATTTTCTTTCAGTTCCATCTTTTTCCTGTAACAACATAACTTATTCAAATCTCTCCATTGTTATCATTTTAAGGTACCTAAACCTCTTTTAGAGATTTATTCTTTGTTATGTTAGCAAACTCTTTGAGAGTTTATACCTCCTCACTAAGGTCATTTTGTTGACTAGCTCATTTTCATTTTTTAGGAAATTTATCTTTGGAATCAATTGGTCTACCATGCTTCAGGTGTGTTTTAGACTCATTAGCTATAGCAAGTTGTCCTACAGGGACATCAATTCTAGCTAGAGCATTTATCACTGGTATATGTGATTTGGTTACTCCTTTAAGGTTAGTAAATACATCAGGCAATTGATCTGTCATATTTTGTAAATGTATTATTCTTTGCACTTCTTGTTCACATTACTTGGTACAAGGATCTAGATGTGTTAAAGATGATGCATTCCACATAATTTCTTTATCAAATTATTTTGTTTCTCCTCCTAATGTTAGGAAAATTGTTTCATTAAAATGACAATCTATATACCATGATGTAAACAAATCACACAAGTCAAAAATTCAAGATATTTAATGATGGAAGGAGATTCAAATCCAACTTATATTCCTAACTTTCTTTAAGGTTCCATTTTAATGCTTTTTGGTGGAGCAATAGGAACATAAATTGCGCATCCGAAAATTTTTAAATGAGAAATTTTGAGCTCTTGACTATAAGCCAATTGTAATGGGGAGAATTTATGATATGATATTGGCCTAATGCGTATTAGTGCTACTGCATGCAAAATAACATGTCCCTAAGCCGAAATGGTGAGTTTTGTTCTTATAAGTAATGGTCTTGCTATTAATTGGAGGCATTTAATAGATGATTATGTAAGAGCATTTTGTGTATGAAAATGGGCAACATTTTTTCAATTTTTATCTCAACTGATATACAATAATTAATAAAATCTTGAGATATAAATTTACCAGCATTATCAAGAAGTATAGACTTGATCGAATAATCTAGAAATTGTTCATGTAATTTAATTATTTGAGCAAGCAATCTCGCAAATGCCAAGTTATGAGATGATAATAAGCACATATGTGACCATCGTGTAGATGCATTTATCATTATCGTAAAATATTTATCACCATGAATTCTTTCCAGAAATACAGACAATTCTAATCCAACTTTTGCTAATGAAGGTCGGATAATTAATTTACCTTAAAAACAAACAATGCATGAGAATTAATGGAATTGAAGAATTTTTTGGTTCTTTAAAGAATGTCCATTTGAATTCTCAATTATTCTTCGCATCATTGTTGACTCGGAATGACCTAACTGGTCATGCCAAACAGTGAAAATATTCTGATCAATGAATTTCTGGTTCACTATTGCATGTGCTTCAATTGCATTAATTCTTGTGTAGTACAAACCAAAAGATAAAGCGAGTAACCTTTCTAAAATTTATTTTTCAATTGAGACTATTGATGTAATATGAAGATATTCTATATCATTGTGATAACAAGTCTCAATATGGTACCCATTATGACATATATCTTTAAAACTTAGCAGATTCCTTTTTGATTTAGTAGATGTTGGCCAAAACAATAATCACGAATGAGGATTGAATTGGTTGGTAATTAAAAATTTTGCTTGAGATAATTTTATCAAAGAATAATTTGTGAGATATAAAGGGAACTTTGGCACACAAGATTTATAGATATTCGGGTATTAACAAATCTTACTTCTCTTCCTAATTTTAATTGGGTATTTCCCTAATACACAAAGTGTTACAAATGGAGTTTTGCCTAACTTACTCCCAACTATAGTGTTTCTCTCTTGTCTAAGACCTAACCTTGAAAAAACCTTGTATTTTAGTGGCTAACACAACAACTAAATCCTTGTCTTTTGATGACTCACACAAAAACTTTTACAAATATTTTACTCACAACCCACCTCATTCAAACTCACTTTTCAGTAATTGATTACAAGAATGAAACACTCACCAACCAAAAAGCTCAACAATTCTGAGCAATTTTGGTTCTTATAATAAAAAAGATAAGAATGGTGAAATGAATTAAATGATGAAGAGATCTATAGCGAAAATCTGTCAGATCTCTCCCCAGGATCCAACACATGCTATTTAGAACACAAAACAAATGAGTTTAATTGAGTAAGAGGAAGATGTGTACCTGATTTGGCCGAATCCATCATTTTAGAAACGATCCGAGAAGTTTTGCACCAAGATCTTCTCTCGTTTTCTAACCCCAGAATGATGGAATTCTTATCTTGTGATTTTCCTTATCCTCTATTCCCTTTATATAGAAGAGCTTAATCATTAGGGTTAGTAACAAGAGAGACTTAGCTCACCGGTATATAATAATTATGGGCTATCCATCATACCCATGTTATTATCTGAGCCCACATTAATTCTCCCGCACTTAAATAATAAATGAAGTCACGCCTAAATAAAGAATTAATCATATTCTTAAGGCCCTTTATTTGTAATTTGTCCTGATATCTCAATTAAAAGCCCATAAATATAAGATATTAAAATTAAATATCTTACATTCTCCCACTTGGGCGTATTAATTGAGAACGTATTACAAAAGATTTCACATTCCCGCTCGATTCAATAAGATTATCAACATAGGATCATGGTGGAAACCACATAATCAAGAACATGACACCTTCTATAGTCACATATGCCAATAACCCTATCAATCGTAATGAGCATCAGTGTAGTAATGTGGTAAGAATTATTCAACACTAACTTTATGATCAAAACTTTATGTGTTGATTTTCTTATCATCCAGATTTCTTATCTTTATGTAACACAGTTACTTCATAAGAAATCCTTTATTACTTCAAATTGAAGTCTGTATGTCTTAAAACTTTATATCTTGAGATACTTTATGTGTCACAAGACATACACCAAGGCTATAAACAACAATGCCCCAAGTCTTCGCTTAAGATGACACTAATCTTAAGACTTTCAAACATTTAATATGATATATCACATAATATTTTCCAATGAAAATATAACAATGTATTGATAATCGTCAGAATTACAATAATGTACATTTATACCAATGTATAAAGTACGTACAAACATTACATAAAGTAATATAAAATCCTCCCACTAATCCAAGGGATCAAAACCAGACTTTAGACCCATACTGATGACATGTCTCACATAAATATTGGGCCGAAGTCCCTTGGTAAGAGGATCTGCTATCATATCTTCTGTACTGATATGATCCACCTCAATGTCACCTTTCTTTATCAGCTCTTTCAATGTCAAATACTTGACTTCCATATGCTTAGACCTTGTGATATTCTTGTTGTTTTTAGCAAACAACACAGCTGGAAGATTATCACAATACAACTTTATGGGTCTGTCAATGGAATCAACAATTGACATTTCCGCAATGAGATTTCGTAGCCATACAGCCTGTGTGGCTGCACCATAACATGCTACAAACTCAGCCTGCATCGTGGAAGAAGAGATTAAGGGTTGTTTAACACTTTTCCAAGATACAGCCCCACCAGCCAGCATAAAAACATAACCTGATGTGGATTTTCTATCATCTGAGCAACCAGCAAAATCTGAATCTGTATAGCTAGTTAACTCCAGATGCTCAACCTTTCTGTATGTTAAGATATAATCACTAGTCCCCTTAAAGTATCTTAAAACTCTTTTAGCCGCAGTCCAATGGTCCATTCCAGGATTAGATTGATATCTACCCAGAATACCAACTGCAAATGCAATGTCCGGCCTAGTGCAGACTTAAGCATACATCAAGCTTCTTACTACACTAGCATATGACACTGCTTTCACTGATTATCTCTCAATCTCATTCTTAGGACACTGTGCCAAGCTTAATTTATCACCTTTAGCAATCGGTACATCCCAAGATTTACATTCATGCATATTGAATTTCTTCAATATCCTCTCTATGTATGCCTTCTGAGAGAGACCTAAAAGGTTTTGAGATCTATCCCTTAAGATTTCAATTCCCAGGACAAAAGATGCTTTTCCAAGATCTTTCATATCAAAATATTTAGATAACAACTGCTTAACCTCATGCAGTGTACCTAAATCATTACATGCAAGCAAAATATCATCTACATATAATATCAGAAAGATATATTTGCTCCCACTGATCTTGAGATATATGCATCTATCAACTTTGCTTTCAACAAAGCCTAAAGAAGTGATTGCATCATCAAACTTTAAGTACCACTGTCGTGAGGCTTGTTTTCAACCATAAATAGACTTTTTAAGTCTACAGACAAGATGGTCTTTACCATCTTCATGAAAACCTTTAGGTTGTTCCATATAGATCTGCTCGTTTAATTCTCCATTTAGGAATGTGGTTTTAACATCCATCTGATGTAGCTCTAAATCAAAATGAGCTACTAGTGCCATAATTACTCTAAATGTATCCTTAGAGGATATAGGAGAAAATGCTTCACTGTAATCAATTCCTCCTCTCTGAGTAAATCTTTTGACAACTAATCTGGCTTTAAACTTTTCAATATTTCCTTTGGAGTCTTTCTTGGTCTTATAGACCCATTTACAACCAATAGGTCTACAACCTTCAGGTAATTCAACAAGCTCCCACACACCATTACAATCCATAGATTGTATTTCATCTCTCATTGCTTTCCACCATAGATCTGATTGGGTACTAGAAACAGCTTCCTCAAATGATATAGGATCAGAAACATGACCAATGTCATAATCACTCTCTCCTAAATAGACCACATAATCAAATGAAATAGCAAATTTCCTTTCCCTGGTAGACCTCCTAAGAGGAATCTGTGCAACTGTACTCTGTGATGATGAAGCCTCATTAAACTGTATAGGTTCATCCCTTAATACTGGATTAATCTCGAGTATTGACTCCATGAAATTCTTAAGATCCTCTAGCTTCTATTCAATGGAGTGATGAAAGGAATCCATGCTTGCTTGAAGCATGTCGAAACGAGGAGTGATAAGTGCCATAAGCTACAAAGCCATGTCCAATTGAGATGAAGATGTTTCACCAAATGCTAGAGCATATGGTATCTATCGAAACATTAGAAGGTTCAACTTTGGCTCTTTTTCTCTGCGACAACCCTTGAAAGCCAGCTTTAAAAGCTTATAAATCCTCTAATTCCCATCATGTTTTACCTATAGGGGGTGATAAACCTATAGTAGGTGTTATCTTGAAAGAGGATTCTCACTGTGACTTTCATCTTAATGAAAGATTCAATGTGTAGTCGATATCTAGAGGATGCCAAGATGATGGTGAAGTTATGATTACTAAGATCCATCAACTTGAGCTTAATTTCGAGATGAGTAATGTAGCCACATACTAGAGTGTCACCCGATGGCTTCGAGGCAATTGACTGAAAATGGGATGCAAACCATCTTAACAGGGCAAATAACTCATTTTTCTGAGCCATCTCGAACAAAAGCAACTCTAATTTCCTGACTGCCCTGTTGTTATCTCCTCGGGTAAATATTAAGTAAGTCAGAAATCGATGAATGTAATGGAAGACCGGGTTCTTCAAATGAGTGCTCTTTATTTTTTTGATGTCCCAGCTACAATCACTACCAATGTTGTGTCAATCAGCAAATGGATTAAAATATGTTGCCTCACTCTCATTGATCAAACCCTCATAGGGTAGCTTGAAGATTTTTGCAAATTTTAAGGCAGTGAGTGAATTTTCTTACCTGTGGAGCTGGAAAGAGACCTTTCCAACATGAGATGCTTGCAAGGTGCTCAGAAATTCCAGGGTTGGCTCATTGAACGTGGGTTTGTAGATGTCTATGAATTCCAGCAATCCATATTGCCGAAGCCAAACATTCACATCTGATTCAAGGTCAAAAGCTTTGATGCAACACCAATCAAATGTTTGGGTGGACAAAATAGGTCTTTTCTTAAAAGAAGCATACATCTGATGGAATTGTCGGGGTAGAATATTGAGAAGATTATCGACATAAATCTTTGGGGTTGTGTTTTTTCTCCTCCCTTTGGAGGAACTGACTCTAAAGGTCGTAGTGGTGGTCAAAATCCTTGTAGAAAGCTGAAAGGAATGAAAAAGACATTATCGCCTAAAAACTCAAAGAAAACTTGAGGAAAAATGGATGATTTTGATGTTTAGATGATGAATCCGACAAAGATTTTAGGTGAATAGATGTTTGGAAGGTCGGATTTGGCTAGAAAAAGGGAAAGGGGTGCAGTTGTCACGATTTTGAAGAGAGAGAAATAATGAAATTTTAGGCTATATGTCGATCGATTCACAGCCACGAATGAACATTCAAGGGTGTGAATAATCATTTTCGCGAGAAGACCAAATGGTGATCCATCTCGTGACTAAAGGCATGAACACTTATGCCTTTTGAAGCATGTGAAAAAGAATATTCAGGGCATCAAACTGTGACCCAAGGCGTGAGCCAAAACGTGAATGCTTCTGCTATTTTTTGGCTACTATTTTCACGATCGTGAATATTTACTCATGGGTATGAAGACCTAAAACATGGAAAAAAATAAAATATGATGCAAACAAAAAGATTTGGACATTTCTTTCCAAAGCAAATTAAGCATACTTTTTCATGACAAATAATCATTCATCATACAATTTGAACATTCAAATCATCAAATATATGAAATATTACTCAAGGTTCACAATTTGAACATCAAATATACACAAGTGACCAAAGTGAATACAATTCTTAAACATAATTTTAAGATAATATGTTTCCATCAAGCATAGCAAACTCCCTTTTTATAAAAGAAAATATTTCATCATTGAGAGACTTGGTGAAAATGTCAGTCAATTCATTGTTTGTGTCAATAAACTCTAACACAACATCACCATTTTGAACATGATATCTTATAAAATGATGTCTAATGTCTATGCGTTTGTTTCTAGAATGCTGAATGAGATTTTTAGAAAGATTTATAGCTCTTTGTATTGTCACATTTGATGGAAATGTAATCAATCTCTTGACCATAATCATTGAGTTGTTGTCTCATCCAAGGAAATTGAGTGTAATAACAACTTGCTGTTACATATTTTGCTTTAGCAATAGACAAGACAATCGAAACTTACTTTTTGCTAAACCAAGAAACTAAGCATTCACCAATAAAGTGACAAAGTTCTGAATGTATTTTTTTCTATCTAGAAGATTTTCAGCATAATCGGCATCCAAAAAACTAATGATATAAAATGAAGCATTTCTAAGATACAATAAGCCTAAGTGCATTGGGCCTTGTATATATTTTTAAATTCTTTTCATAACATGCAAATGAGATTCTTTAGGATATTATTGAAATCTAGCACATAAGCATACACTATACATTATATTAGGTCTAGAAGCGGTAAGGTATTAAAGAGATTAGATCATACCTCTATAAATATTTTCATCTATAGCCTTACCCTTCTCATTTTTGTCCAATTTGGTTGATGTGCTCATTATAGTCTTGGCATTTTTATATCATTCCATTCCAAATTTCTTTAATAGCTCTTTGGTATACTTGGATTGGTTGATGAAGATGTCATCTTTGCTTTGCTTGATTTGAAGACCAAGAAAGAATTTGAGCTCTCCCATCATGCTCATTTCAAATTCTCTAGTCATACATTTAATAAATTTTTGACAAAACGATTCATTAGTAGATCCAAAAATAATATCATTAATATAAATATGAACAAGTAATATGTCATACTTGTGCTTTTTAATGAAAATAGTAGTGTCTACATGTCCATTTGAAAAATTATTTTCTAAAAGAAATGTACTAAGTCTCTCATACAAAGCTTTTGAAGCTTGTTGCATACCATATAAGGCCTTAGAGAGTTTAAATACATAATTTGGTAATGTATGGCATTCAAAACCAGGAGGTTATTCAATAAACTTCCTCCTCTATAAAACTATTTTAAAATACACTTTTGACTTCCATTTGAAAAAGTTCAAAGTTCATGTGGCATACAAAAGATAAAAGAATTCAAATTGCCTCTAATCTAGCCACTGGAGTATGAGTCTCATCATAATCTATGTCTTTCTCTTAGTTGTATTCTTTGGCAACTAATTTAGCTTTATTTCTATTTATATGACCTTACTCATCCAACTTGTTCCTAAAAATCCATTTACTACTAATGATTGGATAGTCTTTAGGTCTTGAAACTAAGGTCTAAACCTTATTTTTATCAAATTGGTTGAGTTCTTCTTGTATAACAATTACACAACATTTATCACTAAGAGCCTCATCAATATTCCTTGGCTCAATCTGAAAGACAAAAGCTAGATTATTATCTAAAAAATTAAGATTAGATCTAGTACTTATCACCAATGATTTGCTTCATGGGATGGTTTCTTATGAATTTCTATTCCTTTTAGAGCTCTTGGGTGTCTTGCTTTTGAGCTTAAGGTAGTAGATTTCTTGATTATACTTTTATTGTTACTCTTTTTTATCATCATTATCATATCTTTTTGAGGTCTCACCATCATTTTCATGATCAAAACCAAGCTTATCCATAATACCTATAATACCATCAAGAGCATTATCTTTCAAAAGATCAAGTTTACTAGATTCATAAAAAATAACATGCATAGACTCTTTTACAACTAATGATATTTTATTAAAGACTCTATAAGCTTTGCTAGTTGTGAAGTATCCTAAGAAGATACCTTCATTGGATTTAGAGGCAAATTTTTCAAGGTTATCCTTGGTATTTAATATAAAATACTTGCATCCAAATATTTTAAAGTATGAGATAAATTGTTTTCTTCCATTCTATAACTCAACAGAAGTTTTATTTAAAATTGGTCTTTTGAAAACTTGGTTAGAAATATAACATGCAGTATTAGTGACTTCGACCTAAAAGTTCTAGCTATCTCAATTAGAGGTCTATTTTTTTTTCAATAACCCCATTTTTTTAGGTGTTCTAGGATTTGAAAAATACATTATTCTAAACAAAAATTTTTAAAATTCTCATTTTAAAATTCTTTGTTATGATCACTTCTTATTTTAGAAATAAAATATCATTTTTCATTTTAAATTCATTTGGCAAAGTTTTTAAAGGATTCAAAGATATCACTTTTTTGAGCTAAGAAAATTACTCAAGTTCTAAAGTAATCATCAACAATGACAACGACATAGTGTTTATCTCCTAAACTAGCAACTATAGTAGGTCTAAAAAGATCTAGATGCAAAAGTTGTAAAGGTCTAGAGGTATTTACTACATTCTTTGACTTGAAAATATTTTGTGTTGTTTTCCTCTTTGACATGGTTTACATGTCTTATCCTTTGTAAATTTGACTTTTGGTAGTCCATTCACTAGTTTTCCCTTGCTAAGGCTTTGAATTAAGTCCATGCTTGAATGACCAAGCCTTCTATGCCATTTTCAAGATTCATTGCTAATTATCATAATATACTTAAAAGAAAGGTTAGATAGCTTGTGTAAATCTATTACACTTAATAAATTATGCTTTAAACCATCAACAAACAAAATATTTTCAATTAAAGAGACATTATTTAAACCAATTGAGTCAATGTCAATTACCTTACCCTTGGCATTGTTTCCAATGGTTATCTTACCACCATCAATTCTTTTGATTTGAGTAAAAAGACTTTTATTTCCGGTCATGTGCCTTGAGTATCCACTATCCACTAGCCAAACATTTTTCCCTTAATGTGGACTTGAGGCACAACTACAAAATAACAATTTAGGTTTGATTTTTAGGTACCCAAATGAATTTGGGTCCTAGGAGTTTAGCACTAGAAGGTTCCCAATGGGTCTTCCTTATAAAACAATGTTTGTTAATATGCCCAAGCTTCATGCAATAATGGTATTGTTTGGTTTTAAATATGCTTTTCCACTTTGCAATAGGTTTAGGTTTTATTACTCTCCTAGGAGGAGTATGTGCACAATGACATAAACATTCATGTGTTATGGGTGTTTTCCTATGTGCATGCTCCTTGTATAAGAAAGCATGATTGGCCTTTTGAGGTTTTCCTCTTGGGCCATGTGACATTTGGCTACTATTCTTTTGAGTAGAAAGTTTTGTGCACGCTTTGCCATTAGCTTTTGGGGCTATTACTTTAATAGTAGAAGTTTGTGGTTTGCTTGATTTAACAAAGATGCTTTTATAATATGATAATGCTCACTTGAAGCCTATACCATATCTCACTAAAGGATGTCTTTGAGATATGATTAGAGTGTTTAAACTCTCATCCACTTTGTGAAATATAGAAATAAAATTTCTAAGCTCCTCAACCTCATTTTTCAATGCATTATTTTCTCTTAAGAGAGAACTCGTTGAGGGTTTTGAGGAAATCTCATTTAATCACTAAATGAGGGTTTTGAAGGTTTTGAGCAATTTTGGTTCTTACAATAAAAACAATAAGAATGATAAAATGAATTAAATGCATAAGGCTATACAAGATTAGAAGATTGAATGCACGTTTTCACTTGTTTTTCTAACCTTTGAATGTCATAAATATGTTGTATTTATACTTTCTCTAACAAATATAGCCGTTTGGGATGCATTTAATACAAAAATACTCGTTCAACAACTTTCTCATTCGCGCATGATAACTTTCTCTTTCCAGATTCACAGACGTGACATAATTTTCACGGGCATGACTATTCTTCGTAGTTGTGATAGAAGTGGTGAAGCTGGCCATGAATGGTTTTGTCCATAAATGATAAGTCTTTCACGGGCGTGATACATTTCTTCACGGGCATGACTTAGTAATGCTTCATAAGTGGTCTAAACCTTCACTATAGTAAATGTTTAAAAGAACAATCTCAGTGCTAACTCATTCATGGGCGTTACTCATGAGTAACGGGTGTGAAGTTTACATTTCACGGTTGTGGCAATTCTTCACCACGGGCGTGAGAATGTTCACTGGTGTGAATATTTGCTTTACGGACATGAACCTTTGCTAATTTTCATTCTTTTGAATTTCAAACAACTTCAATCAACTTGCTTCATAGTCTTAGGAATATGTAACCTATTTAACATACTTTGAACACAAATTTTGGTTAAATTTCTTATTTCCTAATTATTTGTGATAATCAAAATGACAGAGATACCTCTCAAAGTTTAACAGTAGATAATAAAAGCATTATCAATTATGAATCTTGTTCCATTACGTAAGAGAATATGGTCTCTTTTGGAACCTTCTATTAAGTTATATAACTTGATATTTGTTGCCCAGACAATCACTAAGAATTTGGGGGGGGATAAATTGGTAGATAATTAAAATTTATCGCAGAGACAAATATAAAATAATTAAGAAAAGAAAGATTATACACAATTTAAAAAGATCCGGGTATTAACTAATCCTACTTCTCTCCCCAACTATAATTGGATATTTTTACTATCTACTTAATGAGATACACTACAGTTTTGCTAGCTCTTTCGAAACTAGGTGCTTCATTCGGATCACACCGAACTAAAATTCTCTTGTGTTTTGATTGGTTAACACACGAAAAATCCTTATATTTTATAACTTACACAACAACCTTTACAAGTATTTTAATCCCAACCCAACTTACTCTAATACACTATTGAGTAATTGTTTGACAGAATAAAACACTCACAATCAAGATCACTTGAACGTTACAAAATTAAAATGAGAATAAGTTGAAGTGATGCAAAGAATTAATGCATAAATTCTCAAAGAAGGATTCTAAAGGATTTCTCAATAGAAAGAAGCTCTTTTTGCTCTTTAACACTTTTTTTCATTAGGAGAATGGGCTATTTATAAAGTTCCTTCGAAATCTAGCCGTTAAGGATATATTGATTTAAAAACTAACCGTTCAACTACCTTGGAGCATGCTAAAACGGTCATATTTCCAGGTTTTCATGGGCATGAATTTCTTGATTTCAAAATTCAAAATTTTACAGCACGACATTCACGGGCATGAATTGTAGCTTCATGAGTGTGAATAGTTCTTTACAAGTAATGAATGAATCTGACGGTTGTACTCAACTTTCACGGGCGTGACACTATGCTTCATGACCGTGGACAACTTCCATTTTGCAAATATTGACTTCAATAAACTTTATTTCTTTGATTTTGAAGATCCAATAAATATTTAACCTTTTTTATCACTTAAATACAAAGTTTAGTTAAATTTCTTATTGCTCAATTATTTGTGATCATCAAAATTATGGGAATAACCCGCAAGGTTCAACAATATCCCTATTTTTGATAATGACAAATAATTGTATAATATGTGGCTAAGGAGAAAGAATTTCTCCCTCTCAAAATATGCTTATAATTTATATTTTGTAAATATGCAACAATTTTATCAAGCCAAAGGAATCAATATAATTTAATATTTGCCTAATATATTTCAAAAGATTAATCTTATATGTAAGTTAAAACATTTCATATAACTAACACATAACCTACATATTCCAAATATTTTTAAAGCATAGATAGCCAAGCATAAGTATTTAATCACAATCACAATCATAACCATACATATTAATCAAAACTATAATTAAAGATCATAGCCACACATATAATTAAACAAAATATTTCTCCCCCTTTGTTACTATTGAAAAGGAATTAATACCAAAGAGGAGAAAATATATCAAATAAAAAAATCATAAACAGAAAAAAAGTTTAAAGACAACTAATGTTGCAAAAAAAAATCTGAAAACAATATCCATAAATAAAATAAAGAAATGATGGATGATCATGGATGGTGTTGAGTTTGATGCAGACGAAGAGTAGCAATCTCATATTAGATATTCTGAAGCCGAGTGTTAACATGCTGCTCAAGTGCTCCAAGTTACTGATCGATATGCAACTGGAAATCATCAATGCACTGATGAATACCCTGTTGTAATATATCTATCCAAGCAATAAACTATTGCATCTTGTCTGTAGCATAGGAGGAGGAAGTCTCTCTAGCTGGGGAATTATAAGTCACAACTTTGGCTCTCTTACACTGACCTTTATCCAGTAAACCTGTCCTAAAGGCATCTGAATCATCATCCTCCCAAATAATCTCATCCTGGGGGTCCTTAGACCTATACAAGGACTTACCCTGATAAATAATCCTAGCACCTTGCCCCATCTTCAGAAAAGACTCAATATCTAGTTTACCCTTAGGATAGGTAGAGCGGTATAAGTGTGACCGTCTAGGTCAAGTAGTCTGAGCTTTATTACAAGGTGAGTCACATTACTACCTATCAAAATATCTCTTATGGGTCTGGTAGCTATGGATAGCAGATGGTTCGCAAACCATTGACTCATGGCAATAGGTTGTTATCTCCTAGTATAATAAAAAAATATAAGTTTTGTCTTTCGGACAACGCTATGACTATCTCCCATAGTAAAGATGATATAAGTAAGAAATATGTGAATATGTTTCAGAGAAAGAGAGGTTAGATGTGTGCTTTTTATCAGCCTGACATCCCAAATAGAGTCTCTGCCAATGTGACTCCATGCATCAACAACACTAAAATCTACAACATTTATTTTATTCATTAGACCCTCACTGGATAGCTTAAAAATTCTTCCAAATTCATCAACTGACAACTCACATGTCTCAGAACAAAGCTATAAAGATATTTTTTCAAAATTATTAACATGTAAAGTACTCAAAATTTCCAAAGTAATTTTCCAAAATGTAGGATAAAAAATATATGCAAAGTCCAACAACCCCATGTTTGTCCGTCATAATCTGACAGTAGTTTCAAATCCTACAGTCCTAACACATTCCCAATCGAAGGCTTTAGAATTGAGAATGAGATGAGTTTTTAGAAAATTATACCTGCGAAGGGCACTGAAGGGCAACAATGAGAGCATCAGGTCTATGACTAGTTAGGAAACAGTGGATTTTGCATGTGTGCCTCTGCCTTGTGATGAACCTGCTATGGTTGCCATTGAAAATCAACTAAAAAACAAGAGAAAAATGAGTTGCCTATGGGTGAATAGTAACTCGATAATGGGTTTTGTGAAATCTCCCAAAAAATTGATAAAAACACTTAAAACTTATGAAAAACTTGATTAAATAATGAGAAAAGCTGGAAATCAGTCCAAAAATGAAGAAAATGTGGGAAAATGATGGAAATAAGTGGAAATAGTAAAGGAGAGTGGCGTCTGGCAGAGAAAAGAGAGAGAGAAAGTGAGGAAGAAGATGACAGAATAGGTTTTATTGAGTTTTTCATGACTATGACTAACTCTTCACAGCGTGAAGAATGAGTTCATAGGTTGTCAAACTATGAACCTCAAGCGTGAACGTTTTATCTATCCTCTCTTCGATATTCACAGGCATGAAGATTCTTTGTCATGGATACTAAGTCGTGATACTTAAACATGTCATTTTGTCAATTCTTTTCATGATCCTAATTATATTGTCACAGGCGTAAATCCTTTTAAAAAATTTTAAAACTTAATTTTAAGAATAGGATTTTAAGCTAGCTCTCTCAATCAAATTTCACAACATGTAATTCATAAAATATCATCAAAATATATTAGTTCAAGGTTCAAAATATTAAACAATATAATCAAACAGATATTAGAATTTCAATTTTTATTTCAAGATAAAGTGCTTCCATCAAACATATCAAACTCTCTTTTTATAAAACAAAATCTTTCTTCATTTAAGGGTTTGGTAAAGATATTAGCCAATTGATTATTAGTGTATATAAATTCTAGCACTACATCACCATATTGCACATGATCCCTAATGAAATGATGTCTAATATCAATATATTTACTTCTAGAATGTTGAATGAGATTTTTGAAAGATTTATAACACTTGTGTTATCACATTTTATGGGAATATGATTAACCTTATTACCATAGTCTTTTAATTGTTGTTTTATCCAAAGAACCTAAGTACAACAACAACTAGCTACTATGTATTTTACTTCGGTAATGGATAAGGCTATTGAAACTTGTTTCTTACTAAACCAATAAACTAAACATTCACCTATAAAGTGACAAGTTCCATAGGTGTTTTTTCTATCTAATAGACTACTAGCATAATCAGCATCCGAAAAACCAGTTAAATAAAAAGATATATTTCTAGAATACCATAATCCTAAATGCATTATGCCATGAAAATATTTTAATATTCTTTTTACAACATTTAGATGTGACTCGTTGGGACTAGATTGAAACCTAGCACATAAGCATACAGAGTACATAATATCAAGTCTTAAAGCAATAAGATATAAAAATGATCCGATCATACGTCTATAGAGCTTTTTATTTATATGCTCACCCTTCTCGTCCTTATCCAATTTAGTTTATGTACTCATTGGTATTTTTACATTCTTACATTCTTCCATTCCAATTTTCTTTAACAATTCCTTTGTGTACTTGGATTGGTTGATGAAGATGCCTTCTTTGTTTTGTTTGATTTGAAGACTTTAAGTTTACCTATCATGCTCATTTTAAATTTCTTAGTCATACAATTAGCAAACTCTTGACAAAGCAATTCATTAGTAGCCCTAAAAATAATATCATCAACATAAATTTGAACAATTAAAGTATCATGTTTATGCTTTTTAATAAAAAAGTCATATCTACATGGTCTTTTGAAAAATTATTTTCTAAAAGAAAAGTACTAAATCTTTCATACCAAGCTATAGATGCTTGTTTTAAACTATATAAGGCTTTAGTAAGTTTAAAAATATGATTAAGGAATTCATGACTTTCAAAAACATGTGGTTGTTCAACGTATGCTTCTTTTTCAATAAAACCATTTAAGAATGCACTTTTAACATCCATTTAAAAAAGTTTAAAATTCATATGAGTTGGATATGCTAAAAGAATTCTAATAGCCACTAATCTTATAACCAGAGCAAAGGTTTCATCATAATTTATTCATTCCTTTTGGTTATACCCTTCGGCAACCAATCTAGCCTTATTTCTAGTTATTTGACCTTACTCATCTAACTTATTTCTAGCCTTATTTCTAGTTATTTGACCTTACTCATCTAACTTATTTCTAAAGCTCCATTTACTACCAATTATTGGCGAATCCTTTGGTCTTTGAACTAAAGTCCAAACTTTATTTCTTTCAAATTGGTTAAATTCTTCTTGCATGGAAACCATTCACCTTTCATCATTAAGAGCCTTATCAATAGTCCTTGACTCAATTTAAGAAACAAATTAAGATTTTAGAAAGAGTACTTACACCCTTGGTGGGATATCCAAAGATTTGCTCATTTGGATGGTTTCTTACGAATCTCCATTTATTTGAAAGTTCTTAGGTGTCTTGTGAAAGTTCTTCTTGTTGTTTCTTTTATTGATCATCAAACTTTTCTTTTAAAGATTTTCCAACTTCCTCATAATCAAGATTGAGCTTTTCTATTTCAGCTATATCATTATCAAGAGAACTACCTTTTCCAATATAAAGTTTACTCGATTCATCAAAATTAACAGGCATAAACTCTTCTACAACTAGTGATCTTTTATTGAAAACTCTATATGCTTTGCTAATTGAAGAATATCCTAAAAAGATGCCTTCATCATATTTTGAAGCAAAATTTTCAAGGTTGTCCTTGGTATTTAATATAAAATATTTGCATCCAAATACTCTAAAACATTAAATTTTGGGTTTTCTTCTGTTCCAAAGCTCATAAGAAGTTTTATTTAAAATTGGTCTTTTGGAAACCCAATTTGAAATGTAACAAGCGGTATTAGTGGCTTCTATCCAAAAATAGATTGGTAAACAATATTCATTAAGTATTGTTCTAATCATTTCAATTAGAGTTTTATTTTTCCTTTCAACAACCTCATTTTGTTGAGGTGTTCTATGAGGAGAAAAATCATGTGAAATATTTTTTTCTAAACATAAGTTTTCAAACTGCTCATTTTCAAATTATGTGTCATGATCACTTCTTATTTTATAAATAAAATACCCTTTTTTATTTTGGATTTTTTTTTGCAAAGAATTTAAAAGAATTAAAAGCTTCATTCTTATGAGCTAAGAACATTACCCATGTAAACCTTAAGTAATCATCAACAATTATAAATGCATAATATTTTCCTCATAAACTAGCAATTCTATTAGGACTAAATAAATCCATATGCAAGAGCTGTAAAAGTCTAGAAATACTTACAATATTTTTAGAGTTGAAAGATGTCGTGTGTTTTTTTCATCTTTGACATGATTCACATGTTTTATCTTTGATGAATTTTACTTTTGGAAGCTCATCCACTAGCTCATTTTTGCTAAAGATTTGAATCAATTCTATACTTACATATCCAAGTCTTCTATGTCATAGTCGTGATTCATTGTTAATAGATATAAGACACTTAGAAGAAATATTGGAAAACTTATGTAAATCAATTATATAAATATTTTCATCCCTATCTCCTTTGAATATTTCTTAACCATTTATAGTGGTTATGAGACATCCATTAGAATTAAAGGTGACCTGGTTTTCTTTATCACATAATTGACCAACACTTAAAAAATTATGCTTTAAATCATTAATAAGCAAAACATCCTCAATTAAAGAAATACCATTTAAGCCAATGGAACCAATGTCAATTACTTTGCCCTTAGCATTATTTCCAAAGGTAACCTTACCATCATCAATTTGTTTGATTTCGATGAATAACTCTTGTTGCCAGTCATGTGACTTGAACATCCACTATCAACAAGCCACATATTTTCTTTTATAGTGGATTTCAAACATACCTACAAGAAAATAATTTATATTTAATTTTTAGGTACCCTGATGTACTTGGGTCCTTAAGAGTTAGTTTTGGAAAGTTTCCAATGTTCCTTCATTATTGGACAATGTAAATTAATGTGACCATATTTCATGCAATAATGACATTGTTTAGTTTTAAGAAGTTCGTTCTATATAGCATGATATTTATGCCACACTACTTTTAAGGATGTATGATGTGTATGAAAACAAGAACATGCATGTGTAGTGTGTGAGCTCTTATGCCTGTTATGTATAAAGGCATGATTGACTTTTTGAGAATTACCTCTTAAGCCTTATTCTTTGAATGAGGGATTTTATGTGTCTTTGATGTTTAGCATCTTAAGCTATTATTTCAATGGAAGAGATTTGTGGTGTTCTAAATTTAACAAATACAGTGCCAGGTCCAGATGATATTGATGTTTCATTAAAGTCTAATTCATGTCTTATTAAGGGAGACCTTTGTGATATAATAAGAGTATCTAAATTTTTTTCCCTTTGTGAAATTTTGAAATAGAATTTTTAAGTTCCTCAACTTTATTTTTTAAAATATTATTTTCTTTAAGTAAGTTTTAGTTGAGGGTTTTGAAAAAAAATCATCTGATGATTTTGTAATGTTATCATTGGATATTTTTAGTTCTAAAATTTCATTTTGTAGAATTTCTAATTCTGTTTTTAGCTTTGAATTATCATTTTTCTGAAGTATAATTTTCTTTTTGTATTTTTCTAATTCTAGGTACATAAGTTTTATTATATCACCATCATTATCATGATCACCATCTTCACTATTATCATAAGAGTGAATGCAAGAATGACTTACCTCGTCCGTGAAGTGATCCTCTAAAGCCATAAAGCACAAGTTGGCCACCTCTTCTTCATTGTCTCCATGTTCACTTGAAAAGCTATAACCATCCCATGTAGCTTTATGGCCTTTGTCCTCATCGTCCTTTCAGGACTTCTTCTTGTGCTTCTTGAGTTTTGGACAATTTGATTTGATGTGTCATTTCTTTCCACATTCATAGCATTTTATCTCATCTTTTCTCTTTTGTGATGAGTCATTTGAAGATTTTATTAGAGCTTTTTTCCATGAGTTACCATATTTCTTATTGATCATTCTTTTTATTTTCCTTCAGAGTATGGCAATTTGCTCATCTACATCTTCATTATTTTCTTCATCACTCTGAGTTTTCTCTTAAGGTTTGGAAGTTGAGGCTTTGAGTATGAGAGATCTTTTCTTTTCTGGTTCGACTTTAAGTTATCTATCTCTTATCACAACCATTTTATGTGTTAGAAGCTTACCAATGAGCACATCGGTAGAAATGGTACTCATATCCTCATTGGATTCTTATATACCAGCTACTCTTGAACCAGTCTTTAAGAGGAAAGTTTCTTAAAATTTTATTGTTGGCATCTTCCAAGCTCATGTGCCTTCCGAGCTTTCTTATGTCATTGATAATGACTAGAAGATGGTTTGTCATGTCAGTGATAAACTAATTGGGTTTCATCTTGAAGAGTTCATATTCTGACATAAAAAGTTGGATTTTCTTAGATTTTATTTGCTTAGTTCCTTCGTGGTAATTCTCCAAAGTTTTCCACATGCTATATGCAGTGATACAATATTGAATTCTTCCACACTCTTCAATGGATAGAGAGCTTGTAATAATTTTCATTGCCTTTTTTATTTTTGTCATTTGCTCTTTTCTGAGGTTTTGTCTAATTGTCACTTGGGATGAGTTCTTCTTCACAATCTACTCCTTTATTGACTAGTGGTGTCCATTCTTTTCTTATGCTATTTCAGACATTAATTCCCTCGTTATCAAGGTATTTCTCCATCCTAAACTTCCAATGGGCATAGTTAGACCTTATTATAAAATCTTTTGTTGGCCATTTGTTGATCTTTTCTAGCACTGATTAGGCTTTGATGCTAGACCTTGCTCTGATACCCATTGTTATTCAGGAAATCACCAAGAAGGGGATGATGAATTGGTGGATAATTAAAATTTTTCGCAAAGACAAATATAAAATAAGTAAGAAAAGAAAGATTAGACACATGATTTATAGATGTTCGAGTATTAACTAACCTTACTTCTCTCTCTAACTGCAATTGGGTATTTTTACTATCTACTTTACAAGATAAGCTAGAGTTTTTCTAGCTCACTCCAAACTAGGTGTTTCACTCGGATCACACTAAACCCAAATTTCCTTATATTTTGACTAGTTACCACAAAAATAAATTCTTTGTGTTTTATGGCTCCCACAATAACCCTTACAAGTGTTTTAATCCTAACCCAACTTACTCTAATACACTATTAAGTAATTATTTGATAGAATAAAACACTCGCACTCAATATCACTTTAGCATTACAAAATTAAAATGAGAATAAAATGAAGTGATACAAAGAATTAATGCATAAATTTTCAAAAAAGGTTTCTAAAGGATTTCTCAACATAAAGAATCTCTTTTTGCTCTTCAATATTTTTTTCTTTAGGAGAATGAGCTATTTATAGAGTTCATTCGAAATCTAGTTGTTAAGGATGCATTAATCCAAAAACTAGTTGTTCAACAACCTTAGAGCATGTTGAAAGGGTCATATTTTCAGGTCTTCACGGGTGTGACAGGTTTCTTCACGAGCGTCCATTTTTTGACTTCAAAATTCAAAATTTTGTAGCTCAACATTCACGGGGTGTGAATAATAGCTCTATGGGCGTGAATAGTTCTTTACAAGTTGTGAATGAATATGACCATTGTACTCGACTTTCATGGGCATGACATTATATTTCATGACCATGAATAGCTTCCATTTTGCAAATATTGACTTGATTTCTTTGACTTTGAAGATCTAATAAATATTTAACCTATTTTATCACTTAAAACATAAAGTTTAGTTAAATTTTTTATTGCTCTATTATTTATAATCATCAAAATTAAGGAAATAACCCTTAGAGTTCAACAATATTTTACTAACATTTGTTTTCATCATTGTCAATTTAGATAAATATTTTTTATTTCTAAATATAGTATGTGTCGTTACATTGTCTGCTAAGCATATATCTTCATCATTATTCTTGAAAGTTCTCGATGACTGAGGAAAATCCTTATTTTTTAAGAAAAAATTACAATAAGTAATTATAAAGATATAATATATTATTTGATAACAAAAACTGATAACAACCTTAAAAACTACAATTAAAATAAATAAATAAAAACACACATAAATAAAATTCTTGACATAAACTGTTTTTCATAATATATATGCTTTATTTTATCAGACATTTTTATAGATCAATCTTCTCATTATCTTGTCTGAAAAAGTCTACAACATCTAAGTGCGTTTGCCCAATTGGTTAAAAAACTAAGTCATCATTTTGTATGCAAAGTTTGCTTTTGTATTTTCTGATAAGTTTGCTTCAACATGTTTCTTTTTCTCCTTTAGGGAGGCTTGGTATTAATCAACTAAATATATAGGTGTACAACATGTACATGACCAATGCCCTTTCATACTGCATCTAAAACATGAATTTTCTTTTTTGTACTGTGAAGGATTTCTCTTTCCTTCTTTTTCATCTCTTTGCACTTTTTTATAGAAATGACTACCATTACCTCGCCCTCATTCACGACCATAACCACGGTCATGACCACGACCACAACTATTAGATGTTGTCACAATCACTTCAGGGAGTGCAATAGAACTAGTTGGACTAGATTCATAATTTTTTTATCGAAAGTTCATTATTTTGTTTAGCCACAAGAAGACAGAAGATCGATTCAGAATACTTTTTAAATCCTCGTTCATTGTATTGTTACTGTAAAAGCATATTCGGGGCATGAAATGTAGAAAAAGTTTTTTATAATATATAATTATCAGTAACATTTTCTCCGTATAATTTCAATTGAGAACTTATTTTAAATATTGTAGAGTTATACTCACTTACTGATTTATAATCTTGTAGCTGCAAGTGCAATTAGGCATATCGTGTCTTTGGAAGGATGACAATTTTTTGGTGATCATACATTTCTTTCAAATTGTTTCAAATAACAAGATAATCTTTCACTGTTAGATATTCAAATTTTAATCTCTCATGAAGATAATGGCAACGAAGGAAAATCATGGTCTTAGTTTTATCTTGATTAGATATTTTATTTCCTTCTTTGAAAGTATCACCAAGACCATTCGCATCTAGGTGAATTTAAGCATCTAATATCCATGACAAATACTTTTTTCCACTAATGTCAAGAGCCATAAACTCTAATTTTATAAGATTAAATATTAATACTATCACAAAAAAAAATATTAATCAAAATAGAAAATTATAACATGTACATCTAGTCATATTATTGATTAACATTTTATGATTATATTTATATCAAATATGTAAATATATTTCGTATTAATATAAATGAACCAATTATAATATGAATAAAATAACATATTATCATTAAAAAGAATAATTTATGATATTAAATAATATTCATATCAATTTATAAATAGATATGTTTAATGAGTATTTATAAGTGATAGTATGTTTATAAGTAATTAAATAATTTTATATTGAAATAAGCAAATATTGTTTAAATAATAATAATTGTAACATACATAATATGAATATATTAATAATATATTAACAACATAAAATATGATATATTATAAAATATGACAACTATATTTTACTACGATTACATAAATATGTAAAACACACAAGTATTAGAAAGAGAAGTTTGATTAAAACTTTTCTAATGGTAAATTGAGATATTTATAGACATAGATATACTGCATAATAAAAGTTAAAGATAAACAAGAAATTAAATATATATTATTTGAATTACCTTAAAAAATATTGTTAAAATTCGTGGTGATAACATGTTATAAAATTAGACAAAATAAAATACGTAATGAAGAATAAAATATAGAATATAAGTGAAGAAGAAAATATATTCATTCATTATTTATTCATTCACCAAGTTTCTATGTATAAGATTGCATGAAAACATCCAAGAGACATGAGTTACAAATAATATTATGAAAATAAATCACAATTAAAATGGATAATTAAGCTACAAGAGAGGTTATGCAATTGAGAGATGTGGACATTCAAAAGACATAAATATTTATACAAAAATCTCATTTTTTTATTAAAAATAATTACATTTTCTAGAATTTTGACTACACTAACAAAATCTTCAATATATATATATATATATATATATACACGGTGGCTTATCAGGCGGAATTACACCTCTATTATGTGTGTCAATTACCAAGCCATTAAGAAAAATATTAATAGATAATTTCAATTAAAAACTACACCATATTCATGTTTTTTCTAGAAAAAAAATGCACCATATTCATAGAAAAAAGACAAAAAATCAAGTAACATTATAAAAATATTTTTTTTATAAGTCTAAGTCAATTATTTGAAAATATGTTTCGTCATATAACTTCTAATTATTTTAATGTTCTAATGGTAAATTATTATTTTATATATACTAAAGCTACTCGTGAGTTATTGTTACAGTAACAATAATTTTTTTTTTAATGGAAAGTAATTTTTTCTTTACTAAATAAATTTCAAATCTCTTACAAATTCATATTATCTTTTTTGTTGTTCCAATCAAATTTTATAACCTATTCAAATTGGATTGGTATTTATATTTTTCTATTGATCATTTGGCTCCATATCAAGTTTGTAATTAGAGAAACTAAAAATGAAAGAGAACTTAAATCTGGAATTAATACCTGAATGATAGGAGCTTTACATTTTATATAGTTCATAGTTGAAAACTAACTCCTACTAATTCGGTAATCAACTAACTATAAATAAAGCAAAAGGATAAAAATACAGTGAAGGTATAATCTGATAAGCAACACATGCACTAAAAGAAAAATGATAGCATAGTGAGTTTAAACAACTCTCTTATTCACGAGTAGTGCATGCTCTTCTTGCTAAGTTGAAGTTGATTGCATGAGATCATTTCTCTTATATTTGTTATTGCTATTGGTAGGAAAGTCTGGGTCAATACTCCCTCTCAAGCTGGGAGTGTAAATGCTCTGAACTCCTAGCTTGGATTTAAGATAATTGAACTGTGGACCTCGATGTGGTTTGGTAAAGAAATCAACCACCTGATTTGCTGATGCAATAGGCAACAAATGAAAATGACCTTGTTTGAACTTTTCCCTTACAACATGACAATCCAGCTCAATATGTTTCGTTCTCTCATGGAAGATTGGGTTTTTGGCAATGTGTAAAGCGGAATCATTATCACAAAAAAAGGGCTGGTCCTGGGGAAGGAATCTGTAAGTCTTGGATAAGATAGAGTAACCATTGAACATCACACGAGCCTGTTGTCATAACTCTATATTCTACTTCTGAATAAGATCTAGAAATTGTAGACTACTTTTTGTACTTCCATGAAACTAAAGAATCTCCAGTAAAAATACAGTATCTAATGATGGATTTCTTAGTGAGAGGGTAGGTTGCCCAATCTGAATCAGAGCATGCTTTAATTTGGATAGTGTTTATAGCAGGGAAGAATAACCCTTGACAAGGTGAGGCCTTTATGTACCTTAAAATCCTATGACCTGCTTTGAGATGAAATTCAGTTGGACATACAAGAAATTGTGATAAATGTTGTACAACAAAAGAAATATCTGGTCTTGTATTTTCCATATACAGTAGCTTGCCAACCAATTGTCTATAACCAGAAATATCACTCAGATGAGGGGGTGATTGCTTCTCCTTGGTAAATGGAACAATGAGAGTATCAGTTGGCTTACTTTCAAGAAAGCCTATATCTGCTAAAAGCTCTAAAGAATACTTTCTTTGACACAAATTTATGCCTTTGTGATTTCTTGCAACTTCTAGCCCAATAAGTCTTTTAGAGCTCCAAGATCTTTTATTTTGAACTTGTCATAAAGAAAATGCTTGATAATAGTGATTTGTATCTTACTATTGCTAGCTATTATAACATCATCTACATAGACACATAACGCAATGAAATCACCATTTTCTGATTTGAGAAACAATGAACAGTTTGTTGTAGCTTGATGAAACTGCTGTGAAAGTAAAGCTTATGTCAGTTTGTGGTGCCACTGCCTACTAGCTTGTTTAAGACCATATAATGACTTTGTAAGCCTGCAAACCAAAGAGGATGTGGGATTAGAAAACCCTGGTTGCAACTGTATGTAAACTTCCTCATTCAAATCACCATGGAGAAAAGCATTGTTTATGTCTAACTGATCTAGATGCCAACCTTTGCAACTGAAACAACCAAAAGAACTCTGATTGTTGTCATCTTTGCAACAGGTGAAAAGGTATCTAAATAGTTAATGCTAGGTTTTTGGGTAAAACCTTTTGCCACTAAATGTGCCTTATGTCTTTCAATGGTCCCATCAGTATGAAATTTTGTTTTGAAAACCCATTTGCAACCTATGACTTGCTTGCCAGCTGATAAAGGAGTAAGTTTCCAAGTGTTATTCATTTCTAAAGCATCTAGCTCTGCCTTCATTCCATTTCTCCATTCTGGAAACTTGACTGATGTTTGGTAAGTTTTAGGTTCTAATGGAATAACAATAGAAGCTGTAAAAGATCTATGAGAAGGTGAAATTTGAAAGTAAGATAGAACTGAAGATAAAGGATGAGATGTACCTGGTACTGAAGTTGCAGAGATGAGAGTAGCATTGGCTTGTTGTTGGCCACCAAGGATTTCACAATGATAGTCTTTAAAATAGGCAGGTTAGTGTCGTGTTCTAATGGGTCTTCTTTCTAATATGGTTTTTGGTATGGATTGATGTGTTGGATTAGTGGTAAGAGGTTCTGTAGGATATGACTCTAGAGAAGGTAATATGCAAGGAAAATCTGGCTCATTGCTTGTGTTGAATTTTGGCAAAACGAAGTTTAAGTAAGAGATATTTGATTGGGTGAAAGGAAATTCTTTTCCATAAAAATTGACATTTCTGGAGACCATAAACTTTCCAGCATGCATCTCAAAAAGCTTATAGCCTTTTGTGTCAGTTTTATATCCTACAAAAACACACTTAGCAGCTCTAACATCAAATTTAAGTCTGTGGCTGGTTAGGGTATTGGCAAATGCTAAACAACAAAAAACCCTCAAATGTAATAGAGCATACAACTTTTTGTATAACAATTCATATGGAATTTTGTTTCCTAGAGCAGCAGAAGGCATTCTATTTATTAAATGAACAACATGTGCTGCAAACTCACTCCATAAAATATTTGGCATCTTGCTTTGGAATTTTAAAGCACGAATAATATTGAGAATATCCTGATGTTTTCTCTCAACAATGCCATTATGTTGGGGTGTTTCTACATAAGTGGTTTGGTGAAAAATTCCATGCTTATTATAGTAATCTGGCATGATGAATTCCTATCCATTATCACTCCTTATGGTTTTGATTCTCCCTTGAAATTGATTATCAGCATAAGAGACAAAATTCAGTAAAGTTGGCCAAACTTCATATTTATTTCTTAACAAAAACAACCATATAAATCTGTTGTGATCATCAATCACAATCAAGAAGTATTTGTGTCCATTTAAAGATGTGACACATGACCCCCAAATGTTTGTATGTATTAATTGGAAAATTTCATCAGATCTGGTTCCACTATTCTGGAAAGGCAACTTCTTTTGTTTTGCAAAATGACAAACATCACATGTATGGTTGATGGTTTGAACTGGTATATTACAAAGATTTCCTAATTGACACATTCTCTTATTTGAAACATGACCTAATCTGTTATGCCATTATACTGAGTCAGTAGTCTTTTTAGAACAGGAAATGGTGTGGGACTCATGTAAATATGAATCTGGAGATTGAAATTGATATAATCCTTGGGCTTGTTTAGTTGAGTCAATCCTCCTCCCATTCTGCAAATCTTGGATGACACAAGAAGTGCTAGTGAAGGTAAGTGAACAGGAAGAATGAAGGGTTAATTTGGAATCTAAGACAAGATTCAAAGAAAATTGTGGAATATGAAGTACATTATGTAAAACTATATTATCATTTAATTGAACAATCCCTATATGTGAGACGGCTACATGCATGTTGTTTGGAAATTTGACACTAAAATTTGTAACAGGAGAGTAAGAAGAAAAGAAACACAGTGAGCACACTATGTGATCAGTGACTCCTGTGTCTAAAATCCAAAGATTAGTATTTGATGCGGTGGAGAAAGTTGAAAGGACCATACCAATACTAGTATCTTGTGATGGATTTTCTAAGGTAAAGGTAGGCACAAAGTTTCCAGATCTTTGAACTACTGAGGCTACAGCTATGGAAGTTTGCCCTGCATCAGAATTACCTTCATTTGATTGCTGAGAATTCCCTTTTGACATGGCTTGAAAAATTTTGAACTTCTGATATTGTTGTTGTGTAAGACCAGTTTCAATTACTCCTTAATTCAAAACAACGACATATTCCCTAGAGGAATCATCTATAAAATCAGTTTCTACTTGATTTGCATAGCTAGCCTTCATCTTTGGCTTATACCCAATAGGGAAACCATGTTTATGATAACATATGTCGATTGTATGCCTTGCTTTACCACAATGGGTATATTATGATCTTTTAGTGCTAAGATTGATGCCTCATTTTTGTAGAAAACCACCATGTGCTTGACTATTATTCACATCTTTCTTTTCTTTTCCAGTTTTAAAACTTTTATTGTAACAAGCCACACTCTATGGTTGACTGTTTTTCAAGAGACTGTTGTTGCCTCTCATGTTGAATCACAAGAGAAAAGACTTTGGTAATATTGGGAAATGGCTCCATAATCATAATTTGAGATCGCACACTAGAAAAACTCTCATTTAATCCTTTTAAGAATCTAATCACATGATCTGATTCATAATATTTCTTAAACATTGTAATGGCTCCACAGATACAACTGGAATTGAAAAAACATACTGGTAAGGGCCTTAGATTCAAGAATTCATCCCATAGAACCTTTAGTTGAGTAAAATAGTCTGAAACACTTTTTTTCCCTTAATTAAGACTGAAGATTTCTTGTTGTAGATCTGCAATATCAAAAAGGTCACTGGCTTGAAATCTCCTCGAAGATCTTCCCAGACATCAATAGCATTATCAAGCCAGATAACACTTTGAGCAATCGAATGAGATACTGAATTAATAATCCAAGATAATACAGTTGTTTTGCATCATTGCCATACGGCATAAGAGAGCCATTTTCATCGATGTAACCCATGAATGATAATTTGACCCTGCAAGCACTGGAGAAACTGGAGCAATCGAGGGATTCTCGCTCGGGTGCAAGAAAAATGAATTAGAAGGTGAATATTTTGGTCTACCCATCTTTTTTCTAGTGAAAACGGAAGCAAATTGAGAATTTTGGAAAGGAAAAAAAATCGAAAGATTCTAATCAAGCTCTACAAATGCTTTGATACCATATCAAGTTTGCAATCAGAGAAACTAAAAATGAAAGAGAACTTAAATCTTGAATTAATACCTAAATGAAAGGAGTTTTACATTTTATATAGTTCATAGCTGAAAACTAACTCCTACTAATTCAGTAATTAACTAACTATAAAGAAAGAAAAAGGATAAAAATACAATGAATGTATAATCTGATAAGCAACACATGCAGTAAAAGAAAAATGACAGCATGGTAAGTTTAAACAACTCTCTTATTCATGTGTAGTGCATGCTCTTCTTACTAAACTGAAGTTGATTGCATGAGATCATTCCTCTTTTATTTGTTATTGCTATTGGTAGGAAAGTCTGGCTCAATACTCTATGACTATTTTATGCCCCAATTAATGTTTTAGATTGTTAAATAAAATGAAAGGGGAGTATGAAGTCTTTGGTTAACAATTTTTAAATTATTTATGCAGACCGAAATCAAATGCTTAGATAATTATTTACGTAGTATTTTGATTGTTTTAACAGTAGATTTTAATTTTTAAAATTAATATACATGTTAAGTTTAAGCCCATAAATTATTTAGGCCTAAAACAAATTTATATATAACATTTCACACCACTTATGGATATTTATCTCATATATCACTATTACAAACAACTATTCTCATATTCTACAATTTTATAAAACTTTTCAATTTACTCAATTCACTTTAAAATTTATTTTACTGCAAAAAAATATACAATTAATCATAATTCTACTTTTTTTTTTTTATTGTTGACTTCAATTAGTTTTGTATGTTTTATTTTTTCCTTATTGGTTGAAATTGGAAAAGACTACAAGCTTTAAAATTTTATATCACCACATATAAGTTTGAGATATTATAAATCAGACATATTTAATTTTACAACAAAAAGGGAATTATGATATCCATTAGAAAAACAATTTAACTATGATATAAAGGACAACTTTGTCTTGAACTATTTGAGAAATTATATTTTTTTCAATTTCTTTTTTTGGATCATGACTTTGAAGAAATTTTGAATCTTGCATATATATATAAAAAATTTATATCTAGCTTTTTTTTATCTATTTTTTAATATTAAATTTGGAATTATTCTTAATTTATTTAGCTTTTTCACTTCAATTTGTCTTATATTTAACTTTATAGATTATTTAATTATATTTAACTTTTTTTAAATCATGAGAGAATAAAAAAAAATATTTATCCTCACAAACTGCAGCATAGCGCGGGTTTTTGAACTTGTTCTTTCTAATATTACTATTAAAATTCTTAATTTTATTTATCAAAACCATAAAATAATTATTGACGTATGAATTTGTGAGAACATTTTCCATAGCTATATTTTATATTATTAAAAAGGTTCAGTAAGTATAAAAATAAAAGTGCAAAAGTTCAATGCATCGAAATAGAATTACAAAAATCCAATAAAAGAAAAAAAATACAAGACTAAATGTAGTATTATTTGAATAACATTATAAAAACTATAATTGAGAAAATAGAAAAACACAACTAGTAGAAAATGCATTTACTTTCATCGAATTTAAGATCTTTTTAAGCAAATTAAGATTAAATATGATATATATGTGTCTTTTGCTAGCAAAAGCAATGTTATTAAAATGAAACTGAATCGACAGAGATTGGACCAATCAATTGAACCATGAATTGGTATCTAATTTGGTTTGGTTCAATTTAAAAACATGGTTTCTTGTAAATCATGGTTGGTTTCATTCAATGGATTTTGCAATATTTTACTTCATTATATCTTTAAAAAATAAAAGAATTATTATGAAATTTAGAGATAAGATAAGATCCAATCTTTTTTTTAATTAATTTATTACATTCAATAAAAAATTGTATGCCTCATTAATTATTGAGTTTTCATGTAATTTAGTAAGTCAAAATCAAAATTTATAATAGAAAAAACTAGAATTAGAACCTAAATTAAATTATATGTATGTTAACTAAATGCAAAGAAGAGCAAATCCATGAAATAATGAAATTGGAGACCAAAATGATAGAACCGAAATTAAATAAATATATAGTAGCTTAGCCTTACACATATAGTGGCTAAATCTGATTTGAGCCTTTATTTATCAATTTAATCAATAAAAAAACAGTTTTGGTTTCTTTAATAAATTTATTCAACTATATAAAATAAATAATTTAAATTTATTAAATTTATTTAATATTTTTATTTATAACTTTGTTTAATAACTTTTTTTATTTATAAATTTATTTAATAATATTGTCATCAATCCAAGATGTGGATTTGCACATCCTATAATATCCAAGAAATGGCACAAAATTGGCACATCTAGGGTAAGGTCACATCACATCTCTACTTATTTAATTTCCAAGAAGGAGAAGGGTTGGTGTAGTTTCTAATCTATGTATTCAAAACTAAATTATAATTTATATTATAATATAATTTGATTGATTAAAATAGTTTATTTCAAAAAAACAAAAACTAGGTTTATAATGAAAAAATTTTAATAGAACCGACATTTAGTAGTAGATTATAATTTTTTTTTTCTTTCAATACATTTTTTTTTATCAAACGATGATATAATTATTAAATTATTTAATAATAATAATTATAATAATGAAATATTATACGAAAAAATAGAAATATTTATTATATTAATATTTAATATTATATAATATATTTTTTATATTATTCAGTTAATTTTATGAAATATTTTTAATAATGAAGTAGATTATCTGATTAAAATTAAATTATTTATTAACAACTAAATTACGAGAGAACCTATTCCTCATAGAACTGTTGTGCCAAATGCAAAAGCTTTAAGAAACCCATATGGACATCTCAATTGATATTTATGACAAATTATTCCTTGTGTCAGAAATTGGGTTACAGCTGTATGTATGTAGCTAGGTTGAAATATACTAGTATTATCCAATCCAAGAATGAGAATATGGCTCAATTAATTAAAACCAAGTCTTCTCTTCAAGTCCGACAAACCCATATGGACATCTCAATTTTCATACTTAGGCTTTTTGTAGAAATCATTAAGTTTATATGCGTACGCGGATCGTTGGCAGAGTGTGTGAATGACAGTGAACATGTCTGGATGCGTGTAAATCACAGTCCGTACGACGCCACTAAGTCAATTGACCCTTATATCAACTTTTCCTCTTTTAACTGTATATATATATATATATATAGTCTATCTTAATTCTTAATACCAACTGGAGTGTAAACGAGTTAAATTACTCGTAGTATATTCGGGATCGACTCGATTACACTTCTCTATGGCCAAAAAATTGAAAGTATCGTAATTATTTAATACTCTTTTACATGGAAATTTTGCTTAGATATCACTATTTCTGGCTCCTTAGCATTTTTCCTGTCTCATTTTTAAAATTTTATTGAGCAATTATTTTAATTCAAATTAAATTTAAATTTGACAATTTTAAAATAAAATAATAATTTCATTTCAGTACATTTTTTATTGACTTCAATTTTGAGCTCATGAACCTAAAAAAAAGCATTTACAAACTCAATGAAGTACACTAAAAAACAAAAATTTAATAGAAAAATATTATTTTCTAGGACGCCAAAGATATATTGAAAAGAACAAGGGCATGAATAGTGTAAAGAACAACGAATAAAAGAGTAGCGCAGAGATTTAAATGGGAGGAGAAATGGATTTCTCTTTCTGAATTTGGGATTAAAGGCCACTTAAGTTAATTTTTTCTTTTACAATTGCTTGTTATTGAGAAAGTGAAATGAATGAAAAAAAAAATGTACTTATTTGTGTTTGGTTGGTGAGAAAGTGAGAGAATGTGTTGAGAAAGGAAAACAAAATTTGTAGGATCTATTTTACATATGTGGAATTATCAGAGTTAAAAGATTTGGATAGAGAGAGTTTTGTATTATCAAATTAAAATAAAATGAGTTTTCTGTTACAAATTATAGTTTAGTACTCATTTTCTAAAATTTTAAAAGTGAAATAAATAACTTTGCAAATAGGGTTTCTATAAAAATGCAAGAGTGTATTTATATAATATGGCAAATTATTATTATTATTATCATTGACTGAGTTGCTAGCAAAATCTATTTTGTAATTGAAATTATGATTTTGAGCTCCAATCATATTAGATTGGTGAATAAGAAAAGCATGGTGCATGTGCTTGCCTTTTTCTTTTTTCTTTTTTTCTTCTAATAAGATCAGAGAAAAGTTTATCTACTTTCATTTAGAGGACCCAATTCCATATAGCTCTTGTCTTCTTCGGAAGGTATGTTCCACCACCTTATCAGCCATGACAAAGAAATCCTATTGCATTGACTAATATGATCATGTTAGATTGTTACTTTCCCCTTTAGATCCTCTATAAATAGTGAGTTCGTCCAATATTTTTGAATAGGGGACGACAGTGAGTTCAATTTCGAGTACCCAGAGTTAATAAACATATTAGAATAATAAATAAACATATTTAAATACTAATTTAAGTATCCATATTGGGTTTGAGTAGGATTCGAATTCAGGGACATTTCTTAGTTTACAGTATATGAAAAAAATATTTACTAATTTAGGATAGATTTAAATAAAAATTTGGATTTCAAGCAGTTTTTAAAATTAAATGACCATTACAGGTCAGCACGCAATTTAGAAAAACAATAAAAATAAAAATTTTAAAAATCATGCCTAATGGAACTCGGACGCACAATCCCTTAATTTATGGCTCTCACCATTAGGCCATAAGGAGATGTTTGTTCGTATCTCTACATGCCACTTGAAGCGACGCATAGAATGTTGTTTGCCAGTCCAACCGACACATAGTACTTCTCCCTTTTTACGACAAAATTTAGGTGTATGTCTAGGTACTTGATAATACTATGTTAATTGAACAATGGATTAGAAGAAATGGATTTTAATTATATATTAATTTATTGAGATATTTATTTGATTATATGATTATGAATTTAATTTCAACTTTTATATAATTTTTCAAGTTTTTGTTATTTTTCTAACTGGTTATTATTAAAAGAATATCTATGGTGAGTATAGATAAAATAGGAGTAACTTTAAATGGATTGGGGAGGATTCCAATTCCTCAATATTTTTTTTAAAGATTTTAGATAAGAATATATTTTATATTGGTATCAACCCTAAATTTGAAATATGAATGACAATTACCATGAATAAATCAACCACCCCACTTTTAAATTAATGCAGTTATCACCTTCAGAAACAAAATTAACACTTCTAGTTTAGGGGATCGCAATCAAATTACTTTAGGAATTAACTCTATTTAATTACAAGAATTATTTTCATATATCAACATATTGGCAAATGTTGTATCTCGTCATTTGTTTTCCTGATATTTCAAGTTCATGTATCTTGTTTGATATCATGCAATTTATGTAATGGAATTATGTAATTAAATTCATAGACTTAGCAATAATAAATCTCATATAAATGCTATATATCTTAAATATTAATTTGTAGTTGCATACTTGTATATATGTTCTTAGTCTATATGAATCTTAATAGAATCTAAGATTCCTAAAAACTGATGAATCTCACCAGTCTTATCCATCAGTTAATGTAAAAATCATAGAATTTATTAGAATACATCAGTCTCATTCATCTACTTTGCAGGAAATTTTTGGAATCTGTCGAATTCCTTTTTAAAATTATATTCATCTTCAGCCGTGAACTCAAGGGTTATAAATAACCTTATAGGAAGGCCATGGGCTGGGCCTACAAAAATTTTCAGAATTCCATTAATACACCCCAAACATTTTATTCAGTATCAGCTGTGTAATTCATCCTAAATATTTGATAGAAGAGAAGTATTGACTACTCTTTTCTTATTACTTTCTTCATTTTTAAGTGATATGTAATCTTTTTTTTTTTCATATGAGTTCTATAATATTAAAAACAATAGTATATAACATTTAAAAGATGAGAAAAGTAATATAGAAAAACTACTTAGCATTTCTCTGGATTATAAAGAGTTTTTACCATTTAAAAATAAAATAAAATTTCCATTTCATTTTATCGCCAAAAGTCTAAATAATGTGGATAAAATATTTGGGCTTTTAGAAAATGAAGGCCACTAAATTACATCATCATGTATAACCCACAACAATATAAAATAAATAAATAAATATTTGGGGAAGATTAATTTCCGAGAAGGTTACTATGCATATATTCAAGATTGATTTTATCACTGGTTATTAAACCTTATATTATTTATTAAAAAATAATTATTAATTTTTTTCTTTTAAAATTTGCTAAATTTAATTGGTTTTAGTAAAATTATTTCCAATAGCTTACGACACGATGTGTATCATGACATGACAGTAGACTACTAACTTGTAATATCAAATCATCAATAATGTGTCATGTTATTATTCATATAGAAGACATGTTAACAATTTCAAAAAAAATATCATATCAATTATTGTATGACTAACTCTGATACATCATAATTTAATTTCATTAATGATCACTGAACTTTATTTTATTTATTGCAAAATTACTAAACATTTTTTTTTAAAATAACTAAATTTTATTTTCATTTTACTCAAATAACTTTCAATCAAATGTAATAAATAAAGAACTGAAAATTTAACTTGGTAATTTATGTGACACTTGATCTGTTGCATGAACTTCATCATTATTATCTCTTTCAATTTGATTCTTTTTTGCCTAGGCAACTAGTTTGGGAAACTGAAGTAATCTATCTTAGATGAAACTTAAGTCGGAAACAAATTAAGTAATCACTTTGCCAGCATTAATAGCTAAAAAAAATATAATTCTCAGATCCAATACTACCAAAGAAACTCAGATTTTTGAGATAGAAGATAATATATTTCAATTTTTTGCAAAAATTTAGTGTTATATTAGCTATCAAGTCAGATTTTTGGTTATATATTTATCAAATTTTATCAGAAGTTAAAAAAATATATTTTGTTATCATTTTGGAATGAAAAAAAATTCAGTAATTTTGCTGTAAATAAAGCAAAATTTAGTAACTGTAATTAAAATTAACTCTAATGTCCAGTTGGATCTGTCACGTGGTGATTAATATAATACAATTTTTTAAGTTGTTGATATATCATTTGCGTGTACTATAACCTGATACATTATTGGTAACGTGATATTACAAATCAATATTTTGGTACTATATCACGGTACATATCAACATTTAGATGTTGAAAAAAATTAAATTTAGTAATTTTTATAAAAAAATATTTAAAAATTATTTTTAGACAAAATATAATAAATATAACGATTGTCCATTAAATTAACCCAAGATTTATTGCCCTAACTATAATTTAGATATCCAAAATCCTCCTCACAAATAATGTGTTAATAATACAGGTGCTTTTCGAACTTTATCCTCAATCTTTTAATAGCCCCTCAAATTTAATTTATCATTGAAAATTTCTTTACCTTTATATCTTGTAACAAAGAAATCTTTAGTAAGGTAGTTAAGGGTTTTCTTATTACAGTGGACACGTCAGTATGGCACGTGGATTTAGAATATCCACTCAAACTATCGCGAGAAAGGAATTATTTGATTTAATTGTAACAATTAATTAGAGAACATTTTTAGGTTATAATTGAAAAATATTTATAATTGTAGGTTAAGTTTTCAAAAAATTCTGAATTTATGGTAAAATTTTAGTTAAATTAACTATTAAAATATCTGTATATCCATTGGATTAACGCACAGTATTTGATGCACAAATTTTTTTATGAAAAAAATATTTTGTTTTATTTTTTTATTATGGTAAATGATTTTTATTTTTAATTATAGACATTGACGGGAAAAAAGGTGTAATGAGCATCACAGCCATGCATCCTAAGCTTTCCTAAAAAAAATATTTAAATAAATAAAGTCTAGCGTCAACACAACATACTGGGAGTAGTCTCATAAGCAAGGGAAAGACCACCTAGCGCAGTGGAATAAGAAATAGTGCTGAAAAAAAATAAAATATTACGCGCAGATTTTTTCCTTCCCAAATCACCTAAAAACTATCCTAAAATTAGAAATGGTTTTAAAATAACTATAAGAATTTTACTAATTTTTATTCTAAATTTGCAAATTTTTTTTCCAATTAAATATTTTTCCCCAGTTAACTATCAGCACTTAGTAGTTGCAGTTAGTTTTTGTTTCTAAGCTTCTCACTACTGTTCCTGCTCCGAGAAATGGTAATCATCTCTGGCAGCTTATTCAAGATCTTCTTCGAAGAGACTGCTGGCAAGTGCTGTGCAGCTCAGCCATAGAGATTCTAACAGATGTGCTGATGTTTTAGCTCATCTTGCCTATATATGGCCTTCCGATTTTGGACTGCATATTTTTCACAAGCCCCTTAAGTGCGTTCTTGAAGCTATTGCTGCAGATTCTGGAGCTGGTATTCTGCTGTTTCTCTTCTGGGCAAGAAGTTTGGAAATATTTGGTAATTTAAAAGTTATAATATATTATAATTTTTGAAATAATTATCAATATTATTTATTTAATATATATATATATATATATAATAATTTTTTTATTTATGATCTTGTATTCATATATAATATAAAAAATAATTAACTCAACATAATATTATAATAAAACTTTCAAAGGAACTATTCTCCTCCATAGATAAGAACTCTGAGGTGACATATATTTTACGTCTTGTTGATTTCTCCGTTTTTAATGGTTAGATACATCTCCCTTCTCTGTCTCTGAAAAGTCGCACCCGTCATGTTTTATTTTATGTAGAGAAGGCCAAATCAAAGTGAAGGAAGGACCCATGTGCTGCTGCTATTAATGGCTACAAGGACACTGGAGGACCATCTTCAACTTCTCAAAGTTTGTACTGTTTTTTCTTTTATTGTTTTTGCTGATTTGCGAATTGCATGGTGTATTATGATTGGTTAGGGAAAGAAACCCTAAAAAAATTGACTTCATAAATTCATATTGAACCAACCAACTCCGGTACGTATCGGAGCTTTTTTGTCAGCACATATTGGAGTGTTTTTTTTTTAAATTTTTTTCCTCGGATTATGAAGCTGTCAGTAATTGTTTATTTATATATGATGCAAATTATTAAAAATTAATGTCAAAATAATTTAGATATACCTACCATTAATTTGTTCAAAAATTAAGTTTATTGAAAAAATTGACTTCATAAATTCATATTGAACCAACCAACTCCGGTACGTATCGGAGCTTTTCTGTCAGCACATATTGGAGTGTTTTTTTTTAAATTTTTTTCCTCGGATTATGAAGCTGTCAGTAATTGTTTATTTATATATGATGCAAATTATTAAAAATTAATGTCAAAATAATTTAGATATACCTACCATTAATTTGTTCAAAAATTAAGTTTATTGAAAAAATTGACTTCATAAATTCATATTGAACCAACCAACTCCGGTACGTATCGGAGCTTTTCTGTCAGTACATATTGGAGTGTTTTTTTTTTAAATTTTTTTCCTCGGATTATGAAGCTGTCAGTAACTGTTTATTTATATATGATGCAAATTGTTAAGAATCAATGTCAAAATAATTTAGATATACCTACCATTAATTTGTTCAAAAATTAAGTTTATTGAAAAAATTGACTTCATAAATTCATATTGAACCAACCAACTCCGGTACGTATCGGAGCTTTTCTGTCAGTACATATTGGAGTGTTTTTTTTTAAAAAATTTTTTTCCTCGGATTATGAAGCTGTCAGTAACTGTTTATTTATATATGATGCAAATTGTTAAGAATCAATGTCAAAATAATTTAGATATACTTACCATTAATTTGTTCAAAAATTAAGTTTATTGTGTTGAAAAATTAAACAAATATTAGGTACACCAATTTTCACCTAATTTGTTGAAAAATTAAGTTCATATTAGGTATACCTATCATACCAAATATTTGAACAAATGTATGGTGAAGATTTGAACAAATGTATGGTGTAGATTAAACTTTGAGCCTCTAAATAGGCACACTTCCAAGATTTAAACCATCCAAGAGTGAAAACTACAAGTCTTGAGTGTTTGTGAAAGTTGAGAACTTTCTTTGTAATATTTTCTAGTTTAGTGAAGTTTTTGTAGTGTCTCAAAATTTTGAATGAATTTTTTATTTGAGATATTTAATTTAGAATTGTGTATTCTAAATTTTTTTTCTCAACAATTGGTATCAGAGCCTTACTTGAGTGTTAATATTTACTTATCGTATGATTTGTGGTTGCCACTAATAAATGGATCCTCCACATCAGAAAATAAGTTAAATTATTATTCACTCTTGAAATTTGGTATCAAAGAGAGGGACGATCAGATATCATTCTTAGTAGAGCTATCTTGAGTCGTGAGAAGTTTGACACACTGAAAGTTTGTTGATCAAGCTTGTTCGGTATAGTCAAAATCATATCGATACGATGGGTGACCTTCAAGTAGTCGGAGGAATCAAGAAGCTCAACAACAAAAACTACAACACATGGGCAACATGTATGGAGTCTTACCTACAAGGTCAAGACCTTTGGGAGACTATTGGTGGTAGTGAAGTTATACAACCAACGACAGAAGATGTCTTGCAAAAGTAGAAGATTAAAGCAGACAAAACGATGTTTGCTTTAAAAACCACAATTGAAGAAGAAATGTTGGAGCACATTCGAGATGCCAAAACACCAAAGGAAGCATGTGACACTTTTGTTACACTCTTCTCAAAGAAGAATGATACAAGACTCAACTTATCGAGAATGATTTACTATCAATGGTGCAACGTGATATGACGATTGCTCAATATTTTCACAAGGTGAAAACAATATGTCGCGAAATTTTAGAGTTAGATCCAACAGCTCCTATTGGAGAAACCAGGATAAAAAGAATAATTATCCATGGTTTGAGACCCGAATACCGCGGGTTCGTTGCCACTGTATAGGGGTGGCCAACACAACCATCACTTGTTGAATTTGAAAATTTGTTTGCAAGTTAAGAAGCTATGACTAAGCAAATGGGAGGAGTCTCGCTGAAGGGTGAGGAGGAAGCACTTTTTACCAGCAAAAGCAAAGACACTTTCAAGCTGTACGTTGCCACTGGATCTAAAAAGAATAACGACAAGGGAGGCTCTCGTCCAGGGGGAGCTTCAAAGAATCGCGGTAATAGTAGAAAATTCGATGAAAAGTGTTACAGCTGCGGAAAGATGGGTCACATGGCGAAAGATTGTTGGACCAAGAAAAAATCTATTGAAAGTAACACTGCTACTTCGAGTTCTAAGGAGAATAGCGAAGATGGTTGGGATGCCGAAGCATTATTCGCTATGGAGGAAGAAGAATTAGCTCTCACGGTAACAACATCAGAACATATTGACTACAAAAATGACTGGATCGTAGATTCTGGTTGCTCAAATCATATGACGGGTGACAAAAAAAAATTGCAAAACTTGTCTGAGTATAAAGGAGGTCGGGTGGTAGTGACAGCCGATAACTCAAAGTTATCGATAGCTCATATCGGTAAGGCGATAGTTACACCTCGATATAATTCTAACCAGGTGCCATTTCAAGATGTTTACCATGTCCCGGGAATGAAGAAAATTTTTTTATCTGTGGTTCAATTAACATCATCAGGTCATTATGTCTTGTTCGGTCCTCAAGATGTGAAGGTGTATCATGACCTAAAAATTTCAAAAACACCAACAATGGAGGGGCGACGATTGGAGTCTGTCTACGTGATGTCAGCATAATCTGCATATGTAGATAGGACGAGGAAAAATGAGACATAAGATCTATGACACATGCGGTTAGGTCATGTTAGCTATTCCAAGCTAAGTGTGATGATGAAGAAGTTAATGCTTAAGGGGCTTCCTCAACTTGACGTGCGACCAGACACAGTTTGTGTGGGATGTTAATATGGTAAAGCACACCAATTGCCATACGAGGAATCGAAATTTAGAGCAAAAGAATCATTAGAGTTAGTTCACTCTGATGTATTCGGACCAATTAAGCAACTGTCAATTGGTGGTATGCGATACATGGTGACATTCATTGATGTCTTTTCAAGGCACGTGTGAGTTTTCTTTATGAAAGAAAAATCTGACACATTCTCAAAATTTAAAGAGTTCAGAGAGTCAGTCGAAGGAGAAGTGGAAAAGAAGATCCGTTGCTTACGCACAGACAATGAGAGAGAATATAGCTCAAGTGAGTTATCTCACTACTTAAGGCAAAGTGGAATACGTCATCAATACACTTGTGCCAACACACCGCAACAAAATGGTGTAGCTGAGAGAAAGAATCGGCATCTTGCAGAAGTCTGTCAAAGTATGCTACATACAAAGAATGTACCGGGAAGGTTTTGGGCTGAAGCAATGAGGACTACAGCCTGTGTGATTAACAGACTTCCTCAACCAAAGTTAGAATTTGTTTCTCCCTTTGAGAAACTGTGGAACATGAAACCTACAGTTAGCTACTTTCGAGTATTTGGTTGTGTATGTTATGTATTTGTTCCTAATCATCAACGGAGCAAGTGTGACAAGAAAGCTGTTAGATGTATCTTTGTGGAATACGACAGCCAAAGAAAGGGGCGGAAATGTTGTGATCCAACGAGTGGAAGATGTTATACTTCACGAGATGTGGTGTTCGATGAAGCCTCTTCCTGGTGGTCTTCAGAGAAGGAGGTGTTACCAGACTCTAGAGAATTTGGAGATAAACTACAACAAAAGATGGAGGAGCATATTGTTCAACTTCAACCAAGTTCGAATGAATAAGGAGATCAAAATAGCGATGATGTCGAACAAAGAGAGACTCAGAGTCCTTGGCAAACTGGCGTGTATCAACAACCAACTGATGAAGGTGAGCCCAATGAAACTGAAGAATCAACTCTGCAATCTCAACTCTGAAGGTCAACAAGAACACGAAGGTCAAATCCCAAATATTCTAATGCAGTATAGTCGCAGAAGACACTATAATAGAACCTGAGACGTTTGAAGAAACATCGCAGAGTTCTGAATGGATGACAGCTATGAAAGAAGAGATTGATGCACTTAAATCAAACTTGGGATCTGGTATCAAAGTCAAAAGATGTGAAACCCATATCCTGTAAGTGGATTTACAAGATAAAGCGTCATCCAGATGGGTCAATCGATAGGTATAAGGCACGATTGGTAGCTCGTGGTTTCTCTCAACAGTATGGACTAGATTATGATGAAACATTTAGTCCAGTGGTGAAACTTACAACAGTACAGGTTCTACTTGCACTTGTAGCCAACAAAGAATGGAATTTGTGGCAGATGGATGTGAAGAATGTTTTTCTTCATGGAGAGTTGGATTGGGAAATCTACATGATCCAACCAATGGGTTTTCAGAGCCAATATCATCCTGAATATGTGTGTAAGCTTCGGAAAGCACTCTATGGATTGAAACAAGCACCCAGAGCGTGGTATGGTAAAATTGCTGAATTTCTAACACAAAGTGGTTATTCAGCAACACCCATGGATTCCAGCCTGTTTGTCAAAGCTAATGAAGGAAAGTTAGCTATTGTACTAGTATATGTGGGTGATGATGAGCTAGAAATTCTTCAGACGAAAGAAAATTTATCAGTTCATTTCCAGATGAAATAACTTGGACAACTCAAACACTTCCTTAGTTTAGAGGTTGATCACACACAAAAAGGAATATTTATTTGTCAACAGATATATTCTAAAGACTTGTTAAAGAGGTTCGAAATACTCGAATGCAAGCCAATTTCGACACCGATGGAACCAAATGCTAAAATGTGTGGACATGAAGGAAAAGATTTGGAAGATGCGACGATGTATCGACAATTGGTAGGGAGTCTGATTTACTTAACCTTGACTCGTCCTGACATTTCTTATGCAGTTGGCGTGATAAGTCGGTACATGCAAAATCCAAAGAAGTCTCATTTAGAAACAGTTCAACGAATACTGAGATATATAAAAAGTAGAAATGACTATGGTCTTTTGTACAAGAAAGGTGAAGACTGCAAGTTAATTGGTTATTGCGATGCTAACTATGCAGGAGATCATGACACAAGGAGATCAACAACTGGGTACGTGTTTAAGCTTGGTTCTGGAACAATTTCGTGGTGTAGCAAAAGACAGCCAACCGTATCATTATCAACCACTGAAGCTGAGTATCGAGTAGCGGCAATGGCAGCTCAAGAAAGTACATGGTTGATACAACTAATGAATAATCTACATCAACAAGTAGATTATGCAGTTTCATTGTATTGTGACAATCAATCAGCAATTCGTTTGACAGAGAATCCAATTTTTCATGCAAGAACTAAGTATGTTGAAGTGCACTATCATTTTATCAGAGAAAAAGTTCTACAAGAAGAAATTGAGATGAAACAGATCAAGACGGATGATCGAGTTGCGGACTTACTCACAAAAGGTCTAGGTACAGGCAAACTTAAAATATTTCGTCGACAGCTCGACATAGTACATAGAATGAGAGTTGACATTGAGGGGGAGTGTTAAGAATCAATGTCAAAATAATTTAGGTATACCTATCAATAATTTGTTGAAAAATTAAGTTTATTGTGTTGAAAAATTAAATAAATATTAGGTACACCAATCTTCACCTAATTTGTTAAAAAATTATATCCATATTAGATATACCTACCATACCAAATATTTGAACAAATGTATGGTGAAGATTTGAACAAATGTATGGTGTGGATTAAACTTTGAGCCTATAAATAGGCACACTTTCAAGGTTTAAACCATTCAAAAATGAAGACTACAAGTCTTGAGTGTTTGTAAGAGTTGAGAGCTTTTTTTGTAATATTTCTAGTTTAGTGAAGTTTTTGTTGTGTATCAAAATTTTGAGTGAATTTTTTCTTTGAGATATTTAATTTAGAATTGTGTATTCTAAATTTTTTTTCTCAACACAAGTAATATATTTGCTTTTGTTTTGTTCCTGACAAAAAAAATTATATCATTTAATTAATTAATTTTTACTTGTATTTTCTTTTGTCCTAATATGAAGGTTATTATCATTGGACAATTAATGTGGTGATCAAGTCTTGCTTAGAGTTCAAATCCTGACAATAAATGAAAATAAAAGAAATTATTTCAGGTAAGCATGTCAATGTTAGTATGCCAAATTAATCTTGTAGATAAAAAGTTAACAAGTATTTGGAAAAAATATTCTTCTTAAATTCGTTACATTTACGATCTTATTCATTTTTTTACATTGATTGACTAGAAAATCAAAACCCACACACCACCACCACCATCGATGCTTATCTCAAAGCTGTTCATATATATATATATATATATATATATATATATATGTGTGTGTGTGTGTGTAAAATTATATTAATTGGTCACTTGTATAATTATTGGTCCTCCTCTCTAACACAAGCTTTCGCTCCTTCGTTTCTGTAAAGGCGATCACAAAGGAAATGAATTAGTTTAATTAAGAAAGCAAACTATCAGTTTCATTAAAGTAATACTTGTCTGATAATAGTACAGCTTTATATTACAGCTCATCAAACAAAAAGTTTGGACAAAAACTATTGAATATATATCTTTGTGTGGTAATTAAGTGTATATGATTTAGGAATCACAGAAAACCAAAAATTTCCAACAGCCAATTAGAAATTAATTAAGCACAGAAAAATATTAATGTAATTTTGAATCCAAGCTCCTAAAAAATAAACAATGAGACGACATACCCATAATCCCCAGATCCAAGTTCCAATATAATGGCAGTCACATTTGATCTACAGCTTCGCACTACTCCATCAATTGGGATACCCCCACAGAAATTATATGATTTGTTATCTTTTAAATTTTATTCTTAAAAATATGGTACTATATTTGAAATTTTTTTAAAATGCCTTAAAAAATTTTAAAATGTTAATTAGCGACCATATAAGCCATGGTCGTTGGATTTGATTATGCAAAACAGAATTTCTGCCGTTTTTCAATCATTGTTTTAGCGACCACAGCCGTGTGGTTGTTAAGTTTAAAGTTAGCAATCATATGGTTTATGTTTACTGATAAAAAGTTAATTAACGACACCAAAAGGTGTCGTTAATTATTTCTATCGTAATCTCATATTAGCGACCACTTACTATGGTCGCTAAATTATGACCACATGGTTGCAAAACCGTCGCGGAATCTCGTGTCAAACCAATAATGCTAAATTTAACAACTACTGTTTGTGGTCATGAAACCTTTGGTCGCAATGTGGTTGTGCGGTCGCTGTATGGTCCCTACTTATGAAAATGAGAATTTGGTCTTCTCGTGGTAGTAATGCGGTAGCACAATGGTAGCTACTTAATGACTATATTTAACTATTTTTAGTAGTGCATCTAATTAATTTGATCTCTTACTTTAGCAAGGAAATGGGCAACAGAGTTCACAAATTTAAGTACCCAAGTAATGCAAACATTTGATTAAGACTTGACAAGACTTACGCAATCAGCTATAGTAAGTCCTAGTTGGGAACCATCAATCATAAACTTGTTAATACCATTTACCACTAACAATACATCAGATTCCTTCACAAAAATTAAAAAAAAAATGCATCAGATTCAATCTCTTGCTATCCTTTAACCAACTCAGAGTCTCGCGAATGCCTAACTCATCAGACCGCTGGATCCAGGCATCCTTGAACACTCTAGCAGCCGCATAACAAAAAGCACCATTCTCATCATGAACTATAGAAGCCCAACGTGATTTGTTCGAACCCTTGAATAGCAGCAGCGCTATTGATCATCTTCAATCTGTCCTCGGTTGAACACCTCGTGGAACCGACACAGCATCAGAGGTCTCTTCATTATTGCCCCCTAAATTCGCCTTCTTCCACTGATTGGGAACCGAATTAAGTTGCTGTTTTAATAACATTAGAAACCGACGCAGACTTGTTTTTCCGAACTCGATCATTTCTGTAGTACCAAATGCTCCAAACCACCACGAAAGCCATTTCTACTTGATCCAGCGACTACAAGTTGAAAATCAACAGCACCCACTCTCTAAAAGGAGTAATATTTCCCCTTATAAAACTCCAGCACATATTCTGTTCCAGAAATCACGTTCAAAACTGCAGTCAATGAAAATGTGCACGACTGATTCAGGTTTGCTGTACCACACATTGTTGGACAAAACAGATAAAATAACACAAATAAATTGAAATAAAATAATCAACAAAAATAACACCGACAATTTAACGTGTTTCACAATTTAATTTGGACTACGTCCACGGACAACACCCGTATAACAAGAAAGTCTTTCCTATACCCAGGCTTGAGGTAATACAACAATTTTGTGATAAATCCAAAAATAGTGGTACACAAGTGTTTTCCAAAATCACTCCCAAAATATTTTTCTCACTATTTTTGTCACTTCCTAATTTTTAGAAATATTTCAAAAGTCTAACTCTCTCTCAAATTCTTTTAAATGAATTGAGATTGTTGTAATTCAAATGAAAAGAGATCTGCCTATTTATAGGCAAAATATTCAGTATAAATACAAATCAAAAATATCAAAAATATTAGCTAGAGAAATTCAATTGGAAATTGAATTGCCGCAACTTTTGACTTTTTTTATTTTATATGTGGAGGGACCTAGACCAATTTTTTCAAAAAACTTGGCTACCTACCAACAAATCTCCCCCTCCCGACAATGTGGGGGTTCCACCATTCCAGTAGCTAATCGACAGTATTCAAAATACGATCTTGATAGAATTTTCATTAATATGTCAGATTCATTTTCTTTTGTATGTATCTTCTCAAGTTGTAGTAGCTTCTTCTCCATCACATCTCTGATCCAGTGATATCTCACATGAATATGCTTTGATCTTGAGTGAAATGAGACATTCGTTCCAAGATGGATAATACTCTGACTATCACAAAATAATTGATATCTGTCTTGCTGCAATCCAAGTTCTTTCAAAAACTTCTTCATCCATAATAACTTTTTACATGCTTCTATTGTTGTAATAAATTTTGATTCATTTGTAGATAGTGCAACGCACTTCTGTAACTTCGATTGTCATGACACAACTCCCCCTGCAAAAGTGATCAGGTAACCTGACGTTGACTTTCTGGAGTCAACATCATCAGCTATATCTGTATCTGTGTATCTAACCAATACAAGTTTGGTATCTTCAAAACATAAACATATTTTCGAAGTACCTCAAATATACCTGAAAATCCATTTTACTGCAATCCAATGTCCCTTTCCAGGATTTGAAAGGAATCTGCTCACTACTCCACCTGCATGAGCGATATCAGGTTTGGTATCTCCACTTGTTGCGCACAACGAGTAAAATAACACAAATAAATGTGAAATAAAATAATCAGTAAAAAATAACACCGACAATTTAACGTGGTTCATCATTTAATTTGGGTTACGTCCTCGGATAACACTCCGAATATTTTTCTTCCACTAATAAAAATTAAAGAATACAAAAAGAGTCTTCTCTAGACACATGCTAGAGGTAATACAACAATTTTGAGATAAATCCAAAAATAGTGGCACACAAGTATTTTCCAAAAACACTTTCAAAATATTTTTCTCACTATTTTTTTCACTCCCAAATTTTTGGAAATATTTCAAAAGTCTAACTCTCTCTTAAATTTTCTCAAATGAATTGAGATTATTATAATTCAAATGAAAGGAGATCTGCCTACTTATAGGCAAAATATTCAGTGTGAACACAAATTAAAAAAATCAAAAATATTGGCTGAAGGGCCAAAACTTTTGACTTTTATTTATTTATTTTATATATGGTGGGATCCACACCAATTTTTTCATAAAACTTGGCTGCCTACCAACACACATATCACAACAAACATCAATTGGGATACCTCGATGCTGAAGGGCGCTCTTCATAAGTGGACAGTCATGAATAGCTTGCCAAATTAAAATTTTAACCTTAAGTGGAATTTTTAGCAGCCAAAACTTACGCCAGAATATCTAAGGCAACCGAATTTGATTTGAAGGATTTGAAGAACGTAACCAGTTTATAGGCACTTTTAATTGTGAACACTACTTTTCGATCATAAATCAACCTCAGTCCTCCAAGATAGCGGAATACGAAACATAAGGTCCTTATCTCTCTGGTCGAAGATTTGGTTAATTAAATCAACATCCCAACGATCGATGCTCTACTTGTATTATCAGATCAGCAACTAGTGAAATAGATTCATCTCCTGAAAAATAACGTTAATTTTTCTACAATCAGATTTATGAGAAAGCGAAAAAATGCGGAATAATAAGACACAAATTAATAATGGAGTTTGGTCAATTATACATACATCTCCGGATTGCTGCAGATCTTTTATTGAAGGAAGAAAAATTTACAAAGTGTTTACAAACACTCACAACCTTTCACTAAAGCTTTTCTAAACTTTTATTTTTCTTCTTTCTCACTTTTGGATGAAATGTCTTACAAATGAATTCCTAAAACTATATATAGGTTTACACCTTCTCAATGAACGATCAAGATTAATTCTCACTTACTTTGATGGATGGTTGAGATCATTTCTCACCTACCGTCTTACCTATCAAATGGATAGTCAAGATTAATCCTCACTCATTAAATTGATGGTCAAAATTAATCTCACCTACCATCTTACCAACCAAATAGATGGTTAGGATTAATTATCATTCACCAAATGGATAATCAAGATTAATTTTCACCTACCATCTTACCTACCAAATATTTTGTCAATAAAAGATGCACCGTCCTTCTTTATTGTCATTTATTTCTGATGCATGTATAGTTTAACCAACAATCTCATAGGAGAGCTTACAAAAGGATTTTCAGAAACACTTTGCCCGTTCCCTATTCTCCATTTAATTCCTGACTTCACCAAATGTTTTGTTTAAAAAAATTGAGCGCCAAGTGTGTAGCTAGGATTTCTCTCCAATTGTGCCCAAGGAGCGAAGAATTTGGAAAATATTTCGCTTTCAATATTCTGGTCATAAGTGCACCTTCGTTCGTCAACAACCTCCAAGCTTGTTTGCCAAGTTGAAGTCCCTAATCTCACCAAAACCCAATCTGCCTTCTTTTTTATCTTCTGCCACTGCCTCCACTTAATCCCTCCTTGGGTAGAGTTAGCCGAATTCCACCAGTAGAAATTTAACATCTTTTCCCAACCGCTGACATAAATCTCCAGGCAATAGGAACACACTCATAATGTAATTTGGAACCGACACCATTTTTATCAACACTTCTTTACCAGCTCTAGATAGGTACATCGAGCCCCAACCAGACACTCTTCTGCGAACCTTAGCTTCCACATAAAGCGAAAACTTGCTTCTTCTTCCTTCCCACAAAAGATGAGAGGCCCAAATAGAATGTTTCTTTCTAAATTCACTGATTTTTTACATTGCTCAAATAGAATGGTATTATTATTCAATGATTAGTGACATTACAGAGTTACACGTCATATATATATATATATATATATACGTTTGAGCATAATGATGAATTTTACAAACATTTTGAATCCAATCGTTAAAGAAAAATAGAGATAGATTGCAAAATGAGTGATATATATTAAATTTTTTTTAGATATTATTATAATATAAAATGTTTTAAAAAAGAAAACTTTATAATTTTAATTATCAGATTTATACCATTTAATATCACGATTGTTGGTGTGTTTACCCACTCTTTACATTATCGACAAATTATAAGAATTTATTTTTTTAAAAAAAAAACACCAAACATTTCACCTCCTTTTTAATTGAACACCTATCATTTTTTTGTGCCAATTGTATACCTAATATTTTGATCTTTTTTTTCAATAAGATACCTCTATCCATTTTTCTATCTAAAATTTTAATAGTTTTACAAAAATTAACTAATTTTTTCTTTAACTTTTTAAATGCTTGTCTTTTGCTTATTATTATTATTTTTTTTTTCTTCATCAACTGAATGATTTTTAAATTATTAAATTAATTAAAAAATTTTGATTTTTTAAATTAACTATTTTTTTAATTTTTCATACATTCATTTTCAAATTAATTTGCTAACTAATAAATATAAGAAATTTCAATCATTTAAAAAATTAATAATTTCTTAATTTATATCATACTTAATTTGAGTTAAGAAACGAAATTTGTTGATATTTTTATTACAAAAATTTTTAAATTATTGAATGTTAAATTTTAAATAAAAATGAAAAAGAGAATCCGATTGAAAAAAATTCAAACATTATATATATAATTGATAAAAAATAAATAAATAAGTAAAATGTTAAGGCATCATTTGGATTTAGCAATTTAAAATTCATGCACTATGAAAATCATGGATTTTAAGAATTATATTATTTGATTTGACTATAAAATCTATAAAATGATAATATAATTTTATGTGCACTCATATTTGGTTCAATAACCATAATTTATGAATTTAACAATTAAATTTCAATATTATCATTTACTAAGGCTCTATTTGTTTGCGAAAAAATAATCTATCTCTTGAAAAATATTTTCAAGAAAAATATAATAATTTTTAATATTTGGCTATAGCACTAGAAAATAATTAGAAAATATTTTTTAGTCTTTGGTTGAAAATAGATTTTTCTCTAGCAAAATTATTTTTATATTTATAATTGCTAGATTTTTTACTTAATTGAGTAAAAATAAATAAATATTTACGCATTTAAAATATATTTCCCTGGCGATTTAAGACTGAAAATAGGTCAACACTATAAGTGTCGCACCACTGCAGAAAACCACTCACAAATACAATAGGTGGCCTTCTGTTGGGCATTAAATACTCCCATTAAATATTAATTAAAAATAAATTAAATATTAATTAACAAATAATTTTATTATTATATTAATATTAGTTATATATATATATAATTAAAATTAAATAAACTTTTTTAATATTTTTAAAAACGTTTTAATATTTTTTAAATTTAAATGTTAATTGGTTTGTAGTATAGGAGGATATGTGAGAGGATACTAATTCTTTTTTATTTGTATAAATATTAAATACTTATATGTGAAATTTTTTGCTATATATAATTTTTTAATTTAAAAAAAATCATCACAAAGGCTTAAATTAAAACACTAAATTTAAAATATATATGTTAAAAAGTAATTAAAAATATTAAAAATTTTATTAATTTTAATTATATTTCCATATGAATATATTTATTTAATTAATATGTCTATATTTATTTATTTAATTAATTAATATTAATATAATATAATAAATTATAATTGATATTAAATTAATTATTAATTATAGTAAATTAATACATTATTATTTAATATTAATATTATTATAATAATTAATAATTATTTATTTATTTATATTAGAATAATTATTACTTGAAATTTAATTTATTTTTAATTAAAATTTAATTTATTTAATTAATATTTAATGGAAGCATTTAATGGCCAACAAAATGCCATCACAAGTCAACACACACCTCTTGCATAGGTGATTTTCTGTATTAGTTTGTCAATCAATGGTCAATCTCAGGTCGCCAGTCATAACATCGATCCAGTGTCGTTGAAATTTCCTCCCTTTCCACCTATTAAAAAGAAGCATATACAGAGAAATAAGTTTTGAATATGCTTATATAATTAACATTTTTTTTCAAATAAGTAAAAAATTCTATAATTGTTAGTATTTATATAATAGCAAAAATCTATAATTACTAGCAATTATATAATTGATTGAATAATATAACTTGAATTGTTCTAAATAAAATTAACTACATATATTTATTAAAAAAATTGAAAAATATGAGTGAGGAAAAAAAAATTTGAAAACAATAATATTAAAAAATAAAAAATTTTGAAATTTGGTTTAAATTTTGGTTATATATACTATGAATTTTATTCTTGTGCTAGATCTATATAAAAACAAACTACTTCTATATATAGACATACATTTAAAAAATTAATTTTTTAAATATAATGCTCAATTAATTTTATTATTAATTCGGCTCATGATTAAAAGTATAACCTGAAATTAAGATAATAAAATTGCTATAAGGTAAAAGTTATTTTTATTATAATTTATGACATATTAACACTATATTATGCCAAATAATAATAATAATTATAATAATAATTATAATAATAATAATAATAACAACAACGCTAAAGCAATTAGTTGAAATTAAATAAGAAATGGTTTTTGCCGTCGTTTTAGGGTTAATGATAGTTTTTAAATATTATTAATTTATTATGAATAATTTTGGAATAAAAAAGATATGACAACAATTCCCTATTGATAAAAAAAGGTTGGATTGGTCTTTTTTGTCTAGGAAATCATATCCTTAAAAAAAGAAAAATTAAGGTGGGCGAAGATTTTTTCAAAATTCATAAATTTTAACGTTTTTTAAATAGTCAAATAATAAAATTGGTATAAATTTATAGATTATTCTAATTTTTTTATTTAAAATCTCTCAATCCGAATGTAGCCTAATTATTTTTTTACTTTTTTCAATTATTTATATATTCGAGCAGACAATATTTGGTTGGAAGTTGAAACTTGAAACAATTTCCAAATTTCCTTTGATGAAAAAGGAAATTCCCATTTGGATTTTGCACTGAGCTACTTTTTATGCAGACCCTATAATACCTGACAGAACTAGCAACATCTTTATAGTGAACAAAAGGAAGTTGCAGGAAACCCACCACCACCACGGAAGAATTTGAGAAAAAGAGCCGAAATGATAGGATGAAATTCACTTTCAATGTTGCGATAGATGATAGTATTGAATTCTACAGTTGAAATAATTCGACCAGCCATAACGAACTCATCAACTAAGCTTTTGGCTTTATGAAGATAGGTGGATATCAGCATGTCATTCTGTTTGAGCTCCTGCAACTCAATGTGAAGATACAATTGGCAATTCTTAAAAACATATTCAAAAGTAGTTAAAACTTGCCAAATATCATAAAAGTTTGCGAGGAAAATAATATAAGGAAAAGCTACTTCAGTGAGTGAAGATATCAACCAGGTTAGTGAAAGCTTACCTTTTTGAAACCAAGTAGTATATAAGCATGATTGGGGATTTGTAGTGTAGGAATTTCAGACGAGGGAATAGTATTGGGTAGTGCTGGAGTAGTTACATCAATAATGCCGATCATATTTTGATAGTTTAGTAAAACGAGAAATTGTGTTTTCCAAGTTAGAAAATTTTTAAGAGTCAAATTGATGATAAAGTTACGGTGTGTGGTTGGTATGGGAGGAGTGTTAAGAATGTTGGGTAAAGCTAACTGATTGGCCATAGTAAAAAAAAAAAAAAAGTATATGAGAAGCTCTGACAGCATGTGAGTATTTGAAAATTTTGAGCATATTAATTATGATTAAAGCACAAGGCTATTTATTTTACATCAAAAAATAATAGTGATAAAATTTTTATCTGTATTGTTACAACAATTTAACAACTTAAAATAGTGGTGAGGTGATGATGGGCTGAGGCAGATGAAGATATCTCGTAGGAATAGCTCTAACATAATGCTAATCTCGAAGCTCTGCAACCACTCTCATGAGTAACTTCTTGTTTCTTCACTAATAAATTAACTGGTCTTTTGAATTGATGATTAGCAGTAACCACAACTCTATGCATGTGTCAACTTACAGGAGCATAGGAGCTGAGAATTAATAAGAATAAAGAAACTATAACAGTCATGGCAACCATTTGAAGAAAGTCAAACACAAACAATGACACGTTCCTAAATCACCCACTAAATCAATGCTCCCAATTATGCAAAAACTCCTTTCATTTATAAAACTCCAACAACTACTTCTGGAAATAAGGAAATCATTGCTAATATAGTAGAAAACGCAATGGTATCTCTTGGTATTAAATATAACTGATTGGGTTCTAATTCTTCTCACTAATTACCAACACATAGGACATCCACATTCAAATTTCTTAAAAAATATTGCATTCAAAAAATTCTATTAATGTTTCTAGTTGAGACAAACCTCAAATCATTTGTAGTTGTCAAATGGGTAAAAATATGGGTGATCATAATCAAATTGAATTTATAAAAATAAACTGAATTGATGCATATTTATAAAAACCGATCCGAAATATTTTGGTTTAGTTAGATTAATCGATTTTGTTAATTAATTAATGAAATTTATATAAATTATTATTATATTTTATCAATTATAATATATTAGAACCAAACACCATAACTTTATTAATTATGATATCATAACTTTATCAATTATAATATATAAGTTATAATCAAGTAATATAACTTTATAAAATTACTATAAATTAAGATAAAATAGGATAAATTATGATAAATTGACATAATCATTATTTCATCAACTACCATAATTATCATAAATTAAATTAAATTATCATAACTTTATAAATTATCATAAATTAAAATCAACTATCATAACTTTATAAATTAGTATAAATTAAAATCAATTATCATAACTTTATTAATTACTCTAAATTAAAATTAGTTAACATAAATTAGAATAAATTTTCATATTTCATGACTTTATTTTACCATAAATCAAAATAAATTATTGTATACTATAATTTTTTATCTAAAAATTAGAATAAATTATTAAAAAACATAATATATATATATATATATATATAAATTTCAATTTAATCGGTTTTTGAATATTCAAAACCAAACCGAACCGAATAAATTAAATTTTTAATAGATAACCGAACTGATTAAATAAAAAATCGAACAAACAAACCCGAATTCAATTCAATTCAGTTTTCGATTTCTGTTCGGTTTTGCACACCCTAGGTAAAAGTTGTAAAATTCATTTTTCTTTGTTAAATAAAATTTCAAGCTTTCCTTTAGAAAAATTGCATTGCAATTTATAGGGATCTACTCCCATCATTTCATGTCAACATTTTCAATACTATGCTATTATTGTGAACGATTACACTAGATATACCTAAATAATTCCTTTAAAACAAAAATAAGATTTTTTTTAAGCATTTTATTAAATTTTAAAAGCAGGTTGAGAATTTCTTTGACAGAAAAATAAAAATTCTTGAAAGTGATGGTGGAGGTGAATTCACTTCTACTACCTTCAAAAATCACTTGGCAGATTGTGGCATACATCATCAATTCTCAAGTCCCTACACTCCTCAATAAAACAACATAGCCGAAAGGAAGCACCATCATATTATAGAGAACGGTCTTACACTCCTTTTTCGATCTCACATTCCTACCAAGTATTGTGTAGATGTTTTTCTCACTGTCACTTTTTTTTATTAATAGAATGCCCTCTTCCGCTATTAATATGAAGAATCCATATTCTAAATTATTTAATTGTGATCCTGACTATGACACTTTAAGAGTTTTTGGATGTAGGTATTTTCCTTATTTGTGAGACCATGGAAAAAATAAGTTCTCTAAGAAGACATACCTTATATTTTTATTAGATACAGCCTCATACATAAAGGCTATTGATGTTTATGTCCCATTACTAACAAAATGTATATCTCTAGACAAGTTTTTTTTATGAAAATATTTTTCTTTATACTCAAACTCAAGAATCCAATCCCACAAGTACCTTAGAAGTTACTACAGAATAACACTATAATCCTACTTAACTTTGTGATCAAGGGGCACTTCTTTGTACCCAATATGAACCCTTGCTTGAAGAAACAAACAATAATCAAACACTTGAGAACCCATTCAAGATCTTATGAATGACATTATAGATCATATTTTCGAAGACAATCCAACTCTTGTTGATTTCTAAGAAATTCAAGTTAGTTTCTCCTCAAGTTCATGTATAAACAAATCCCATAAATGTCAACGAAACAAGTTAATGATCAAATAAGAACTTTACTTTTCAAGTTATTTAGGACCAAATTCAAATTGATTCTATTTCAACTTTTGACAACCTACCATATTTAAGTCATTATCTAATCGTTGATTCCAACCCTTCAGAATTCACATATAATCACTCGGTTATAATTGCGAAATCACCCTAAACTAAATCCATAACTAGCAAAATAAATTCAACAATTTCAATAAAAAAAAAGGAAAAAACACGCTCTAGTCACTTGTAGTGATGTTAATGTTCCAAAATCTTATAAAACAATCTTGCAAATACCATATTAGAAAGAAGCCATAGAATAAGAAATACAAGCTCTCCATGAGAATCAAACTTGACAACTCATTTCTAGACCACCAAATATAAATATCATTGGGTCAAAGTGGATTTTTCGAATCAAATTCAAAGAAGTTGGAACCATTGAATGCTAAAAAGCATGTCTCGTAGCTTAAGGATATACCCAAGTCAAAGGATTAGATTATGAGGAAACATACAATCTAGTTGTCAAAGCTACCACCATATGCCTAATGATCGCAATTGCCAAGACATTGAAATGGAAGATGGGGCAACTTGATGTTGAAACCACTTTTCTTCATAGACACTTAAAAGAGACTGTTTCTATGGAACAACCCTTAGATTTAATAACTCTATTGCCTCAAACTTAGTTTGCAAATTAAATAAATCTCTTTATAGTCTCAAAAAAATACCACATGTTTGGTTTAATAGATATTTAATTCATTTTAGTTTCATATATAGTAGAGTTGATCCATCTTTATTTATCTTGCATAATAATAATAATATCATATTTATGCTAATTTACATTGATGATATCGTGCTTATAGGAAATCATGAAAACTCACTTCACACTTTCACTAAGCAACTAAGTTCATAATTTGCATTAAAAGATCATGGAGAACTACATTATTTCCTTGGTATTGAAGTCCATAAGGTTACCCTTTCTCAAAGTCAATATGCAAAAGACCTTTTTCAGAAAGACAAATTAATCAACAACTCTCATTTCAAAACTCATATAACAATAAAACTCAACCTTCACTTCACGATTCTTAGCCTATTAAAGCCATTGAATATTGCAACCTTATAGGAGCATTATAATATCTTACTTACACTAGGCCATACATAGTTCAAGTTGTCAACAAAGTGTGCCAAAAACTCCAAAATCCCACTCTCAATGGCATGAATGCAGTAAAACACATTTCAAGATATCTAAAAGGAACTCTTCATTATGGAATTAAATTTCTCAATCAAAGCTCTCTTTCTCTCTTTATGGTTTTGTGATGTTGATTGAGCGAGTTGCCCACTTACTAACCAGAGCACAACTATATATTGTATTTATCTTGGAGCCAACTACATATCATGGTCTTCAAAGAAGTAACCCACTGTTTCTCAATCAAGTTTCAAAGCTAAATGTCGAGCATTAGCATCAACAATAGGAGAAATAATTTGGATCTTTTCTACTTCATGACATTGGCATTAAGTTATATATTGCACCACAACTCATTAGTGACAAAAAAAGTCCACTCTACATGACAGTCAATCCTATCTTTCATGCGCATTTCAAGCACATCGAAATAGATCACACTTTTTCAGGAAAAGTTATTGTTGGAGCTCTCACTACTCGTTGTGTCCCTCTCATCAACAAATTGCATACATATTTCCAAAATCTTTATCAGTGGTTCCCTTTGTTACTTTTCGAAACAAGCTTGGAGTCCACTCAATTGTTCCCTCCAGTTTGAGAAAGGGTGAAGTAAGTGAAACACAAGAAATGAGTACCTCCAAAATCACCCACCAAATCAATGCACCCAATCATGCAAATCATGCAACAGCTCCTTTCATTTATAAGCACTAAACAACTACTTCTAGAAATAAGAAAATCATTGCTTGTTAAATTTTGGCAATCTCTCAATTCCACATCGGAAGTGGGAGAGAGAGAAAGAAAAATTTTTATAAAAAAGGTTTCATCCCCTCTTAATAAATCATTCTAAAACATCAATCTCTTACTTTTAAGATTAGTTGTATTTTCTATCTCTCTTGTAATATTTTCACTTTGTAATATTTTTTTGAAATAGTGGAATATTATTTTAGTAGTGTCCGAGGATGTAGGTATAATTAGCTGAATCTCGTTAAATTTTGGAATTCTTTTTACTGTCTATTTAATAACTATTATCAGACAAATTATTTTGATGATATATTGTGCTTTAAATTATCTGAGAAAAATTTTGTTACAAAGACTTTAAGAGTCTAAAGAAGTTGGTTTTTAAGGAAAATCATTTGTGACTACATCGACTATCTAAGAATTTTTTTATCTTAATTTTTGGCACAATTATTCATTTTGATGGAAACTAACCAAATTTTCATAATATTGCTAATATAGTAAAAAATGCAGTTGTATCTCTTAGGACTAAATATAGCAGATTGGGCTTTAATTCTTCTAACTAATTGCTAAATTTCCTTATTTGTACTATTCTATATATTTGCCTTTTGTATCTCTTGTACAACATGGAATGAGAATTATCTTTGTTTTTCAAAAGCTTTCACTATTGATGCAATGAAAATGACGAGGCCATGAAGATGAGACATTTTCGGCATTATTTTCTCCTTACTCTCTGCATATTTATTAAGAATAATAACAAATATTAATCGATCCAAATAGTTAAAACTAAATACGCATTATGATATTATATATTCCATCTGTTTTGAAATATTAGTTCTTTTTTATGTAAAACTAAAATTAAAAAATTATTGATTATTTAAGTATTAAAATTTTATAACTTATAAATGATAACTAAATTAGAATAATATTCATTCCTATAGGATAAAAAAATGCATATACGCATAAAGATAATGATGATAACAAAACTGATACAAAAGTTACACTTAGGCTAACCACTCTTCATTTACATGCAAAAACTCACTTTTGTATCGGTTTTACTTTTCATATATATGTAATAAAAAGGACAAAAATTGAAAAACTACCAGAAGAATTCGGGAATTAATGGGCCATGAATTTTATTTGTAAATATGCAGATGACTCACCAATCTTCATTATTGAACAAGCAATATCACAAACAAGAAACCAATCCACCACCACCTCTTCTTCAATTTCCAGAACAACAACCAGAAATTATTCAAATGATTTCTGTTCAAGATTCAATCAATGAAGATATTCACATAAAAGTTGATTCAGAAGCTAGAGAGAGCCCACCTACTAGTGTAAGAGCTTATATCAATACATATCGTTATCCTCACTAGTTTGATCACTACTATGAATTCTCGTTACTATAATGAATTTTATAATATCTTTTTGTGCAGGAAATAGTAGATTGGGCTATTCTAACGACGAGCTTAGTTATAGAGGGTGTCTCAGCTGTTCTTGACCAACTGAATTATCTGTTGCCAAGCATGGTGTTAGCATTTGTTGCCTTACTAGTTTCTGTTGTTGACCTTATTTACATTGCTCAAAGAGATGGACTAATGATCAAGAATGAAAGAAGCAGCTGCTTGCCTTGCTATTATTGTCATTTGAGGGATAATTGTCAAACTGCTGAACTTTTCATAATTGTTCTTTGGTTTGGATTAACATCTGCTTTGTGGTAGTTGCTTTACTCAACATTGCAGTACATATATGCGCATCGACATTTAGATAATCCCATCAGAATGACCCTTCTGCCTTTCCTTTTCCTCCTGTGTGTGCTATTTTCCAAATCGATCAGGTGCATTTTCACATCAACTATAGCAACATCGTCAGTTTAACATTACAGTTTTCAGTAAATGTATAATAACCGCTGAGCGTTTGATTGAAGTCTACATGTTCAGATTGAGAAGAAAGACGGAGGAAATCAATTGTCAAGATCTAAATAGATCAATCCCTGAAATTGAACCGCAACCAGATCTTAATCAATCTAGAGAAGGTGCATGTTTGTCGTTGAAGGAGAAAATCAGAAAAGTGGTCAAAGCTTAAAGGGGATGGAATCGGGACTAAATCAATTGAGGTGCTACCAAATCCCAGTGAACCTGTAGATCATGATGGTGATGAATATGTCTCAGACTGAATTTTTTTGTGCTTTCTTCGCAGATGAAAACTTTCGGTTCCTTTGTGTGTGTGTGTATGTGTGTATATATATATATATACATGTTGAATTTTGACAATCTTTCAATCCCATATCGGAAGTGGAAAAAGGATTAAGAAAAATATTAGCCTATAAAAAAGGCTTTATCAACTCTTAACAAATTATCCAAAAACACCAATCATTTACTTTTAAAATTGGTTGTATTTTCTTTTTTTCTCGTAATATTTTACTTTGTAATATTTTTTGAAATAATAGAATATTATTTTAGTAGTGTCCAAAGACGTAGATATAATTGACCGAACATTATTAAATTTTGATGTTCTTTTATTATTTATTTAATAGCTATTATCGAATAATTTGTTTTAGTGATATATTGTGCTTTAAATTATCTGAAAAAAATTCTGTCACCAAGATTCTAAGAGTCTAAGGAAATGAGTTTTTAAGTAGATCATTTGTGACTCCACTAACTATCTGAAATTTTTTTTGTTTTAATTTTTTGCATAATTATTCATTTTGGTAGAAACTAACCCGATTTCCACAACAATTGGTATCAGAGCTAAGGTTACTGAGTTATATGCTCTATGGTTGTGGTGTAACCTGATCTTCCACATCAAAAAGGTTTTCTTGGATTTTTGGATATTCTGCATTTGAAATCTATTAAATATTATTGAAGAAGAAATGATAAGAGACGGACAAAAATCCACGATGGACACAACAGCTTCTACTTCATTAATTTTGATGAGAATTATTGTGGCAAATACGAGAATTACAGTGGACATTTTTTATGGTACAGGCCATTTCGGTATGTGGCAAGATGAAGTTCTAGACGCCTTATTTCAGCAAGGTTTAGACATTGCCATTAAGGGAGAAAAGCCAGAAGGTGCAGATGAGAAGGAATGGAAGACAATCAATCGTTTGATATGTGGTACAATTCGATCGTGCATGTCCAGAAAGAAGAAGTGTGTCTTTTATAAAGAAACTTCTGCAAGTAAATTGTGGAAGACACTGGAGGAAAAATTCTTGAAAAAGAGTGGTCAAAATAAGCTTCATATGAAAAAAGACTGTTTAGATTCACATATGTTCCTAATACCACAATGAATGATCACATCACCAATTTCAATCAACTTGTAGCAGATTTGATGAATTTGGATGTGACTTTTAAAGATGAAAATTTGACACTAATGCTGTTAGGATCCCTTCCTGAGGAGTTTGAGTTTCTAGAAAATAATATACTTCATAGGAAAGCTGAGATGTCTCTTAGTAAAGTATGTGTTGTACTATATAGCTATAAATTGAGAAGAAAAGACAACAAGGATAGCACAAGTGGAGCAGTAAAAGTATGTCAAAGTACATTATGATAGTCAAAGTGTTATTTGTTTAGCAAAGAATCAAGTTTATCAGACAATAACGAAACATTCGATATTCGGTATCATTTTATACGGAAAATTCTTGAAGTCAAAAGATTCTGACTGCTGAAAATCTAATAAATATGGCAACAAAAATTGTGATAGGTGTCAAGTTCCAACATTGTTTAAACTTGATAAATGTTCTTAGAATTTGAAATTGGGAGCTTCAAAGTGCATTTGGAAACATTACTAAAATTTGTAAAATAAGAGTTTAAAGAATATTTGTCTGGGATTGTGAGACTGCCAAGGTGGAGATTTATTGAATTTTGACAATCTCTCAATCCCACATCGGAAGTGGGAGAGGAGAAGAAAAATATTAGCCTATAAAAAAGGTTTCATCCCCTCTTAACAAATTATCCCAAAACACCAACCTCTTACTTTTAAGATTGGTTGTATTTTCTCCATCTCTTATAATATTTCACTTTGCAATATTTCTTTGAAATTGTGGAATATTATTTTAGTAGTGTCCAAAGACGTAAGCATAATTGGTCCAATCTCATTAAATTTTGGCGTTCTCTTTATTATCTATTTAATAGCTATTGTAGGGTAATTTATTTTAGTGATATATTATGTTTTAAATTATTTGGAAAAAAAAATTTGTCATAAAGACTCTAAAAATCTAAGAAAGTTGATTTTTAAAGGAGACCATTTAAGACTCCATCAACTACCTGAATTTTTATTTTGTCTTAATTTTTGCACAATTATTCATTTTGGTGGAAACTAACATGATTTCCACAACAGTACATAATTCCAATAAGGTGGATCAATGGGCCGTATTTCTCTCCGATTTGAGTTCTGCTGATATCTTGAATGAATTCAAGGATATATTCGAAAACATTCTGACCACCAATTTGAATAGTTTGTGGGTGTGTGTTTGTAACATCCGCTAATTTAGGCCCCGAGTCGCGCGTGTCGTGAAGTTGACGCGTTTGACCGATTGAAGTCTAAATTCGGATTTTTACACAAAATTGATTAAGAAATGGCTAAATTAAATGATGAATGCCTAATTAAGTGATATTAAAGTTTAAAGAAGTTAATTTACGGTAAAGGACTAAGTTGCAAAATTTGATAAGTTTTGGGGTCAAATTGTAATTTATCAAATATTGGAGGACTAATGAGATTAATTGATAATCAACATATTAATTTTGGGCACATTTTGATAGGTTTGGCCGGCCATGACACTAAAAGAAGAAGATCAATATTGATTAAATGTGAAATTGGGAGAAAATGGTAAAATGGTGGGTCCCACAAGAAGACTTTTTGGGTACCCTATATAAGACTTTTTTTCTTCTTCTTCTCTTCATTTTCTTCATCCTTCTCTCTTTCTTTACCAGTCACGCCAGCTTCATCCATTCCTCCATAGCCAATCTTGACTTCTAGAGAGAGAAAGGAAGGGAAGAGAAGGGAAAAAGCAAGACAAAGTGATATTTATGTTCCATAACTCATAAGGAAGCTGGAAAGAACAAGAAAGAGGAAGAAAAATCAAGTTTGGTAGAGAGAGAAAATCTCCAAAGTGGTGATCAAGTGAAGAAAAGTGTAAGGTAAGAAACATTTCTTCTTCTTCTTCTTCTTTTCTAATGGAAGTTCGAATTTTGAGCTCATCCAAGACTTATATGGAATGAGAGAGAAACTAGGGTTTTGAAAGAGAGAAAGAGAGTTTAGGGTCTTAATGAAATTAGATGATGATGAAAATTATCTATGATGTTGTAGGAGTTCCAAATGACAAGGAACAAGCTCTAAGGAACAAAGGAAAAAAGAAAGCTACCTAAAAGAGTGAAGGAGAAAGATTAAGGTTTGTGCATAATTTAAGGCAATAGCCTATGTTTGTTTGAAATAATGCATGTTGAACATGATTGTAGATAAATGCAATTTCAAGAATGATGATGATTATGGCATGAAACCATAGGGTTAGACATATATGAATGAGATAATTGTGACATTGAATTAAGGATGCATGTTAGAGAATCTTGTATGATCAAGGCATGTAAATGTATTGAAAAGTAATAAGTTGAGTAAAAAGCCTTAGAAATGCATGAAATAGAATTTGGTATGTTTTGGATGATGTTAGAATGAATGAAAGGTGAATATGCAGATTTCCTGCTGAAAGTCACGGGTGTGACTATTGAGTCACGGGCGTGAACTTGAGGGTTCACGGTTGTGACTGATTGTGTCACGGTTGTGAATTTCTGGGTGGAAATGGTACTATTCATTCCAGAAGCGTTCACGGGTTGAAATCACGGCAGTGAACTTATTCACGGGCGTGAATGAGTAATCACGACAGTGAATGCTTTTGGGCGATTCATTCCAGTAGCGTTCACGGTTTGGGATTACGGGCGTGAAAGTAGTAATCACGGCCGTGAATGCTCTGCATTTGAAATTATGAATGTGGTTGTTAAATGAGGAATTCAAGTAAGTAAATGGAAGTTATTGTCTATCTAGTGAAATAAGAATGATATGAATATAGATATATGTATATATATATATATATTGATGTGAGAATGTGATATGTTGTGATATAGAAAAATGGATTGATGTAGAAAAATGAATTGTCATGAATGTATATGAAATTCGATGCAGATAAACATGAGAATATTGATGAATCTAGTAAATGAATGAAAAGATATATGATTATGACTATATGTTTGCAAAACAAGAAAATTGAGATGTTGATTAATATGAGATATTGATGTGTGGAAATTTGAGAATAATGATTGATGTAAAAATATAAAGAAGCCCATTACTCTACTTGCGGACTAAAATCAAGATAGATGACATGTCATTAAGGGGGCGAACGGTACCGTACTATACCTCAACCAATGTAGCTTAAGCTCGGAGAGCGCCATTGGTCTGGGATGCTCGGTCAGTGTGGCTTAAGCTCTGGGAGCGCTACTGACTTGAGAAGCTCTGATGAGCACATATAAATGAGGACAAGGTGGCTTAAGCTCGGAGAGCACCCTTGGTTCGGTTATTCATCTATGATGAAATTATACTCAATCAATGTGGCTTAAGCTCGGAGAGCGCCATTGATTTGAGAAGCTCTTATGAGGCAGATAGTGGACAGGGTGGCTTAAGCTCGGAGAGCGCTCCTTATCCATAACCCGTATCCAGTCAGTCCAACAATTTAGAGTGATGTGGGCAAGATAATGAGGATATGTCGGAAAAATAAGAAAATTAAAGAATAAGAAAATAATGATGATATGAGATTGACATGCAATGATAAAGAGATTTACAGAATACTTTGCTATTAAAGATAAATGAAAATAACATTGTCTATATGAGCATGACATTCATACTTGTATGAAATAGGTATATGTTGATAGTCATGCATGCAAACATTTTAATGCACAAAAATTATAATTGTTAATGCTTATTGCATTATATAGTATATTGCCTTTTTTATATGCACCACTAAGCTTAGAGCTTAGCGTGGAGTTTAATTTCTACGCAGATATAGAAAGGTAGCTGAAGACACTTGATAAAGCAAGCGGTGATCTCATTCAAGTAAAGTAGCCGAATCTTGAGAAAGTGGGTTACAAGTTTTGAAACTTTTGTATTTGACTTTTTATTAAAGAAATGTTTGAGTTTGTAAAACTTGTTTTTAAAGTTTGTTAAGAATTCCGCTGATGTTATAAATTACTATTTTATGTAAATAAATTGTACTATGATTTCTGTTTATATCCATATATATACATAAATAAAAAAAATGTAGCGAATTGAAGAAGTAAGAAAGTCAGGTGGCAGCGTTTTCTTATCTGGGCACGTATTGCGGTTCGGGTGAGGAGGTGTGGCCGCTACAGTGTTGCAATAAGATTTTAGGCATTTTACTTAATTAGTAAAAAAAATAAGATAAAATTTATCCATTTATACCAAAATGAAACATATTTTTTAAGGTATGTATTTTTATAGCAGATGGAGCGGAAGACGTTTGGCCGACTCTTGATCACCACTATAACTAGCGATGTATGGCTCTGCATATGATCACCAGTAGCGATCGTACTGCAGCTAGATGGACATGGATTCAAAGTGGTTTGGTGGGGTGTAAATTACTATGCACAAATCACTGGTCAAATAAGCGTTCTGTGCACAGATTGATGATCAAAGTAGCAATCTGTCATAAGATTGATCAAGCTACTCTGATCAACAGCTGCTATAGGCATACAAAGAGCATGGGTAGACACGTGCATTGATCGCAAGTTTGAATAGCGATATGCACAAAGCCACCGACTTGCACCTTATATTTTGTGTATATAATCCGTATATTTTGTCTTGCTCATTGATCACCACTTTGAATGTCATTCTTCTACAGGCTGGCTCCCCCTCCCATCCACACAGCTGAATTCAACATATAATGGGAGATAAATTTTATTTTAGCATATTTTGGTAAATTTTTAATTTTTGACTTATTTAAGTAAAAACCCCATATATTTTTTATTGTATAAACAGTCCTAATAGGGAAAAACTGTTGGCCATCAAATGATTCAAGTTCAAGGAAACGAAATTGGTGATGCACTGAAACCGCTCGGATCGGCCTCCAACTCCTTTCCTCCCAAAGAATAAACCCTAACCTAGCATTATGAGTCAATTATAGTAATGAACAGTTGAAAAATAATACTTATTCTATTTCAAATGACAATAACAATAACAGCAAGGCAAGCAGCCGCTGCTTTCCATTTTGATTAGTCCTTCTCTTCTATTAATGGAACTAAGCTCAACAACGGAAACAAGTAAATACAAATGGGAATTTGGAATTTCTATACGTATCTATTCTTTTTATCAAAGGAAATTTGGAAATTGTTTCGAAGTTTCAACTATCTATACCGCATTAAAAAGTCAATATGTTGTCAGAACAAATGTGCAGAAACTTCCAACCAAGTGAATACATAAATAATTTTGTGAAAGGTTAAAAAAACTTAACTTATTACTTTTTTATTTATTTTTTATCAATTATATATACAATGTTTGAAATTTTTTCAATTGGGCCAACAACTTAAAATTTTTGCAACAAATTTTATTCCTTAACTCAAATTAAATAAGAAAAAAATTATTATTTTTAATAAATGATTGAAATTTGTTGTATTTATTTGTTAGCAAATAATGATGATGGGGTCTACAACGCAATATTGTTAATTAAAAAGAATGTTAAAGAATACAATTTTCCCCTAAGTCCCTCTAAAAACCATTTTCTACTCAGACCCATCAACCCACTTTCCTGTATTCTAAGCAAACCCTGTTAAAACTAATTGATGAATATTGAGAGGAAAATATGAAGAAATTTCCTTTCAATGTCACCTAAGAAATCAGCCATATTTTGCAACGAAAAAAGAATACTAATTTTTACTTTCTTTTTTCCTGTTGAAAGAAAAAACTACAAAATATTTGCTTTTTTTTTTTTCATATCAAGGAGAAAAATACACTAAAAAAACAAAGAGGATTTAGTACTAGATTAATTCAATCACTAATTGGGTATGTCAATTCAATTATTTATGGATGGTGGACTGATAGAAGAAAAATGACTGATTTTTTTTTTCTTTCTGAAAAAACTTTTGTTTATGAAGAAAAATAAAAGAAATTAAAGAAAGTGGAGGAATTATGGACTTAAAGCATGCAGAAGCAATAAAAAATTGTCCAAGATTCCAAGGATTAAAGCACGTGGAGAAAAGTTTTATTAGCGAACAAGCCTTGACCGAGTTGATCTGATTGGCAATCCACTGGGACTTTATGTTTTTTTGAAGGTTGGGACATAATGTTGTGCCCAAGAACTGAAGTAAGTCCAGGGAATGCATTGATTTTTTTTTTTTTTTCTAAATTCATTCTTGAATTAATTTAGCTCCAATTCCATCCTCTTTAAGCTTTTGACCAGTTTGCTCCTTCAATGACAAACATGCATCTTCTCCAGATTGATTAAGATCTGGTTGGAGTTCAATTTCAGGGATTGACTTGTTTACATCTTGACAATTGATTTCCTCCGTCTTTCTTCTCAATCTGAACATGTAGACCTAAACAAATGCTCAGCGATGATAATAAGTAAACTGAAAACTATAAAGTTGCTATAGTTGAAGTGAAAATGAACCTGATTGATTTGGAAATGAGCACACACAAGAGGAAGAGGAAAGGCAGAAGGGTCATTCTGATGGGATTATCTAAATGTCGATGCGCATATATGTACTGCAATGTTGAGTAAAGCAACTGCCACAAAGCAGATGTTAATCCAAACCAATGAACAATTATGAAAAGTTCAGCAGTTGGACAATTATCACTCAAATGACAATAATAGCAAGGCAAGCAGCTGCTTCTTTCCTTCTTGATCATTAGTCCATCTCTTTGAGCAATGTAAATAAGGTCAACAACAGAAACAAGTAAGGCTACAAATGCTAACACCAAGCTTGGCAACAGATAATTCAGTTGGTCAAGAACAGCTGAGACACCCTCTATAACTAAGCTCGTCATTAGAATATCCCTGTCTGCTGTAATTTCCTGATCAAAAAGATATTATAAAATTCATTATAGCAACAAGAATTCATGTTAGTGATCAAACTAGATAGGATAACGATATTACACTTGTAGGTGGGCTCTCTCTAGCTTCTGAATCAATCTTTATATGAATATCTTCATTGATTGAATCTTTAACAGAAATCATTTGAATGATTTCTGGTTGATGTTCTGGAAATTGAAGAAGAGATGGTGGTAGATTGGTTTCTTGTTTGTGATATTGCTTGTTCAATAATAATTTTTGAGAGATGGGGTTTTCATATATAGATTAAGAATTCAAAGTTTTGTTTCTTCAGTCGCATTGATGACTCACCCAGATTCCTTCCTTTCATTCTCTCCATTTTTTTTTTCCAACCAATAGTTAAGCGAAACTTGTTAAATCGCAATTGGTCAAGACATCTCTATCGATTTTTTTTTTTAATGATATTTTAACCAACTAATAGAATATTTTTCATTTTTTTTTAAAAAAAAAAAAGAAAGAAAGTTGGGTGAGTCATGTGCATATTGAATCGGTTGTCATCCTGACGTAGTGGAAATTATCAAATATATTGATTCGCGCAAAAATATCAGAATTAATCTTTTTATAACCTGTTAATTCACCTGTTGATTTTAGGAATATCAAAAAACAGACATTAAAATAAGTTGATTTTCAAAATAAAATACCGAAATTTGAAATGAAATTAGGGTTTTTTTATTTCATATGCAAAAATTGCCTCAAACATATAAAAAAACAAATTTATATCATATTGTTCACAATAAAATTCTAATTATTAAAAGGCCAAAATAAAGCTCCATACAAAGTCTAAAAAAGAAAAAAAAATACAAATTTGACACTAAAAATCTAATAAAAAACTTTGAGACCTCCGAAACTGTTTTAAACAACTGAATTTGAACTTGAAAACTAACCGTAAACATTACATATCGGTCACTAAACAATTTTCGATTTGATATATTCTGGTTTTATAATTAATTAATGTGTAGTTAAAATTGTAAATCCGATAATTTTTTATCCAATCATTTTAAAAACTCAAAAACTTAGTTCATCTATCATCTAATCTAGAATCACATCCATTGGGGGCGTGGCCCACCCAAAAAAAAAATTTCTTCGGTAATATTTATAAAGTAGGAAACAAGTGTTAATTGGAAAATGGGAGCCATGGTTCACCTAAAAAAAAAAAAAATTTAATTTCTCAGTAAACAAGTGTTAACGGGAAAGGAGGAGATATGGTCCACCCAAAAAAATTTATAAATTTCTTCCATAATATGTATAAGGTAGCAAAGAGGAAGGGGAAAGCCATGACCCACCCAAATAAAATATAATTTTCTTTTTTTTATTTATATTACATTTATTATTATCTATTTTATAGTCGAAAATAAATTATATTCGGAATATAGTCGTAGTTAAAAATTATTTACTTCTCCTTCAATAATGCATTTTATAGAAATCAAATTTGAAATCTTTTACCCTACAAATTCAATTTGTATTATCAATTGAAACATAATGCTAAAATATAAAAAGTAGGGAAAGGGGGAGTCATGGCTCACCCAAAAAAATTTACATGCTGTAAAAATTGGATATTGAATGCATGAGGTATATAATTATTATGATTATTTTGTACTAAGTATAGCTCTAGCTCAATTATTTAATATATAAATTTTTTCGATAGATTGTGTAAGGCAGTGTAAGGCAATAGTATGTGTAAGGTAATAAACGAGCGTTAACGGAGAAAGAGAAGCCATGGCCTACCCCACAAAATATAAATTTCTCGTGTTATATGACGTATGACCTTAAACAAACTTCATAAATTGTAATACATAGATAGATATTAATTAATTTTTTATATTAATTTAATATTTAAATTTATAATTGTTTTAAAAAATTCATATATTTATAATTGTTTTCATATGGATGATAACTTCGCTTCCCATAAGTTACAAAACGTAACTTTTATAAGAAAACTTTCTTTGAAATTTGAAAATTCTCGAAAAAAATTTTCATCATTTTCATTCAATCTCAAATGAGTCAATACATTCGTACTATAAAATCGAGTTTAGTTTTAGTAATTTGACTTCATTTGAAGCATTGAAAATATACGATATATGCTCAACAAGTAAGTTTTCGATACTCGAAAACTTTTACATTGGTATCAAAGCCTGAATTGTCCATTTTTGTGCTTAAAATCGTGATTGAAATGATTTTTAAGTAATTAATTATGAAAATCCAAAATTTCTTCAATTTTCATGAAATTAATTCTTCAATTTCATAATTCGAATTTGATATGGTTGAAAAGCTCTCATTACAAGCTTTCTAACGAGTATTTTTATATAATTTTCTGATTAGTAATTAATTTTTTATGATTTTTAAAAATTTCTGATCTATTTTTTTTAAATTTCTGTAAACTGAAATAAAAAATGATTGTAAAATTTGAAAAACCGGTGAAAAATAACATCTGAAAGGCGACACGTGTACTACACCGCCACCTCAGCCTGTCACGCGCTAACGGTTGGCTAATGGTTTTAGTTCACGTGTCAAGCTAAGTGTCCATGACACATGGCACATTCGGCCATGTGGATTCCTCCGATTGGTCCACGGAAATGTTGACGTGGCAGTGATTACACGCATCGCAGCACGTGGGAGATATCTGTTCGGCACGTGAGGGCACATGCAAGGGTATTTTTGGTCTAAAATTTTTTTAAAAATTCTCAAAATTTCATTTCCAATTTAATTGATATTTTTTCAAAAAAATTTTGATGACTGTTTGATGAAGAATTTGGAGAAAAATATTCAAATTGGAACATAATTATTAAAAAATTATATAAATATGTATGTATATTTTTTTGGTGTCACATAAAATATTTCCAATTTAATGGTGTTTAATGTTGTTTAATTTATTCAAACATGTAGTAAGGAATTTGATGTTTCACGCTTTGGAGCAATTATGTGCATATAAGAAAGATCCGGAATATTCTCTTAAGAAACATATTGATGAGATGTTCTATAAAATATGGACTTTTCATATGATGTTTGGTGAAGATTATGATATAACTATGGAACAACAGATGTCTATAGTTCTTGATTACTTACCTGATTCATGGGAAGATGAAAGTAAGACGCTTAAATCTTAACTTATGAAAATCTTGAAAAATATTTAAATCGGGACTGGAGCGCTGGATATAAGATAGTATTAGGCGATCTAACAAATCAATGAATAGTTTCCCATAGATGAAAAAGGTGTCTGGTACATTAGAAAAAAGAAAATTTGCTGAGAAAGAACCACCGGTTCAACTAAATGATGAATGAATTGAACTCAACATTAAAAAATGTTTAATTTTTTTGGTGTGACAATATGTTTTTTTTAAGGACATGTAATGAATGTTTATATTATTTTAAGCATATATATATATATATTTGTTATATTATATGATGAATATATTGTGGAAATATTAGATTGGTAGATTAATAAATCTCATTTAATATAAAATAGATTGACGCATGTTTAAATTAAACAATGATATTATATTAGTAGGAATTGATTGGATTGTATAAATAGTATTTTTATTTCTATTGCTTGTATTAGATTATTATTGATTAATTTAAAGCATTGTGACATGAAATGATAATGGTAATAATAAATTATGTTAATCCTAATTATGATTATTGTTTCTAAATAGTTGAAATGACTGCTACAAAAAGTATTATTACTGTCTTGAACCAAGGAAATAAGCTAAATGATAAAAACTATGATATTTGACATCGTAAAATTCAGTATCTCCTGGAAGAGCAAGATATGCTAGAAACAATAACACAACCAATGGTTAAGCATGAGCATGGAAGCACTACTCAACATAGGCGGGATATGAAGGCATATTAAGCCTATAAATGCAAGGACAGAGTTGCTCGCACATTGATGCTGAGAAACATGAGAAATGACTTGATGCTACAATTTGAGAAGCACCGCTCAGCCCAAGCAGTTTGGGATGCTGTTAAGGTTCAGTTTGTTGGAACCTCAACAAAAAGGTTGCATCGGTTAACTCTGAAATTTGATGTCTATAAAAAGAATTATAATCATACAATGAGGCAACACCTCATTTGATGTCTAATCATAACATCATCTAACATGATAAGTGAATTGAAAGGTGTTGGCTATGAGATGACTGACGAGCAATAGGTCCAAGCTGTGATATGCTCACTTCCAAAAGTCTAGGAACACATGCGTGTCAACCTTACCCATAATGACAACATCAAAACTTTGATGATGTTACCCGACATGTTGAGCTAGAGGAGGATCGCCTTATCGCTGATAAACCTGAAGGAGAGGCTTATATGACTAAATCTAAAGGCAAATGGGCTTCAGGCTCTGGGCAAAAGAAATGGAAGGGTAAAGATAAATTGCAAGGCAAGGGAGGAAATAAGGCCAAATTTAGCGGAAATAAGCGTAAGCGTGGGAAATGCGGCGGAAAGAAAGATAAAAAACATGAATTGCTTCAATTGTGGGAGCCTGGTCACTTTGCTCATAATTGCATTGAGCCAAAGGTATTGTATGACCAAAATTAGTCCCTCGGATTTATATGTTAGTAGTTGTTTGATGTTAATTGAAACTGTTCCTTATTGGGCTATAGACTCAACAGCAATAGACCATATAGTAAGGGACCGATATGCCTTTGTGGAATTTTGTCGGATTCTAAAGAAGAGTAAAAAAATCTATATGGAAAATAATGATTCGACTGACGTGCTTAGGATCGATACCTACAAGCTAGTGCTGCCGGGAGGTCACATGCTTTTATCTCCATGATGTGCTTTATGCTCCTGATGTTCGACAAAATTTAATTTCTATTATTGTTCTGCTTGGACTTGGCTTCAAAATTATTTTTGAAGATGGTTGTGTTAGAATATTTCTGGACAAAGTTTTTTATAGTTCTGGACATATGTTGAATGGTTTTATAGTGCTAGACACTATTTTTATAGATGTTAAGCAATTTATATTTGTTGTTGGCAATTCCTGTAATGTTTTATTAAATGATGATGTTAAATGGCATGCTAGATTATGACACATTGGGCAATATCGTTTAAAAAGGTTAGCAAAAGCTGGTCTTTTAGGATCTGTTAAGAAAATAATGCCCCTTGTTTCAAAGAGAGGATGACAGGTTATTCACATTTCATTTGATGGTCAGAGGCGAATTGAAAGCTAAGAAGTGGTAATTCTAAAGATTCCCTGGGGGAAAAATAGAAATATCTGTTTATGAGCATTGTCTAGCTGAAAAAGCAACAAGATTACCATTTGGCAAAGCCAAAAGAGCCATATTTCATTTACAACTTATATATTCTGACATTTGTGGCCCAATGAATATGAGAGAAAGACATGGTACTCACTATTTCATTACTTTCATTTATGATTCCATCAGATACGGTCATATTTATTTAATCTCCCATAAATTTGAAGCATTAGATTGCTTCATACGTTATAGTAAATTGGTTAAGAATCAATTAAATTTGAATATCAAATCTTTGCGGACCAATCGAGGGCATAAATATCTATCTGATTTATTCAAAAGTTATTATGATGACAAGGGTATAGCTAGACAATTAACTATTTCTTTTACTCTGCAATAAAATGGCATAGCAGAAAGAAAAAATAAAGTCCTATTAGACATGGTTAGGTTAATGATGGCACAAGCTAATTTACCTATTTCTTTTTGGGAAGATGTATTAATGACTGCTGCATACATTCTAAATCGTGTGCTATCAAAATCTGTTCATTCCACTCCATATGAATTGTGGAAAAGCGAAAAGTTTGACTTAAGCAATATGCGTTCATGGGGTTGCACAACTTATATCCACAACACTTCCCATGAATATGGAAAGTTTGGTCCGATGGGGAAGAAATGTATCTTTATAATATACTCAGAATTCTCCAAAGGATATGTATTTTTTGGGGAAGACACAAATGGAATAGTAACAGAAATAGAGTCACAAGATGTCATTTTCTTAGAAGAGAACTTTCTTGAACGATGTGAGATAAATAAGAATTTCCAACTTTATGAAATAGAAGATCCTGAGACTAGTGAGAGTACAAGAATGATTAATTTAACACTAATAGAACAAGAATTTAATGCTCATCCTAAAGCAAATGGGAGTGAAAGGATGTCAGATTTTGTTCCAATAAAGCAAGACCATGAACAATCCCAACCTCAACTTAGTAATTGTGACAAGATTCCCCATCATCGATTTGAGATTGGGGGAGAAACTTTTATGATTGCTCTACATGAAAAAGAGCCTAAAACAGTACAACAAGCTCTCTCTGGTCCTAAATCTAAGGAATAGATTAAAGTTATGGAAGAGGAAATGGATTCGATGATACACAATCAAGTATGGGATTTGGTTGAGATACTACCTGGTCATAAGACTATTAGGAATAAATGGGTTCTCAAAATAAAATGTAAGGAAAATGGGACAATAAAAAAATATAAAGCTCGATTAGTAGCAAAGGGCTACACACAACAAGAAGGAATTGACTATGAAGATACATTCTCACCTCTAGTCAGGTTTGCATCAGTTCGCCTCATTCTTGCTATAGTAACACAAATAGACTTAGAATTATATCAAATGAATATTAAAACTGTTTTTCTCAATGAAGAACTAGATGAAAAGATTTATATGGATCAACCTTTAGTTTTTGAACTTAAAGGACAATAACGCAAAGTTTGCAAGCTCAAAAATCCATTTACGGTCTTAAGCAAACGTCAAGAAAGTGGAACCTCAAATTTCATCAAGCCATATTAAAGGATGGTTTTACAATGATGGAGGAAGACCATTGCATGTATATTAAACATTCTAATGATGGTTTTATAATTATGTCCTTGTATATCGATGACATTTTAATAGCTGGAAATGATAAGAAGTTGATTGATACTACCAAGAAATGGTTATCATCGAACTTCGAAATGAAAGATATAGAGGATGCTAGTTATGTACTTGGTGTTAAGATCCTAATGAATCGCTTTAAAAAACTTCTAAGTCTATTTCAAGAGACTTATATAAAGAAAATGTTAGAGCATTACCATATGCATGAATGTAAGCCTATGGATACCCCTGTCAAAAGGAATCTGAGCCTTAGTCTCGATATGTGTCCCAAGACATCGGATGAAAAAGAGCGAATGTCTAGAGTTCCCTACTCCAATGTTGTTGGTAGTTTGATGTATGCAATGATGTGCACACGTCCAAATATTTGTTATGTCGTTAGGCTAGTAAGCATATTTCAATTTAATCTAGGTCCGAAACACCATATGGAAATTAAGAGAATATTGATATATCTAAAAGGAACTTCAAACTATGTTATATGCTATCAAGGGAAAGATTTGCGCTTAATTGGTTATACTGATGCTGATTGGGGAGGTGATATAGATCAAGGCAAATCAAATTATGGATATGCATTCTTACTTAATAATTGTGCAATTTCATGAAATAGCAAGAAGCAATCTTGTATAGTTTTATCAACGATGGAAGCTAAGTATGTAGCATGTTCCTCAACTATACAAAAGGCAATTTGGTTGAAAAGGTTTTTGCAGCACTTAGAGATTGTCAAGTCAACATCTGAACCTGTGACAATCCATTGTGATAGTATGGCTACAATAGCTTATGCTAAGGATCTGAAATATCATGGAAAGAACAAACCCATCCAGATTAGATATCACTATGTTAGAGACATGATTATGGAAAATGAAGTGATTCTGAAACACATTTCTACAAATAAAATGGTAGCATATCCATTTACTAAACTAATAGCTAGGGATGTATTTACAAGGCATGTAAAATCCCTAGGCTTATGTAGAATATAATCAATATATATATTATGTCAGATCATTTGGTTTTTACAAGAGATATCTCGATTTAATTGTTTAATGATTTTTCAATTATATGAATATATTGTAAATATCAGTTAGCACAATTAGAATAAGTATATCGATAGACTTATATTGACTCACTCATATGAGTAATCGCCTCTGCGCTATTGAGCGAGCAGTGATGAGACCATAAATGCAGAGGCATTAAGTGAATGACTAAGATGCAGTTGGAGCGGTATTAGTCTCATTCATTTTTTTAAGGTAGCCTTGATAAGAATCAAGATGAGATTCTTCGTATATATAAGAATCAACATGAATAACTTTTCCACCATTTATGTGTCTAATATAGAGGAAGCTAAGTGTGAAATTTGTTGTTTAATATTGTTGAATGTGTAAATAAAAGTTTCAAGTTTGGCCCATTCAGAGCGACAAGACTAATACTCATATGGTATTTATTTATTTTGAACTAAGAGCAAGACATAAACTCTTTCATCTTTGACAAGAAAAAAGTAGTTTCACCATAGCATGCATTTCATACCGCATGTGTTATACAACCTATTAGGAAGTGAAAGAATGGATCTTTGCTTATTCGCTATGTGAGTTCTAGAAATCCTAGAAATGGATTTCAAATAATTTTTACCCTTTGTAACTTTTGACTATATCATGATGTGATGAATTAATATTGGTTATCTTAGGATGTATCCTATAGTCATTGTATGATTTGACTTAATGGAACACTCATAGAAAAGCAAGTTAATTCAAATCTGATTCATGTGAGGGTGAAAGAAAGAGTATTTTGCTTATGCATTCGCTACTTGTATTTACCGACCGGAGTTATTATGCTTCATGAAGTGAGAAGTAACTTAGAATACAAGTAATTGTAAGAATGATTTGAGTATGGATTCATGAGGGATTGAATGATACTCGATTAAGTGTATTGAGAAAGATACTTGGGGTAATTAAGCACATTATAGAAAATAATTACATCTTTGGGTTGATGTCTCCTATATGGCCTATGATTAGGTTTGTATATTGGAGCTCCCACAATTTGTGTGCTTTAGGTCACACGATCCGTTCACCTATATGAAAGATTATTTGTTTGAGCTTGAAATTTGGGATAAGATTTTGGGATGAGATAAATCCACTATGAACGAGTGGGAGATGCTGAGCTTTGTGGGACTGGGCTGCCCATATGGACTTGACCCAGCCTAGCCCCATATCATTTCATTATATAAGTGACAGTTTTTCATATGGATGATAACCTTGCTTCTCATAAGTTACAAAACGTAACTTCCATAAGAAAACTTCTTTTGAAATTCGGAAATTCTCAGAAAAAGAATTTATTCATCTCCATTAAATCTCAAGTGAGTCAAGGCGTTCGTTTTGTGGAATCAAGTCTGGTTCTAGTAATGTAACTCCGTCTGAAACATTGAACACACATGATATACGCTCAACAAGTAAGTTTCTGCTACCCAAAAACTCTTATATTTATATTCTGCTTTTTATCATGTTAATTTTTGGTATTTTATGTTTCTATTTTTTTCCTTCTTTAACTATTATTTCATGTTTTTTAATTAATCTTGCATTAATAAAGTATTTGTTAGAAAAATTTGTGAACAATGAAGGCTTTATTGATTGTGTAAGTACTCTCTTTAAGGGAATTTTGTCCTCGCTGTGTTGTTGGTTGGATTTGATAGCAATTTTTTTCAAGACAATCAAAACAAATTTGAGTTTAATAATATCAATACCAATTAAACCCATTCAAGAATAGTTAGTGAATGTTATTTGGTTGTATGGATGTAAAAAATATGTTAGAACGATAAAATTGAATCAAGAATGAAATATAACATTTAGGCACTTATTTATAGTTTTTTGGCACCTCTTTAGATTAGTTACAACTTTTAAAAATTGAGAAAATTTGCTAATGAACGTTTTTAGTTGTTACAACATTTTTCATGACCGCAACATTTATAAAACTAGCCATTAATAACAATTAAGAATACTTTTAACAACCATGCATAAGATTTTGTGGTTGCGATATTTTTGTGACTAATGAACTTTGAGAACCGGAATGATTCACGATTATACTTAATGATGCATCAGAAATAAAGACACATTTACAACTACGAAATTCATCACTAAAACATTATGCGACAATAGATTTCAAAATTAATTAATTTTTAAATTATTACTCAAGTGCTCTTTTTTCTTTAAAATTTTTTTACCATTAATTTATATTAGAGTGATATAATGTCTTATAAACCCATAAAAAGCTCTTTCTTTTTTTCCATATGGAACTTAAAAGACTTGTACATTTAAAAGTGTCTATCGACTTAAATCTTCTATTAATATAAACTATTCAAAGTCTTACCAAAATTAAAATTGTGATAAAATATTAAATCATAATTTCTAGGTGATAAGACCGGAATAGTTATATACACAAATTTTATTTACTTCTCTAATATATTCACCGTTACCTTTAGCATCATTTTATGATCCCGTGTTATCTTTTGGATTCATAAATACTAATAAAAAATTTAACTTTCAAATTCTTGATAGAACCAACACCATTCCTAGTGTTTGTATAGGCGAAAACCCTTTGAAGTTTTTTTAAAACTTCTTTGTTCAAAATCAAACAAAATGTTTTCATTAAAAATATATTAATACAAGGCATACATGTAATTTCCTAATTTATTTCTAAATTATGTAATTCATTACTATGACATCATCATGAATTCATAATTGACGGGAAATTCCTGATTAATTTTGTTTTTGTGGTACGAAGGTCAAATCTAATAAAAGTAGACTTTTAATTTTAGGGAAGAAAAGATTTAGAAACTTTTCCAAAGTGAAAGTTTGAAATTTCAACCCAAATGTGTAAAAAATTAATAATAATTTCAACCCAAATGTACGTAATTTCTCAAATGAATGACAGTGATGTAGGCGAAGGATGGAGGGGGGGGAGGAGGAAGGTTATATTGACTAATAATATTTATTTTATGGATAATTGGATACCTTAACCATACAATGAAAGATACAGCAGAATCAAATGAAGCCTGTGGGACTGGATTTGGCTCGGTTGGCGACTTTCCTTCCTCCCCTTTCGCTGTTGAAAAGACTTTCTAACTAGTTTTTTTTTTTTCTTTTAAAACATCTCTTTCTTCTAATATCGAAAATTTCTTATCAAAAAGTAAAACAAAAAAATTAAAAAAAAATTGTTAAAATTTTTTAATTTGGATTTATTCAGATTTCTTATAAAAAAATTAAATATTCTGTGACTCTACCAATCTGAAAAACTTATATTTTTATTTCATTAAAAGATTATAAATAATTTTATCAAAAATAAAAATAAAAAAATTTCATTTTTATTAAAAATAATAACCTTTTCCAGAATTTTGACTACACTGACAAAATCTCGAACACGCACTGTATGCTTCTTATCCAGACATAGGTAAAGGGCATGTAAAGTGTATCTTAAATTATGTAATAGGATCGACTCAGGGGGGACCATTTCAAGTTTGATTTATCATTTTTTTTCCCGAGTCAATTTAATTAGGTGACTCATGGCATCAATTTATTTTTAAAAAAATTAATTTAAATAATTTTTAAATTTAATTTCAAATTCACTCATTCATATTTTATAGAATTTAAATTGAATTTTTTAAATGAATTCAAATCGAATTAAAAATTACTAGTTCTAAATGCAGTATTTAAATCAAATTGGTTCTCATCAATTATAATAATTTATTTTATTACTATAATGTGAAATTTTGAAACTTATAACGAATAATATATACATGTTTAAGTAGGGATGACAATATATTCGGATTTCACAGGTACCCGCCTATATCCGAACCCTTTTAAATTCTAATGGGTAATCTTATTAGGGTTTTGAAACGGATTTAAGTAATAAAATTTAAATCTGTCACGGATACAGTGCATTATATATATATATATATATATATATATATATATATATATATATATATATATATATATATATATATAAAATAGCAGCACAAAGATTTGAACCTATGACCTTATGAATAATATGTTGATTGCTTACCACCATGACAACACTTAATTTTTAATATATATTTGCAATTATATTTATATAAAATTATAAATAAATATCATTATATATATAAAACTATCAAATGGAGCCCTAGCCTCCACTCTCTTTCATTTTGTCGGCTACCCTCACTCACAGCCCCTTTCCCTTCCAAGTTCCAACATAACCTTCCAAGTTCCAACATTTGTGAAGAAGCCCAAGATCACTGAATTGGATCGAGCTATTCTCTCTCTCAAGACCCAACACCGGAAGCTTGGACAATATCAACAAAAGATTCTTCTTCTTCTTCTTCTTCTTATTCTCTCTTTACTTTCTTACTTATTTGGGTTTTGAATTTGGTGGTTTATTCCTATGAATTTTATTTTTTTAGGTTTATTTGTTTAAATTCGTGAGGCATGAAAAATGTGATTGTGCGTTGTGGGTAAAAATGATATTTTTATAGATCCATCATTCCTTTCAATTATACTAGAAGTTTGATTATTTATATCTACTTTCTGAAGTTCTGATACTTCAGCTAATTCTCAAGTATCTGATCTAGTAATTTCATTCCATTTTAATCTTTTAAGTATCTGAATATTAGAGTGCATTCTATTACCTTCAAAAACTAAAGTTTTATCTTTTAATAGGCAATTTCTAGCTATGGGATTTAAAGTAGTAGACATAACTTTATAATAAATTATATAAATTATAGCTATCCCTCTAGTATTTTTCTTAAAATCTAAATTCTTTGTTTTGACTGTTAAACTTAAAGTATCAAATATATTAGGGTCGAACAGACTTAAAGAAAAGTTTGGATAACAGTTAAAATATACATGACCATTTGCTAAATTAGTTTCTGCCATAGCTAATAGATAATTTGAAAAACTTATATGTCTAGCGTCTCTAAGGCACATAAGTACTGGAATATCTAAACCTAACTTGAATAAAGGTTTAATTGTTATTTGAACTAATCTTAAATGAATAAATTTATATTTCTTTCTATGTTCTTTAATAGATTGTTCTGCTAACTATTGGATTGTTTCTAAGTCTTCATTCAAGGCTATAGTTTGTTCAGTTGTTTTTATTGAATAGTCTTGCATAAATTCAAAAGATCCAATTTTATAGATTGTTTTTATATCTTGTTTGGGTATTGTCCAATCTAATAATTGATTTTCAATATTTGTTATATTAACCTCTATCGAATTAATATGATTTAAATCATCTAAATTATTCTGATTATTAAATTGTCCAATTTTAGGTTCTTTAACTGATAATATTTTAGCTAATTTATTCATTAATCAAATTTAATCTTGTTAATTTCAATTAAATTTTGTTTATTTCAGTTTTCTTAAACTATCATGGGACCACCAAGTGTATCGGGACCACCTAATGTCATCTCGGCTTGTCTCGGCTGACCAACGCTACACCAAACTACGACTGACCATCGTTTCAAGTTTAAGAATACCAATTTAAACTCAATTTTTGATTAATTTGTAAATTAACTAATTTATTACTAGTTAAATTGCCTAAAATCAAATGCCTAGGCTCTGATACCATTTTGCCTCTGTGGATCGTATTACAAGTGAAATGATTATAATAAAACTTTATTCAATAAAATACATAGTTTAGAACAAACTAATAGATTAAATACAACATCATATTTATATTAATTAAAGTAACTTATATTAAAATACAATAAGCTAAAAGACAATACAATATATACTCAGAAATATTAATCATTCTATTATTCTTATAAAGTTTGTGGCGTTGTCACCAGTGGTACAAGGGGATAGTTACCCTCCTTTTCCCTAACAGTCAGGCCTGTGCAATTTCAGGCTCTTGTTTCAGGATGCAACCTCTGTTTTTCAGCCTATAAACCTTATTAGAATAAATTTTAATGATTAAAATTTCTAATAAAAACTTCAACACAGCGGATCATATTATTAATAAAAGTTATTCTCCTTGCATGTTCTTGACAATCACAATACATATTTATATATGTTATATGCTCATAATGATGAATTCTTATAAGATTGTTTTTGAAATAATGTAATGCATGCTTAAGTGCAATTAACTCAGTGAGATCTAAGAAATCTAGAAGAGAGAGAGCAGAAATGAAACTTTCAAGAAAACTCATATTGATTTAAAAAGAAATACCTTCATTAAAACTTGATTCTGAAGATAATACAAAAGGATCTTGAATCGAATGTTGACACTCTTTTGAAAATATTAGTTGGAGGTAGAGGGATTTGGAGCATAGAGAGGTTGATATTATAAGAGAAGTTTTGGTTTTCTTTTCTCTAATTTTTTCTTCTGGTTTTTGCTTTTTACTTACAAAATAAAAAAGTAGGGTATTTATAGATAATAAAAGTAGAAAATTGCTGATGAAGATGACCGACAATTGTTGATAAGATTTGGTGAAGATTCATTCTTGATAAAGCTTGCTGAGTCACTTTTGTAGTCTTCTGATAATTGAGTAGAAATGGCCGACAATTGTTGATAAGGTTTGGCTAAGTCATCTTATCGTTTTTGATAATTGAGTCCGATACTTTTTTTTACATCATACTGATGTTTTATTACATTGTTTTTGAATATAATTACATAATTATTTACAATTCAAAATTATAATCTGGCTCTTTCCGGGCTAAAAATAAGATTCATGTCTTCTGAATCGTTGGAGCTGTTTACTTCACTTGAATAGACATTAAGTATATATTGGAGTTCTTTTGGATTAGAAGCAGTTGTAAGCCTTTTTAATATTTCTTCTTTTGATTTCTTGAATTCTTTTTTAATTTCTTTTTCTTCAATAGTCTCTCGAGTTGGAGAAAAATACTGAATGATTGCATCTATCTGCTTGGCTATTATTAAAGTTATCCCACCATTTTGTTCTGAATTCCCTATATAGAGTAGGGAGTCTTGTTTCTGATCATTCATCCAAATAATAGGTCCAGGTGGTGATCCATGGTACTCTGAATGTTATAGTAAAATTGACTAAAAGCTTGTTCACACTTTTTTCGAATGGAAAATGTCTTGAATATCTATCGTAACCGATTGCAATATCTTGAGGAAAATTTTCAACTAAATTACCAAAGTATGAAAACCAAATATAAAACCAATTTGGTAATTCAGTTGTAAATTTATTTGAAAAATAGAAAAACCAAAAATGATTATAATTTCGTAAATAAAATGTTTTGTACTAAGCTATTTGATAATCATAATAATTATAGGTAGTTGGAATAAAACTATTTGAAAATATTTTATTGGTGTGAATCTGTTGATTCCACCTAACAGAAGATAAAAAATCTAAAATCTTCACTTTTGAATAAGTTATTTTTGTTGGATCAATTCTATCAAAATTATGTTCAAATTCAACTGATTCAGAGTCTATTAAAATATTTTGATAATATTCTCGTGTTCTTGAAAAATTAAATTCAGAAAAATGAAAACCTTTTGGGTATAAAAAAATATAAGTTTAACAAAACCTTCTGAAGCTAAAGAAACTTCTTCATTATCAAGAGTTTTGACAAATAACCTGGTTGGGTAAAGCACATAACCAGTATTTGTCTTTTGCGGGTTTTGACTAGATGAGGGTTTTGATGGGCTTGGAGTAGATGGACTTGGACTTGATGGTCTTAATAAAGCTGAGGTAAAGGACGATCTTATTTGATTGGATAAGCTTTTGGGCCTTATAGGGTAGAATGAGTTTTTGATTAATTAATGTTACTAGCCTTGAGCTAGATGGGCTTGATGAAGATGATGGGCTATTTTGTTTATTATATGTAGCTCTTCAAAGAATCTGCTTATTAGAATTATTCTGTTTATTATTCATTTTCCCTGTAAAAATTCATGGGATAAAAAATTAGAAAGAGAATTGTTCTCTCATTTGATAAATTCAATATCAAAATCAAAATTACTTAATAAAGCTTGCCATCTGGCAAAAATTTATTTTGAAACCAGATTTTGAACATCTTTTTCTAAAACATATTTTGCAGTTAAACAATCAATACGTAGTAAAAAAAATTTCATGTATAAATCATCTTCAAACTTTTTAATGCATAAAACAATGCTTAAAATTTCTTTCTTAATAGTAGAATAATTTATTTGAGTATTATTCCAACAACCTGAATAATATCTAATTAAGCTTTCTTTATTATTATAATTTTTTTTAAGTATACCTCCAAAATTTTTGTCACTAGCATCTGTTTCTACAATAAAAAATGCATCTGAATGAGGTAAACTTAGACAAGGTAAATTCTTAACTCTAAATTTTATTTCTTTAACTATATTAGTTTCTTTAACTATATTACTATGTTCTTCTGACTATGGTTTAGGGTTTTTCTTTAACCTATCATACAAAGGTTTACATAGCATTCCTGAGTCTTTAAAAAATTCATGAACATAATTTAAACATCCTAAAAATTTCTGTAATTATTTTTTTTATCTTTGATTTCATTAGGAAATTTACTAGAAAACTCCAGACTCCTTATAATAGGCTTAATTGTACCTTAAAATATATCGTGTCCTAGAAATCTTACCTTTGTTTGGAATAACTTCATCTTTGATTCTGATACTGTCATACCATTTGAATGTATAACCTTGTAAAATTTTTCTAAATATTGTTTATCTTGATTAATTGAATTTGAGAATACTAAAACATCATATATATAAGCAATTGAAAAAGAACTAATTGGTCTAATAATATCGTTCATAATATTCTGAAATTCTGATGGAGCATTTTTTTAATCCAAAAGACATTATGTTCCATTTGAAATGTCCAAATGGTACATTAAATCTTGTTTTATACTTATCTTCTTCTAAAATCTGTATCTGCCAAAATCCTGACTTCATATCAAATTTAGAAAATATATTTGTTTCATATAACTTTTTTTAATAAATCTCTTTTATTAGGAATTGGATATCTAATCCATTGAAGAACTTTATTTAGAGGTTTATAATTTATAACTAATCTTGGAGTACCCTTTTCTATTTCTGCTGCGTTCGTAACATAAAACACTGAATAAGACCATGGTGATTTAGAATCTCTAATTAATCATTTTTCCTATAAATCTATTATTTCTAATTGACTAGTTTTTTCTAATTCCTTATTCATATGTATAGCTTTTGACTTTGTTGATATTTTTGATTCATCAAAATCCTTTATATAGGGTAAATTTACTATATGTTGTTTTCTATTTCTTTCTAAATATCCAGTGAATCTATCTGCTTATCTATTTTTCTTATTTTTATTTCATTTGATAATTGTTTTAAATGTTGTTTTTTGTTTTTTATTTTATTTATTTTCTGAATGTTATTATTTTGTAACCAATTTATATTTTTTGTTTTAATAGGAAATGAAAATTCAAAAATAACTTATTTTCCTAAAATATTAGTACATATACCTTTTTCTAATACTGTAAAATGATATATCATAGTTTAAAAGATGTTCCTAAAATTATATTAGTATTTAAATTTTTAACTAATCTAAAATTTGTCTTAAAACAATATCTTTGATTACATATATTAACATTAGATAATTTATAATTTAATATTAATCTAGATCTACTAGCAGTATGTAGTTTTTCTGACATTTTTTCATAATATTTAGTAGGTATATGTCCTTCCTGTATACAATTTTGATCAGCACCACTATCAATTAAAGTTGTAGTTGTTAGATGTGTATCATTTATAATTAGATTTATTTTAATATATCATTTTTGATAATTTAATTTTTGTATAGTGTTAATAAAATTGGTTGATTCATTAGATTTCATTTCCTGATGTTTTAATATTTTCTCTAAATCTCTAGCTAAATTTTCCCTTTCTAGTTTATTAACATTTTCTTTTAAAATATTGATTTCTTCTTTTAATTCTAATTTAACATTTTTAACTTCTTCCTGTAAATCTTCTATTTTAATAACTTTATTTATTTGCTTAAATTTATTACAAATTTTTTGAAAATAATAAGGTCTAAAGTCTCTTGTTTTAGAAGTAGTTCCTATTATATCCTTTAATTTTATTAAATATTTTTTCTTAATTTCTGGATCATCTATTTTTTTTATAATATCTAATAAAAATTCTTTTTCAGTATTTATCATATTTATACTATTACAATTACAAGTTCCTAAGCAATCACAATCATTTTCACTAGTAGATTCTGAATTAGATTCCCTATTTAATATATTTAAATTATTTTCTGAGTAATCTGATAATTCTTCTTCAAATCTATTAGAATCATCTTCATTTATAATTATTTTTAGAATTTTATATTTTAATTATTCTGATAATTCTAATTTATTAATTTTTTGCTTAACTCTACAATTTCTTGCATAATGACCTATTTTTCCACATTTATAACAAATTACAATGTCTTTTTATTTTGGATTATTTTTCTTAGTTGATTTCTATTTATTAGATAATGGTTTGGATTTATAGATTTTATTCTGACTTGTTTGTTTGGGCCTATAATAGTACTTTTTTATTGGGCCTATAATGAATTTTCTTCTGCCTTACATATTTTTTAAACCTAGATGATGGAGCCCTAATAGTTTCATAACCATACTGTTGACAGAAATCTCCCAATTCTTTTCTAGCAGAGGTTGATTCTCGTTTTAACTTTGCTTTTAATTTTAAATATGAACAAATAGCTAAACTTTCATTATTTATATAATTAATTATATTTCCATATGATAAAGTATCATAAGGTATTATGCCATTATTTTCATTTCTTAACTTAGTTCTAACCCTTTATGCAAATAGTTTAGGAAGTCATGCAATAAATCTTTCTTTCCAATAATCATTATAACAATCTGGCCTAGTATAAATTAATTAAAAATATATCCTTATACCATCTAAAATCTTGTAATTTTAGACAGGTTAAATTTAATAAAATTTCTGAATTTCTTTCCTGATATTGCGTAGGATCTCTTATAAAACATTTCATAATACTATATATTAAAATATTTATTGTATCATCTATTTGAGTCTGAACCTGAGTATTATCTTATGTTTTGACCTTTTCTTTTAAAATATTGATTTCTTTTTTTTAATTCTAATTTAACTTTTTAACTTCTTCCTGTAAATCTTCTATTTTAATAACTTTCTTTGTTTGCTTAAATCTATTACAAATTTCTTGAAAATCATAAGGTCTAAAGTCTCTTGGTTTAGAAGTAGTTCCTATTATATCTTTTAATTTTATTAAATATTCTTTCTTAATTTCTAGATCATCTATTTTTTCTATAATAGCTAATAAAATTTTTTTCAGTATTTATCATATTTATGCTATTACAATTACAAGGTCCTAAGCAATCACAATCATTTTCACTAGTAGATTCTGAATTAGATTCCTCATTTAATATATTTAAATCATATTCTGAGTAATCTGATAATTCTTCTTCAGATTTATTAGAATCATCTTCATTTATAATTATTTTTAGAATTTTATCTTTTAATTCTTCTGATAATTCTAATTCATTAATTTTTTGTTTAACTCTAAAATTTCTTGCATAATGACCTATTTTTCCATATTTATAACAAATTACAATGTCTTTTTGTTTTGGATTATTTTTCTTAGTTGATTTTTGTTTATTAGATAATGGTTTGGATTTATAGATTTTATTATGACTTGTTTGTTTGGGCCTAGAATAGTACTTCTTTTTATTGGGCCTATAATGGATTTTCTTTTGCCTTACATATTTTTTAGACCTAGATAATGGAGCCCTAATAGTTTCATAACCATACTGTTGACAAAAATCTCCCAATTCTTTCTTAGTAGAGGTCGATTCTCGTTTTAACTTTGCTTTTAATTTTAAATATGAACAAATAGGTAAACCTTCATTATTTATATAATTAATTATATTCATCATTCCTTTCAATTATACTAGAAGTTTAATTATTTATATCTGCTTTCTGAGGTTATGATACTTTAGCTAATTCTCAAGTACCTGATCTAGTAATTTCATTCCATTTTAATCTTTTAGGTATCTGAATATTAGAGTGCATTCTATTACCTTCAAAAACTAATGTTTCATCTTTTAATAGGCAATTTCTAGCTATGGGATTTAAATTAATAGACATAACTTTATAATAAATTCTATAAATTATAGATATCGCTCTAGTATTTTGCTTAAAATCTAAATTTTTTGTTTTGACTGTTAAACTTAAAGTATCAAATATATTAGGGTCGAACAAACTTAAAGAAAAGTTTGGATAACAGTTAAAATATACATGACCATTTGCTAAATTGGTTTCTGCCATAGCTAATAGAGAATTTGAAAAGCTTATATGTCTAGCGTCTCTAAGGCACATAAGTACTGAAATATCTAAACCTAACCTGAATAAAGGTTTAATTGCTATTTGGACCAATCATAAATGAATAAATTTATATATATTTCTATGTTCTTTAATAGATTGTTCTGCTAACAATTGGATTGTTTCTAAGTCTTCATTCAAGGCTATAGTTTGTTCAATTGTTTTTATTGAATAGTCTTGCATAAATTCAAAAGATCCAGTTTTATAAAGATATGAAAGAATTAGAGATTAATATACCTTTTTTTGAATGGTTTGAAATATATTGTCAAAATAATAAAATAGATTACTCATTTTCAACTATTAATATTCATTCTAAAATTGCTCGAACATGGTTAACAACAGAAAATGAAACTAGAGTAGCAGTACATCATCCTTTAGAAAAAATAGTATTTACTCATGATGATAATAATTATATGGCATTGCCTTTAAAAAGAGTAGATTTTATCATAAAAAAATGAATCTGTTTTAGAAGAAATTAAACATGTTCAATTACAGAATAAATATTCAAATACAATATTATCAACTATGACCCAACAATTAGACAAAGTAGAATCTTTAGTATAACCAGAATTACAAAAACCTAGAGTTATAGAAATTTTACCAGAAAAACCTTTTTTTAAATCTTTTGAATTTTCTCCTAACATTGAAGTAAAATTAAATACTCAACAAGCTTTACTTAGGAGAATAGAAAATCAATTATAAAAATTAGAAGTTTCAAAGAAACCTGAAAAACCTATAATAATAAAAGATACAGAAACAAGAACATCAAAAGACAAATCTATAGCTGTAATAACAAAAACATTTAATACAGATGATGAAATAGAAAATATAGAAAATCAATTTCAAGAAAAAACAAATATAAATAAAATACATTTTGGAAGTTCCTCTAGAACTTATACTTTATAAACAAAAAATTATTATCCTAAGTCAACCCCGCCAGATACTCAGATAGAAGAAAAAGCACAATCTGTTCAAATAAGATATGATGGAACATCAATTTGTGAGTGAAATTTAGATGGATTAGCATAATATCATATTTGAAGTTTTTACAAGAAATGTCTATGGCAACTAGTGCCTATAGACTTAATAATAATGATGATCATGCAATTGCCCAGATGATTATTTCAGGATTCATTGATCAATTAAAGGGGTGGTAGGATTACTATATGACACCACAAAATAAAGAAACTATATTAACAGCTAACAAGACTATAATCAAAACAGAAGATAATACTCAGGTTCAGACTCAAATAGATGATACAATAAATACTTTAATATATACTATTATGAAATATTTTATAGAAGATCCTACACAATATCAGGAAAGGAATTCAGAAATTTTATGAAATTTAACATGTCCAAAATTACAAGATTTTAGATGGTATAAGGATATATTTTTAACTAAAGTTTATACTAGGCCAGATTGTTATAATGATTATTGGAAAGAAAGATTTATTGCAGGACTTCATAAACTATTTGTAGAAAGGGTTAGATCTAAGTTTAGAAATGAAAATAATGGTAAAATACCTTATGATACTTTGTCATATGGAAATATAATTAATTATATAAATAATGAAGGTTTAGCTATTTATTCAGATTTAAAATTAAAAGTAAAGTTAAAACGAGAATCAACCTCTACTATAAAAGAATTGGGAGATTTCTGTCAACAGTATGGTTATGAAACTATTAGGCCTTCATCATCTAGGTCCAAAAAATATGCAAGGCAGAAGAAAATCCATTATAGGCCCAATAAAAAGAAGTATTATTCTAGGCCCAAACAAACAAGTCAGAATAAAATCTATAAATCCAAACCATCAACTAATAAACAGAAATCAACTAAGAAAAATAATCCAAAACAAAAAGACATTATAATTTGTTATAAATGCGGAAAAATACGCCATTATGCAATAAATTGTAGAGTTAAGAAAAAAATTAATGAATTAGAATTATCAGAAGAATTAAAAGATAAAATTCTAAAAATAATTATAAATGAAGATGATTCTAATAAATCTGAAGAAGAATTATCAGATTACTCAGAATATGATTTAAATATATTAAATAAGGAATCTAATTCAGAATCCACTAGTGAAAATGATTGTGATTGCTTAGGACCATGTAATTGTAATAGCATAAATATGATAAATACTGAACATAAATTTTTATTAGATATTATAGAAAAAATAGATGATCCATAAATTAAGAATGAATATTTAATAAAATTAAAAGATATAATAGGAACTACTTTTAAACCAAGAGACTTTAGACCTTATGATTTTCAAGAAATTTGTAATAGATTTAAGCAAACAAATAAAATTATTAAAATAGAAGATTTATAGGAAGAAGTTAAAAATGTTAAATTAGAATTAAAAGAAGAAATCAATATTTTAAAAGAAAAGGTTAATAAACTAGAAAGGGAAAATTTATCAAGAGATTTAGAGAAAATATTAAAACATCGGGAAATGGAATCTAATGAATCAACCGATTATATTAACAGTATACAAAAAATAAATTATCAAAAATGGTATGTTAAAATAAATCTAATTATAAATGATACACACCTAACAACTACAACTTTAATTGATAGTGGTGCTAATCAAAATTGTATACAGGAATGACTTATACCTACTAAATATTATGAAAAATTGTCAGAAAGATTACATACTGCTAGTGGATCTAGATTAATAGTAAATTATAAATTATCTAATGTTAATATATGTAATCAAAGATATTGTTTTAAGACAAATTTTATATTAGTTAAAAATTTAAATACTAATATATATTTAGGAACACCTTTTATAACTATGATATATCCTTTTACAGTATCAGAAAAAGGTATATGTACTAATATTTTAGAAAAATAAGTTATTCTTGAATTTTTCATTTCCTATTAAAACAAAAGATATAAATTGGTTACAGAATAATAATATTCAGAAAATAAATATAATAAAAAACAAAAAACAACATTTAAAACAATTATCAAATGAAATAAAAATAAGAAAAATAGATAAGCAGATAGATTCACTGGATATTCAGAAGGAAATAAAAGAAATAAAAAATAAGTTTAAATTAGATGTCTGTGCACCCATACCTAATGCCTTTTGGAATAGAAAATATCATATAATAAATTTACCCTATATAAAGGATTTTGATGAATCAAAAATACCAACAAAGTCAAAAGCTATACCTATGAATCAGGAATTAGAAAAAAACTTGTCAATAAGAAATAATAGATTTAAAGAAAAAATGAGTAATTAGATATTCTCAATCACCATGGTGTTGTTCAGTGTTTTATGTTATGAACGCAACAGAAATAGAAAGGGGTAGTCTAAGATTAGTTATAAATTATAAACCTCAAAATAAAGTTCTTCAATGGATTAGATATCCAATTCCTAATAAAAGAGATTTATTAAAAAATTTATATGAAGCAAATATATTTTCTAAATTTGATATAAAATCAGGATTTTGGCAGATACAGATTTCAGAAGAAGATAAGTGTAAAACAGGATTTAATGTACCATTTCAACATTACGAATGCAACGTAATGCCTTTTGGATTAAAAAATGCTCCATCAAAATTTCAGAATATTATGAACAATATTATTAGACCAATTATTTCTTTTTCAATTGCTTATATGGATGATGTTTTAGTATTCTCGAATTCAATTAATCAACATAAACAATATTTAGAAAAATTTTACAAGGTTATACATTCAAATGGTATGAAAGTATCAGAATCAAAGATGAAGTTATTCCAAACAAATATAAGATTTTTAGGACATGATATATTTCAAGGTACAATTAAGCCTATTGTAAGGAGTCTAGAGTTTTTTAGTAAATTTCCTGATGAAATCAAAGATAAAAAACAATTACAAAGATTTTTAGGATGTTTAAATTATGTTCATGAATTTTTTAAAGACTTAGGAATATTATGTAAAACTTTGTATGATAGGTTAAAGAAAAACCCTAAACCATGGTCAGAAGAACCTACTAATATAGTTAAAGAAATAAAATCTAGAGTTAAGAATTTACCTTGTCTAAGTCTACCTCATTCAGATGCATTTTTTATTGTAGAAACGGATGCTAGTGATAAAAGTTTTGGATGTATACTGAAACAAAATTATAATAATAAAGAAAGCTTAATTATATATTATTCAGGATGTTGGAATAATACTCAAATAAATTATTCTACTATTAAGAAAGAAATTTTAAGCATTATTTTATGCATTACAAAGTTTGAAGATGATTTATACATGAAATTTTTTTTATTACTTATTAATTGTTTAGCTGCAAAATATGTTTTAGAAAAATATATTCAAAATCTGGTTTCAAGACAAATTTTTGCCAGATGACAAGCTTTATTAAGTAATTTTGATTTTAATATTGAATTTATCAAATGAGAGAACAGTTCCCTTCCTGATTTTTTATCCCGTGAATTTTTACAAGGAAAATGAATAATCAACAAAATAATTATAATAAACAGATTCTTTCAAGAGCTACATATAATAAACAGAATAGTCCATAATTTTCATCAAGCCCATCTAGCTTAAGGCTAGTACCATTAATTAATCAAAACTCATTCTACCCTATAAGGCCTAGAAGCCCATCTAATCAAATAAGGTCATCATTTACCTCAGCTTTATTAAGACCATCAAGCTCAAGTCCATCTACTCCAAGCCCATCAAAACCCTTATTTAGTCAAAGCCCGCAAAAGACAAATACTGGTTATATGCTTCACTCAACCAGATTATTTGTCAAAACTGTTGATAATGAAGAAGTCTCTTTAGCTTCAGAAGGTTTTGTTAAATTTATATATTTTTTATACCCAAAAGGTTTTCATTTTCCTGAATCTGATTTTTCAAGAACACGAGAATATTATCAAAATATTTTAATAGACTCTGGATCAATTGAATTTGAACATAATTTTGATAGAATTGATACAATAAAAATAGCTTATTCAAAAGTAAAGATTTTAAATGTTTTATCTTCTGTTAGGTGGAATCAACAGATTCACACCAATAAAAAATTTTCAAATAGTTTTATTCCAACTACCTATACTTATTATGATTATCAAATGGCTTGGTACAAAATATTTTATTTACGAAATTATAATCATTTTTGGTTTTTCTATTTTTCGAATAAATTTATAGCTGAATTACCAATCTGGTTTTATATTTGATTTTCATACTTTGGTAATTTAGTTGAAAATTTTCCTCAAGATGTTGCCATCGGTTACGATAGATATTCAAGACATTTTCCATTCGAAAAAAGTGAGAACAAGCTTTTAATCAATTTTACTATAACATTCAGAATACCATGGATCACCACCTGGACCTATTATCTGGATGAATGATCGGAAACAAGACTCCTTACTCTATATAGGGAATTCAGAACAAAATGGTAGGATAACTTTAATAATAGCCAAGCAAATATAGATACAATCATTCAATATTTTTCTCCAACACGTGATTCAATTGAAGAAAAATAAATTAAAAAGGAATTTAGGAAATCTAAATAAGAAATTTTAAAGAGACTTGTTACTGCTTCTAATCCAAAAGAACTCCAAGATATAATTAATGTCTATTCAAGTGATGTAAAAAAAAATATCTTACTCAATTATCAAAAACGACAAGATGACTTAGCAAAGGAATCTGTACCAAACCTTATCAACAATTGTCGCCCATTTCTACTCATTTATCAGAAGACGACAAAAGTGACTCAGCAAGCTTTATCAATAAGGAATCTTCACCAAATCTTATCAACAATTGTCGACCATCTTCATCAGCAATTTTCTACTTTTATTATCTATAAATACCCTACTTTTTTATTTTTGTAAGTAGATAGCAAAAACCATAAGAAAAAGAAAAGAAAACCAAAACTCCTCTTGTAATATCAACCTCTCTATGCTCCAAATCTCTCGACCTTCAACTAATATTTTCAAAAGAGTGTCAATATTATATTCAAGATCATTTTGTATTATCTTCAGAATCAAGTTTTAATAAAGGTATTTCTTTTTAAATCAATGAGTTTTCTTGAAAGTTTCGTTTATGCTCTCTCTTTTCTATATTTCAGATCTCACTGAATTAATTGCACTTAAGCATGCATTACATTATTTCAAAAAAAAATCTTATAAGAATTCATCTTTATGAGCATATAGCAAATATAAATATGTCTTGTAATTGTCAAGAACATGCTATGAGAATAACTTTTATTAATAATATGATTCGCTGTGTTGAAATTTTTATTAGAAATTTTAATCATTAAAATTTATTTTAATAAGGTTTATAGGCTGGAAAACAGAGGTTGCATCCCGAAACAAGAACCTAAAATTGCCCAGGCCTGACTGTTAGAGAAAAATAGGGTAACCATCCCCTTGTACCACTGGTGACAACGCCACGAACTTTATAAGAATAATAGAATGATTAATATTTCTTAGTATATATTGTATTGTCTTTTAGCTTATTGTATTTTAATAGAAGTTACTTTAATTAATATATATATGATGTTGTATTTAATCTATCAGTTTGTTTTAAACTATGTATTTTATTGAATAAAGTTTTATTATAATCATTTCACTTGTACTTTGAGTAATTCTCTGTTGAGAATTTAGTTGTTCTTAGATTATTAAATAATAATATAATAATAATACGATCCACAGAGGCAAAATGGTATCAGAGCCTAGGCATTTGATTTTAGGCAATTTAACTAGTAATAAATTAGTTAACTTACAAATTAATCAAAATAATCAAGTTAATTAAGATTAAATTGAGTTTAAATTGGTATTCTTAAACTTGAAACGATGGTCAACATAGTTTAGTGTAGCGTTGGTCAGCTGAGACAAGCCGAGATGACACTAGGTGATCCCTATACACTTGGTGGTCCCGTGTTAGTTTAAGAAAACTGAAATAAACAAAATTTAATTGAAATTAACAAGATTAAATTTGATTAATGGATAAATTAGCTAAAATATTATCAGTTAAAGAACCTAAAATTGGACAATTTAATAATCAGAATAATTTAGATAATTTAAATCATATTAATTCGACAGAGGTTAATATATCATATATTGAAAATCAGTTATTAGATTGGACAATACCCAAACAAAATATAAAAATAATTTATAAAATTGGATCTTTTGAATTTATACAAGACTATTCAATGAAAACAACTGAACAAACTATAGTCTTGAATGAAGACTTAGAAACAATCCAATCGTTAGCAGAACAATCTATTAAAGAACATAGAAAGAATATAAATTTATTCATTTAGGATTGGTTCAAATAGCAATTAAACCTTTATTCAGGTTAGGTTTAGATATTCTAGTACTTATGTGCCTTAGAGACGCTAGACATATAAGCTTTTTAAATTCTCTATTAGCTATGACAGAAACTAATTTAGCAAATGGTCCTGTATATTTTAACTATTATCCAAACTTTTCTTTAAGTCTGTTTGACTCTAATATATTTGATACTTTAAGTTTAACTGTCAAAAGAAAGAATTTAGATTTTAAGCAAAATACTATAGCGATAACTATAATTTATAGAATTTATTATAAAGTTATGTCTACTACTTTAAATTCTAAAGCTAGAAATGGTCTATTAAAAGATGAAACTTTAGTTTTTGAAGGTAATAGAATGCATTATAATATTCAAATACCTAAAAGATTAAAATGGAATGAAATTACTAAATTAGGTACTTGGAAATTGGCTGAAATATCATAACCTCAGAAAGTACATATACATAATCAAACTTCTAGTATAATTGAAAGGAATGATGGATCTGTAAAAATATCATTTTTACCAGATCAATCATTTTCTTCAAAGTTTCAATATATTAAAATAATCGACCCTCTACTAGTTCCATACCCATAAATATACCAGAAAAGGATTTAAAACTAAAAGATGTAGATTTTAGTGAAACTATTCCAAAACCTGTTTATATTGCAGATAATAAATCAGATGATTCATTATCACCCACTAAATCTCAAATGGAAAATTTTTCTCAAATAAATTAAAAATGAAAAATTTGAAATAGATAAAGAATTTTTAAGAAAATATTTACAATCATAACATAATAAATTAAAAAGAATTTGGTATTTTAATAGATTTTCAAAAGATGAATTAGAAAATTTCCAAATAAAATGGTATAAATATATGGAAGAATTAGAAATTAATATACCTTTGTTTGAATGGTTTGAAATATATTGTCAAAATAATAAAATAGATTACTCATTTTCAACTATTAATGTTCATTCTAAAATTGCTCGAACATGGTTAACAACAGAAAATGAAGCTAGAATAGCAGTACATTCTCCTTTAGAAAAAATAGTATTTACTCATGATGATAATAATTATATGACATTACCTTTAAAAGAGTAGATTTATCATCAAAAAATGAATTTGTTTTAGAAGAAATTAAACATGTTCAATTACAGAATAATTATTCAAATAAAATATTATCAACTATGGCCCAACAATTCGACAGAGTAGAATCTTTAATACAACCAAAATTACAAAAACCTAGAGTTATAGAAATTTCACTAGAAAAACTTTTATTTAAACCTTTTGAATTTTCTCCTAACACTGAAGTAAAATTAAATACTCAACAAGCTTTACTTAGGAGAATAGAAAATCAATTAAAAAAATTAGAAATTTCAAAGAAACCTGAAAAACCTATAATAATAAAAGATACAGAAACAAGAACATCAAAAGACAAATCTATAGCTGTAATAACAGAAACATTTAATACAGATGATGAAATAGAAAATATAGAAAATCAATTTCAAGAAAAAATAAATATAAATAAAATACATTTTGGAAGTTCTTCTAGAACTTATACTTCATAAACAAAAAATTATTATCCTAAGCCAACCCCGCCAGATACTCAGATAGAAGAAAGAGCACAATCTGTTCAATCAAGATATGATGGAACATCAATTTGTGTGAAATTTAGATGAATTAGCAGAATATCATATTTTAAATCTTTTACAAGAAATGTCTATAATAATGACGATCATGCAATTGCCTAGATGATTATTTCAGGATTCAATGGTCAATTAAAGGGGTGGTGAGATTACTATATGACACCACAAAATAAAGAAACTATATTAATAGCTAAAAAGACTCTAATCAAAACAAAAGATAATAATCAGGTTCAGACTCAAATAGATGATACAATAAATACTTTAATATATACTATTATGAAATGTTTTATAGAAGATCCTACGCAATATCAGGAAATGAATTCAGAAATTTTATTAAATTTAACCTATCCAAAATTACAAGATTTTAGATGGTATAAGGATATATTTTTAACTAAAAGTATAGAATCGACTCAGGGGGGACCATTTCAAGTTTGATTTATCATTTTTTTCCGAGTCAATTTAATTAGGTGACTCATGGCATCAATTTATTTTAAAAAATTGAATTTAAATAATTTTTAAATTTAATTTCAAATTCACTCATTCGTATTTTATAGAATTTAAATTGAATTTTTTAAATGAATTCAAATCGAATTAAAAATTACTAGTTCTAAATGCAATATTTAAATTAAATTGGTTCTCATCAATTATAATAATTTATTTTATTACTATAATGTCAAATTTTGAAATTTATAACGAATAATATATACATGTTTAAGTTATATGTCCATATCAAGATGTTTATTTGGTCGATTCGGTTTAAAATTGAACTAAAATTTTATAAATTGAGTAAACTTAAATGTAAATGAAGCTACAACTAAATCTAATCAAGCTAAAATATCATAATTCAATTCAATTCGATTTAGTCGATTTAATTATTACCATAAATTATAATTTATTAATCTAGACTTATCAATTATAATATATTAGAATCAATCACTGTAATTTTATCAATTACCTAATAAATTTATAAACAATTAACATAACTTTATCAATTACCATAAATTAAACTATACTATCATAAATTAGAAAAAAATTCATGACTCGTGACTTTATCAAAAACTATTATTATCATTAATTAAAAGCAACTACTATAATTTTATAAATTATTATAAATTAAAATTAATTATCACAATTTCCCTTTTAATTCCTCGCTCAAAAACACAAAACTCTAAGTCAAGAAACAAGATTTAACCAAGCTCTTTAGAGATGGTGGCTAGAAAGAGTTTGTTCTTTAGAGGGCAGACCTAGAAAAAAAAACTCAAAAACCCTAATCCACATCATTTTCCTTCAAATTAAGTAAGAAAATCATGTTTTGCTTTTCTTTTTTACATGTTTTATGCCATTTTTCTTTCATTCCCGTTTTTGGTTGAGACCCATTTCAAATGGGTAGGAATTTTGGTTCAATCTTAAGTTTTTATGATTTTAAACTCTCATTTAAGATTAAATAAGAGTTAAGGCACGTTTTTAAAGGGGTTATGTGATTAAAGTGTTATATATATATATATATATATATATATATATATATATATATATATATATATATATATATATATATATATATGCATTTAAATTCTAAATGTTGTATAATTGTATGTTAAAATGCATTTAAAATGTGAATGGTGACATAAAAATATGTTAATTATGAAATGGAACTTATGGTTGTATGAAATTAATGTTAGGGAGATATAAATGTCAATTGTGAACTTGATGGTTGAAAGACTATATTTGGCATGAAATGGTGGCTTGATTCTTATATAAATGTGCTTAATTATGATTTGATGATATTATGGCATGCTCTAGCATGATTTTGGTATGAAATGTTGAGAATGTTGATAAGAAGTGGTTGTCAATAGTCAACCATTAGAAAATTGAATGTGACTTATATAAATGTTATATTTCATATCTTAAATCTGCTGGAAAATCCAGATTTACATCGATGACAAGAGGTTCAATCATCAACCCAAACGTTGCCCAACTTGGACAAAATCTTTCACGACCTAAGTCACTTCTAGATTTACGCCTGTGATGCACACTTCACACCTGTGAACATATGCACTATAAAACCAATAGCTTTCATGATTTCGTTCACGGGTAAATCACCCGTGAATAACACCTTCACAGCCAATGAAGCCTGTAAATCTTTGATATACTGATTTTCATGATGATGTTATATGATAGGAATGCTTAAAAGCATTATATGGTTTATAACAAACATGAATACATTAGTTATTACACATGAATTTAATATGGAAATTGCTTTTATACTCACAAGTATGAATAACATGTTCATTTGAGATATTACATGAGTATGATACTTGGAGATATTTATTATATATAAAGATACATAATATGATATTATGAGATGAATATGCATAAAATCCTACGACTTTGTATGAGGTGTCAAAATTGCTATAAGTATATGTTATGTTGTAATCACACGAGCGATGAATGGAATTATTGTATGAATCATAATTATATATATAATTTTATGGTTTATCAGGTGAAATAACATATCTATAATGTGTATCATTTACAAATCCATTAAGAAAAATATTAATAGATTATGTCAATTAAAAACTATGCCAAATTAAGTGGGAGTATACACGCATCTGATTCAATTCAGAGATTAGAAAATCTCTAGAATTGTCTTGGAGATTTATAAATCCAAATTTTATGTTGTATTAAAAAAATTTGTATTGTATTGTCCTAAAAGTTTTAAACAATTCGGTATGCTTTTTTTAGTTTTTTTAACTACAAAACAAATTAGAATTCAGATAATTTATTTTTTAAAAAAATTATTTAGATTAATTTTCAAATCACATACACTTGCAATCATTTAAGCAAATGAACTACAATCTCATCAAATATCCAAATATGTACCCATACATTACAATCTGATTTGGAAAATTATAGGTAGATATGATATAAAGATAAAAAGAATTCTTACTGATAATAATATAGTTGATTATTTCACTAAGCTACTTTTCAAAAAGAAATATGATTGTCATATTCTCGTTTATGGTATAATATATAAAGACAATTAACTTCAGTGCAAATAGGAGATTGTTAGAGATATACCCTAAAAACAATCATCTTAGACACTTTATGTTTAGTGCAAATAGGAGATTGTTAGATATATACCCTAAAAACAATCATTTTAGGCACTTTATGTACTCATTTATTATTAATAAAAAATATTTTTATTATATTAGTGTTCATTCACATATGAATTTGATTTATATCTTAGACTATTTAATGAAGTCATTGGTGTGTAACACAACATGAAAAAAATCATGATGTGATTCCTATCATGTGGAATTATATTTATATCTAAGTTATCTCTAGTCATATGATTAAAAAGATGAGACATTATTAATTTGGATAGACTAACAAATATTATACTCTTTGACTAGGTTAAACAACTAATCTTATAAGCTAAAGATATGAGATATTTAGATATAATATGTGGATACTTGTTAGAGTAGCTAAGTAAATTAGATGATTTGTTATGAGACAATTACATAAATATTTATTCAATATCAGTGATAGTCTCATCATATAAATGGTGAAATATCCTTAGACTTGAGATAATCAAAATTATTTTGAATGCTGAATTATATACTTTAACTTCATTCATTGTTGCCTCTTAGAGGTCATTCATATGGTGGTAGTTGGATATAGCATGAGGTGTTTGAAAGTAGTTGAGTAGTTAATAAAAGATTCACTACTCCTGATAGAAAGGAAGTATACATATGTTTCTTATAGAAATTGTTACTCATAAATATTTGGTTGAGTTGGATAAATCTTAAAAAAGGTTTTTAATGATATGTCTAATAGAGTAATAAGTCTCATAAATAAAAACTAATATCATTTAGTCTAAATGTGATGTAGTTAGTGTAGTGGGAGCTGACACAGACTATGCTCTAAACCAAATGAGATATAGTATGGTGAAATGACAAATTACACAGTAATTGTCATGGAAGGGTTTACAATCAGACCATTGATTTTTCGATCAATTGGAAGTTATGATGTATTGCTAGATACCGCTCATGATTTACTTAAAATCATATGATAATTTGAGTTGCTAACATAATTGGAAATCTAATGAGTCACACGTATAGAAAGAATAAAGAAAATATAAAATGGACCTTGAATTGAATTCAAGAGATGAAAGAGAAATATTTGGGCCAAGAACATTCACGGAAATGAATGATGTGATGCACATCGTGTGCACGCCAACCACGACATGCATGTGATAATAGATGTGGCATTATGTGTCATGATAGTGATAAAGGTTGTCATAGGCGTGACCATGATAGTCACGACCGTAACAAAGGTTGTCACATGCATGACAGTCACGACAGTAACTTGTACGATTTCAAGTTTTCTATTTCAAATAGAACTCCTATGCATAGGTTATGCATGTCCAACCCTAATTATTATTAGAGAATATATAAATAACCCTTTTAAGGGTCAAATTCATTGCTGCAAACTTAGAGAAATAAAAATTATATCTCTTCCATCTCTCTCACAAAATCCACTATAACTAACACTTAGGTTGATTGCCACCCTATCTCCATTATGATTTTCTTCTTCTTTCTTAACGTGGATTATTATTAAAGATAATCTAGTTTTAGATTATTGTGGTTTACTACAATCCAACTAAGAAGAAAGACTCACAACTTGGAAGATCAAAAGTTGTAAAAAAATGTAATTAAATCCAATTTTAATATACCTAGAGCATTTCATGAATTTTGGATTCAATAAAATTTTAAATTTTTGTTATACCATATCTGTGATACATGTTAAAAATCCTATATATATATATATATATATATATATATATATATATATATATATATATATATACTTTTATAGTTTATCAGGAAAAATTACATCTCTTTTATGTGTAGCATTTACAAAGCCATTAAGAAAAACATTAATAGATTATGTCAATTAAAAAATATGCCATATTAAGCGGGAGGTTCGTTTGGCATTGAGTTTAGAAAAAGTGTTTTTGGAGAATTTTTTTATTTTTTATTTTTTTGAGTTTTGAAAACTTTTTTGGAGAGAAGTAGGTAAATAGATGTTTTTTCTAGAAGTAGGTTTAAGAAAAACAGTTTATAAAAAATTAAAAAAATCAGTCAATTAAATCAAAAAAATTATAAACTTACTTTTTGGACATCCAACAACAATTCCAAACATCCCCTCATTTGGTTCAATTTAGAAATCAAAAAATCTTCAGTATTGTCTTAAAAGTTGGAGATTTATAAATCTAAATCTTATATTGTATTAAAAAAAATTATATTTTATTATCCCAAAAAGTTTGAAACAATTCTATATGATTTTTTAGTACAAAACAAATCAAAACTTGGATAATTTATTTTTCGAAAAAAATTAATTAGATTAATTTTCAAAACACATACACTTGTAGTCATTTTAAAAAAATTACTATAATAGTAGAATATCACTAAAAAATTTTAAATATGAAACACTAAATTAGTTCACAAGGAAATTCCAAAATTATAAATGTTGTTAATTATTAAATATATCAAATTAAGCAGCATCATTGCATATATATAAACTAAAAGAAGAAGTGAGAGGTTATAATGGGATAGAACAAACTAATCTCAATTACACATGAGAGCTCTAAAAGCCAAAACAAATGTTAATACTTGTTTTAGGAAGTTATGATGCAATGGGATCTATCCCTAAAATCTTGTAGGGATTTTGGAAGTTAATGAATAAGATCATAAATGAAACTTTGAATTTGATGACTCTTTCAAATGACTACTTTTACCTAGTAAAATAGGGTTTCTATATATTAGGCCAAAAAAATTAGTAAACTTAAGGAGCTAAACATGTTATTTAATTATTTTGCATAATTTTAAAATTGATGATAACATCCAATGCCACAATTGACTATGATGTAAAAAGGCACAGATGAATAGTTATTCATGATGGTCAATAGTTTTTTCATATTATGAGTGTATGCATCATCATGGAAACTTTATACAATCAAAAACCTTATTCCAACATATATAAAAGAACCAAAAGTTTTCATTAGAAAAGGAAGCAGAAAAAATACAGTCTTACTTGAATCCAAGCAAAAAAAAAAAGAAATCCAAATTCAACATACTCATCACCGTCATCTACAAGTTCACTGGGATTTGATAGCATCTCAATTAATTTAGTCTCCAATTCCATCCTCTTTAAGTTTTGGCTAGTTTGCACCTTCAATGACAAACATGTAATTTTTTCCTGATTGATTATCTTGATGAGGTTCAAATTTAGGGATTGATCTGTTTAGATCTTAGCAATTGATTTCCTCTGTCTTTCTTCTCAATCTGAATATGGAGACTTAAATCAAATTCTCAGCGATGATAATACATTAACTGAAAACTATAATTTTAAACTAATAAAGTTGCTAAATTGATGTGAAAATGAACCTGATTGATGTGGAAATGAGCACACACAAGAGGAAGAGGAAAGACAGAAGATTCATTTTGATGGGATTATCTGAATATACGAGTTTTGAAGGTATTCACATATATCCGGACCCATTTAAACAATAATAGATAACTTTATGAGAGTTTTGAGATGAGTTTGGATAATAATATTTAAACTTATCATGAATTTAGGTAAGGTACAAGTAGATGTCCCCAACTACCTACTACCAATGAATCTGATTATATATATATATATATATATATATATATATATATAATTTATTTGAATCTAATGTTCTAATTAATTATTTTTTATATTGATGAATTATAAATGTAACGAGAATTTGAGATTTGAAATATAAATTTTCTATCATAATGAATAATATTTAATTTTATGGCTAAGAATTCAATGTTTTGTTTTTTTAGCCGCCATTAAAATAGTGAAATTGTTTTAGATTTTTAAATATTGGTTGAATATAATATTAGATGTGCGGTGGAAATGATACAAGATAGTTACTGGGATGTTCTTGTTGATTGCTACTCTTTTATTTGTGCAATTAAGGACTTGGCCAAATATTTTACAGATTATTCATTTTGCTCATATCTACCAGGAGACTAATTTTGCAGCAGACCTTTTTGCTAATAATCAGATAATGCATTTACTTTCGTAAATATTAAGATCTTTTAAAGCTAATTAAGATTAAATATAACATATATGTGTTTTATTCTATTCAAAGAGTGGATTATATACGAAAAAATGGATCATAAATTGGGATCATTCAACAATCTTTGGTGTCTAATTATTATTATTATCGATCTTTCTTTTCTTTGTGTTTTTCTGTATCAAGTTCATATCAAGGATGATATATAGCTCTGTTAAAAGTAAGTATGTGTATTGATTATGCTCTTTTTGTCAAGTGCTAACTCGAGGTTTTTGCTTATCATACCAATATTGATGAGTTTCTTTTATTTTAATAAAAAAATATTTGATATCTACTTACAAATTATATTATACAAACTACTAGCAAAAACAATGAAATTAAAATCATAATGAACCAGCCAATCGGACCAATTTAACCGTGTATTGGTTTCCTAAAAAAAAACCGTGTATTGGTAACTCGTTCAATCTAGTTCAATTTAAAAATCAATAACAAATAAAAACCAAGGTCAATAGGAAAATTCAGTAAAAATAAAAAATGGGTTCTAGATTTTACTTTTAAATGTCATTTTGATGGAAAAAAATAAAGCATGCCAATTTTTTTTGGGAATAAGCTCATATATCTTTATTCAATTATGTAGAAATTAGAAGAAGAAACCTCATTATCCAATGCATTCACACATGTTTAGTCATTAATGAAAAAAATGACTGCGTTAAATGGGATTTATCATGTCAATACATAACGGACTCTACCACTAATTAAAGCAACAAAACATTAAAAAAAAAAAGGAAAAAAAAAGGAAAAGTAAATATAATAAATTGGAATTAGAAGCTAAATGAAATTAATTATATGTATGGTAATTAAAAGCAAAGAGGAGCAAATGTATGAAATAATGAAATTGGGGACCAAAACGCATTTTCAGCCTAGTATGTTAAAAGCCAAAATTTACTGCACCTAAAAAGTCAAGTGACAGCTGCAAGCCTACAAAGAATTAGAATTATCATCACCACCAAGCAATTTCCGCTATCAGATCCCAAAACCCCAAATCACCACTGTCACTTACCAGATCTCAATTGAAGAAGAAGACTCCAATTTAATGGGGGCAATCGAGGGTGTTGATCTCGCTCTGTTGTGTTGAAATGCAGCCTAATCTCTTCCCATTTGCTACCCTGTTTGGTAATCCCTTTCTTTTCAATGGTGATTTGAGTGAAGCTGCTGTCGGCGCTGGATTTGAGAGCTCTAGGGTTTTCTTCTTGGTCCCCTTTTTGTTGTTCCAAGGAGGTGGAATGGATTTGTCCAAGGTTAGAGAGAAGATTTTGAGCTCTGTTCGGTCTGCTAGATCGCTTGGCCTTTTGCCTTCAACCTCTGATCGCCCGGAGGTAAATTTGCTTCTGCTCCAATGTATTTTACGTGAAATGTACTAGATTTTCTGATGCTATTAGTGTAATTTTTTTTGCGGTCTGTTGAAGTTATTTTATAACTTCTTTAGGCAGGGTCTAGTCACTGAAGAACTAACTACAAATATCATTTAAGTGGAAAGTGCAATAATGGGGGTAATGGGGGTGATTTTCCTCTGCCTCCGGATTGAGTTATATATTTTCTTTTTGTTCTCTTCCATATTTTTATTGAAACAGCATGGAGGATTAGGTTACTGGTTACTGGTTACTGGGTTGTTGATATATATTAGAAGTCTCAATGGTGGCAAATTTAGGCCGAAAATGAATCATTCTGGGACTTTTAAAGGGTAGCCATTTTTAGTAGGATTTAGTAAATTATAAGCTAACAGTGCAAAAATATTTAATTTGAGCTGAGTTGAAAAAAAATTATACTTGTATTGTCTTAAAAGGTTGAAAGTTGGGGTTTTGTTCTATATCTAGCGAGTTTGGACCCTGTGTTTGAACTGGGTTCTGACTTGGTGCATCATATGTTTTCTGACTGCTGCTCGACAAAGTAAAATAAGAGGTGGATAGTGGTCCTTGTTAAACACCGCATGTAAGAAAATCACTGGCTTTATACTAGCTTTTGGCTTGGAAGAAGAGTTATTCGAGGTATTTTCTTCAAAATTACTATCAATGTGGGATTTTCATAGTATTTCAAGTGAACAATCTTCATTCATTGAGAATTATCTGACTAAATTGTCAGGATAAATCCCAAGCTAGTGTCACTGCTTTCTTGAAGTTTGGATTTCAATGAATTTTTTTTTATTTTTTTATTTTTTATTTTAGTTATAGTAAATAAAATTTGGAAACATTCATATTTGATGCTTCCAATGCAACTTTCACCATTGTGGTAATTAGTTTATTCTTTCTTTTTGTCTCTTTTCATGTGTACCTTGGAGGTGAGAGAGGTTAAGCAATTGCTATACAATTACCTTATTTTACAAAATATGGATAAAAGAATATGGCTCTATGTTTTCCTTCGAATCATGACGGTCAAAATGTTTTAAAGCTAGTTGCCTTATGCATATACCTATCAGGGGAAAATCAGTGGCTCTGATCATTGCTTCTCAACCTTTGTCTTGTTAACAAGAGATTTTCATGCTTCTGTTCTCTCCATGTTAGACAACTAGTTGAACCTATATGATGAAGTCAGACATATCTCTTTAATATTCCTCTCTTCTCACTGGAATGATTTCCCAATTGTCAAATGAGGCCCTGTTTACTTTTAAGGGACTAACTGAAACACTGATGCTGAAAAACCTGTTCAAATTTGTTGAGGATAAAAACATTCATTTCCTGGGAAACTGATATTTTTCGTATTAAATCTCCCATTCAATGCCAGTGCTTGTAAGCTTAGTCTTAAACATCCATGCTAGTGACCTCTTCGGTTACCAGCCTTGGGTTGTTTGTTATATATGTAAACATGTGATCTGGATGGTTTTCTTTCTAAGTTTCTGAATTCTTTTTTCTCCTGTCTTAAATCATTTGGTTGAGGGAATGGGATGCAAAAAAATGTCAGGAAATCAAACTTCCTCTTAAATTAAGTAGGGGTAGAATTCCAGGATGCTAAAATGATTACTGTCTATTAAAATTAGATTTCCATATGTGAAAATCCATGATAATGGTGTAGACAAGATTCAAATCTTTGGTTTTCCTTTCCTTTAAGTGAAAGCTATTTCTTAATTGCAGTTGTAGTCTACTTTTATGCCTCTACACTTTTTTCAACCACAGTATTGGTCATCAAATAAATGTGCAGTTTTGGTTCTGTTTCTCTGCTGTGTCATTGAATTTGGGAATCAGGGTAGAGAAGTTTAACATGGAGAATGCCAAATAAAATTAGATTTTGTTATTAATTTTCTCTTGTTAGCAAATAATACTTTTCCTATTCTTTGGCTATTTACTGCTTGTAAGGGATTAGTTTTTTAGACTGCCAGTTGCAACTTCCTTATGGTGAATGGGGGAGTGAATCTGTCACAGTTTGTGTAGTAGATTTATGTATCTGGTATATAAAATCTGATATTATGAAGTTTGGATGGAAATTCAGATTGTTTCTTAGTGTCAGGAGTTGGTTACAGCTGTATCTAGGTTGAAATAACTATGACACTTTGTTCATGCGATCTAAGAATGAGAATGGCTCAGTCAATTAAAAGCTTAATACATAAAACAGCACTTGAACTTGGCACAAAAAGCCAAGTCTTCTCTTGAACTTTTCAAGAAACTCATATAGACATCTCTATTGTCATTTTTTGTTATTCTTAAAAACCTTCAAGAGCAATCAAAGGCATTATAGTGTGTGTGAATCACATACGTGCTGATGTGAACATGCTTATAAAAAATTTAGCTGATATCCTCCCTCTCTTTGACACCCTTAGCTGTCCATGGAAAGTATATGGTGTGCCATGCCACCCTTGACTCATCTGGAAAATGGACTATCTTGTGCAGTATATATAGTGTGACATCTCCAACCTGGTTGAATCCTAATCTGAGTTATCCAACTTCCAACCTAACTGATGTCACTCAGATCTTCTGTGTCACTTGGACCAATTGATCATTGGAGACAGGGAACTACTAAATTAAAGGTCTGATTTTCAGAAATGGCCATAATCTGAAACATTCCCAATCTCCATCGTATCTACATGCAAATCGAGACTAAAAGAGGGATTCATGTGGTCCATTCGCATATGTGATCAAATATTTGAGTTTTCTCCATACAGCTTAATGAATATTAATGGCACCCTTTGTATGTATGCCATTATATGTATACATGAAGAACTGCCTTTGCTATTCGTTGGTGCTAAAGCGGCCTAGAATTGTTACTCTAAGCTTCTGACACCGATTTGATTGCTGAGCATCAAATTTGGGCAGTGGAAGACCCATATGCCAAAAGTGAAGCTTTTAATTGTCGCAGTGGAGATGCATTCAAGTCGAAGCATTGTTGGAAAATTTTGACAGAGCAGTTCGGGATAGAGGATTATGGGTTTGAGGAAGGAGATCATAGATTGAGTTTGGTTGAGATAACGAAGGAAAAAGGGTTAGTGTGGGAAGGGATAGTGAGGATTCATGCACTTGGAATATTTGTAATGTGTGCCCCCTTGACACATATGGGATAAGTGTCCAAAAATAACAAAAAATGAAAGTTGGTGTCTATATGGTATTTCTAAAGGGGCTGCCTTCGCTCTTTGTGCCAAGTTCAAGTGCTATTTTATGTATCAAGTCTTAATTAAATGAACAACATGACACAGTTTTTATGATCTATTAATTCTTTTAAGACCCTCAGCAATTCACAACCAACCTAATACAGGCAACATGATTATTTATTTAGTTGCGATGCTTATGGTAAATTCAGCATTGCCTTTTTTCGAAACAACAATAAGTTCATTTATTATTTGCATAAAATGTTATTAGTGGCATTTGTGTTTGCAGTTAGTTGACTATGGCAACTTGGTTGATTATGGGTTAGCAGGTCAGCTCACATGAAATGATTATCTCATGTTGTAATTATTTCAACATGGCTATGGCATGAACAAGATTGAATCAAATCCAAATCCTTCAAGTTCATGCGGGCTTCTATTATTTTTGACCAATTGCCAGCTTTACTTTGTGCAGCTTCTTAGCCCATGCATATTTGGAGATTGCTAAGGCTAATTAAAACTTAATTGGATTATATAACATTGAAATTCGATTCTTATGATCATTTTGCAGGTTCCTGCTCAAGCTGCAGCAGCTGCAGCTGTTGCCCGTGTTCTTGCTGGACTACCTCCTCATCAGCGATTTAATCTTCCATCAAGTTCTGAAGAATTACGCTCCATATATGGAACTAAATCTCATGGTCAAATGGTGGAGGAACTAGAAGAGGACTTCTATGACGAGGTTTCTATTGGATATAATTTTTTCTAAATTTTTTATTTTCTCACAGTTCCTTTTGTTTTGTTTTTTTTTTTTGTGTTTTTGGCTTGAATCATTTTTTCAACAATTAGGAAATTGGTATGTCTTTTATTCAAGTTATATTCTCATTGACATGGTCCATGAGTAGAAAATTGCTATAGCTTTTATTCACAAGGATAATTATTGGAGAAACACCTCTCAATATCTTGTTTCATGCCTTTGTACAATGCAAAAGAAGAACATTCATGCAAAGTTCTCTGAATTATTGAAATACTGCATTCACAATATCTAAAAGTTTTATATTTTAGGTGTTAAAGCGTGGTTAACTTTTTTGAAGGAACTTTATGGATTTTGAAGGAGCCTGGAACTCTCAAAATCATAAACTTAGAACCTTGACAAAAAGGTAGGGGGAATTCGAGTTGAGAAAAAAATGTAAATGAAAATATGAAACCATTTCAGAAAATACTAAAGATGCTAATGACACACTGGATTCCTAAGTGAAAAAGCAACCAATGTGTTTTATGATCATCTCATAGAAAGGTAGTTGTTCATTGTATCTTTAGTATTCTAAACATGTCTTTTTTGGATTTGCAGGAAGTTTAGTGTTCATGTTGATGTTTGAGCTTTTTATTCATGCTCAATGAAAAACAGCTCTTTGCCAAAGCAGTAATCTCGGTTTTATTAGGTTTTTGGTGCTTGCTTCTTTAATCAAAAGAAGGGAACTCCATGGATAAATATAAATCATAGATCAGTGCTGAGTGAAAAACTTGATCAGTGTATATTTTTTCCTGAGATGTATGTTTTGGGTATGTATGATGGATGTAGACCAGAGTTAGCTATTTGTTTTCCATAGACTCTGGCAATCATTTGGAACCAGTCGCATATCAAGAAGAACTAAATTAATTTGTCTTGCTGGAATAATTTGACAAAATGTAATTTGGCTATAAACTCAAGTCATTTTTATAAAGATTCCTTTTGAAATCAACTTAAATCTGAGGGTCTTTTGGATGTCATGTACTCAAGTCGTATTTTAACAAAATGCTTATCTCTTTTAGACATGATATCTAAGAAAAATACCTTCTAGTTCATTTCTATCCTTTGATATGATAAAATTGGTTTTGCTCATCCAAAGTCAAATGTGAATTTTTCATATGCCATTGGAATCTGGATATTAGACTGTTGGAGTGGGAGATATCATAGAAATAGAAAATTTGCTTTTTGAAGAGCAGTTCTTTCACGTGCTATGTAAAGTTTCTTCTCTAAGGGGACTAACTGCTCATCTACTTCAATTAGATACTACTTGTATATTGAATTTTTAGGTTTATAGTATTAAATCACTTTATGGTTTGATGAAATTTTTAGGATTGGCTACCTTCTTTCTCTTGTGCCTGTATTGTTTTATCCCTGCTGTCAATTAGAAGTTAGAATTCTGAGTGCTATATTTACTTTCAGCTTTTTCTGCTTTTTTTTTTCTTTTCCTTTTTTCCCTTTTCCTTCACAGCTTACTTTTAGTGTAACTGTTGTTTATCTTATGACTCTGTATATTAATTACCCTTCATTCTGTGATTTATCAATTTCCTTAAACGCTAATCATGGGGTGGGTTGTATTTTTTAATTGTTAGGAAGAACTAAGGGACATATAATATAAATGACTTCTAACCTTTGTTTTTTAAAATTCAATTTCACTGGGATTCCCTAGGTTTTAAACTCATAATGCTTACTATTTTAAACTTGCAATCCTATCTGTGCAGCTTTCTGCCAGAAGTTTATAATTTTCATATGTGTTTTCATACGCAGACATGAATTTATCTCAACAGATACCAAAATAACCCATTTCCATTGTATTCATGGCAAGGTTAGCACCTGTGCCATTATATGTACTATATTCCAGGTAACTTCAGCATAATCCTTATTGCAGATTCATGTGGTATGTGTGATATGGTTGCTAAAAGAATAATTCCAGGTTGCGGGCTTGTTAGTTTAAACTTTAATCAATGATTAGTGGTCTAGGTTTGCACCACCATGTATAGCATTTTCAGCTGGATCACATTAGGTGCTTCCTATTAGAGTTTTATGTGATTTGAACAAAAATGATAATTTTTCAGAGCAGCTAATATGTAATGACACCCCATAGACTACTATGAATTAAGTGGGCAATTCGCTTGTGTAGGAGCTTCTTAAGTTTTAGGGAACATGTTTTTGTTTGTAAAGTAGCTAGATACAGTTTTAAAAGTATGAAGATCTTTGACGCACAGGGAGTGCTGCTTTTGTATTGCTCAGAATAACTGTCTTGTAAGTTATTTTTATGCCTCTGCTGGAGCTTGACAAGCATTATTTTATAGGGGCAATCATCTGAATGGTGTAGCATAAAATTGTTTAGTTTAGATTGGCAATATCATCCTATTATATTGTAAATCTAACACCATAGGTGCCTAAAGATTATTATGATTGTTCTCTTTTCCCTTACTTTTTTTAATATTAACCTAGTCTTTCCATGTGACCTTTCATTTTCAGCAGATGTTAAGTATGTATGCATATAACTATTGGACTAATGTGAAATTTGTCATTTTTGTGTTTGATTCTTGTCTCTGAATTGAGTGCTAAATTGTTTGTGGAGTTTTAAGTTGATTTACTGAGATATGTCCTTATGTCCTTTATGCAGGGTTTTGATCCAGTTAGATACATTTTAGAGCGTATTCCATCTGAAGAAAATGAATTGGAGTATTTCGAGAAACAGGTATTTCCTGCTTCAGTGCTTCTTATGTACCTAGTTCAATATTTTGTCTTTAGACACGATCTTTTTCTATGAAACTTGTGTGTCATTTGAATGCTTGGACTTAACCCAATTTCTTCTTGTTCTAGGCTGCTCTTAGGTTAGCACAGTTGGATAGAGTAGCAGAGCAGCTATCCTACCAAGTTATGGAGCATCATGAAGTAATGGGTAGGTTATTATCAGATTTCATGTTGCTATTCTGAAGTTGTCATTAGATATTTTAAATTCAGAACAGAAACCCCACACCTCCCAACTCACACATATGCGACATAATTTCATCTATCGAGGTGTTTGTATTTCTATGGTTTGTCATCATAATGTTCATGACAAAAAAGTCCCATTAAACTAGTAAGTTGTTTTATATATCAACCCATATATCCTCCACTCATTTGTTCAAGTAGTGTGTGGATGAGTTTATTATATATGAATATTATCTTGTGATACATTTTTACTATTTCTCTTTGATGTTGCCATAATTGTTGTGGTTACATATTTCTTTTTGAAGTATATTCCTTTCTAAAGTATATCATCTAAGTAGACAAACTCCTATGTGATTGTATACTTCGGTTGTAGTGGCATTTTCATGATACAAGTGTTTATTTGTTTGGAGGTAATTTTGCTAGCCTTTGGGCATTAGTCATTACTTCCTTTATGCAAGTGGTGCCTGGTTGTTTCATTTTAACATCTTCTTTATGTGTTTTATGCATTTTACATGTAAAAAGTAGTCTACTAGGCTCCCTTTCTTAAGTTGGCACGGAATGGAGCTTTGGAGTCTCAAATTGATGTGATTCTCTTCCTGTATGGCTATAATGTATTAAGAAATTCAGCATATTATATAGCCTTACTTTTGAATGAGATGTTTATACTTGCTTTTGGCCAGTGAAGGGGATGAATTTGGTCAGGGAATTAGAGAAGGACTTGAAGGTTGCAAATGTCATCTGCATGGTATGTATCTACATGAATGAAGAGTTTGTTATAAAAATAATATTTATTACAAAATGCAACTTTTTTTCCCTTTATTTATTTTCTCTTGACAATTATGTTAATAATACCATTCTTATGTGGCTTCCTCTATATTTGTCACTGTGGCTGGCAGAATGGAAGACGGCACTTAAGCTCATCCAGGAATGAGGTCTCCAGGGATCTCATCGTAAATTCTCATTCTAAGAAGAAGCAAGCTCTCCTGGTATGTTCTCGTTCTGGACATTGAATGAATACAGATCTAAATATTTCTATATCTTCTAGAATATCAGTTGGATCTTCTTGTATTCCTCTAGCATCTTGGTTTTTGGGGAAAACTAATGTAGCTTTTATCAAATTTCTATCTGCTAGTCTTTTAGCAGGAAGAAGCATCTATCATGCAGAATTTTCTCATGTTGATTCTCCACTTGCAGGACATGCTTCCAATATTGTCTGACCTTCATCATGCATTGGACATGCAAGCTGCACTTGAATCCTTGGTTGAAGAAGGAAATTATTGCAAGGTGGATATTCTATTTGTATCTAATAGTATTTGACCTTGCATTCTCCAATTTCTTTTTCCCTGATAAGTTATTGTTTTGTTGCTTTTTTGCCATCCTTGAAATCCATTAATCCCATTGTTTCTCAGGCATTCCAAGTGCTATCAGAGTATTTACAATTGTTAGATAGTTTTTCAGAGCTTTCAGCCATTCAAGAGATGAGCCATGGAGTTGAGGTGAATATTCACTTGAGATGCATCTATCCTCTAAAGCACAAATCATTTTTTAGTTTTGGTTTTAATTTTTGGTGCTTCTATTGCTTATCCATTGCACATTTCCATTACAGAAAATTACGGTTGGGGCTGCATTCTTATTTTCATTGATTTTTTTTTTAATACTAATACAGGTTTGGTTGGGAAAAACTCTTCAAAAGCTGGATTCAATTTTATTAGGAGTTTGCCAGGAGTTCAAGAAGGAGAATTATATAACTGTCAGTGCAGCAGCCCTCTTATGTGATATTGATCATTATTTCTTTTTCTTTAAATTTGAGCAGAAAATGTTCTAAAATTACTTCTTCTAAGCATTTTTTGTGGTCTTTATATTAAGTCAATATGTTTCATGAGATATATGTCTCCCTTCCGTCGTCATTGATGCTCAATATCTGGCTGAGATGATGATTTTTGTAGACTGGTACATTCATGGATATGCATCTCATTTATTGAGGGCCTCTCAGTATATTCATCAATTTAGATCAAGTTAGTGGCATAATAATGATAGCCACAGTAGTCGCAATCAAATCCTGCTGCTGCCATGGATCAGGATTTATATGGGAATAGTAGAGGAGATCCCATTTGTAGTTCATTATTAAATAGTATTCTGTCTCAAGCAGTAACTATTTTCTCTTGGGATGGCAGTTTGGATTGCTCTTCAAAGATCCCATCCCCCCAACCTCTTATGGAGACTAGTTTTCAAGGTTTGCAGGGACCAGGGCAGGTTCTGCAGAAAAATGAGTTTTTTTACTTCCCCCCTACCCCCCCTACCCCTAATAATGTGGGTGGTATAATCTCCCTACTCAGAGAAAGATGATGTATTACTTTGTACACCTTATGTTTGTAAATATTTTAAAAATAAGACTTACAACTACATATATGCATTGATAAGATTGATCTAAGAAAGTTACTTTTTTTGATCAACCAATAGATATTTAGCAGTCACAGCAGTCTCTTTGCTAATGGATTTGACGAATTGAATAGTATCATCTGTATCAGTTTTACTTTGCTAAATTCAATTGAAAATGATAGATTAATTTTGATCCTTGATAGGTGGTCGATGCTTATGCATTAATTGGAGATATCTCTGGTCTTGCTGAGAAGATACAAAGCTTCTTCATGCAGGAAATTTTATCAGAAACTCACTCTGTCTTGAAGAATATTGTCCAAGAGGTATGCTGGTGTAGTTAAGATTTGCATGTAGGGGAACTTTGATATCCACAGGATTAGGAATCAATATGAATAGTGCATGAGTAATTTTAAAATCTCTCTTTCCTCTTTCTGAGCATCCCGGCTATGCATTAAGGTTGTTTGAAGTTATGTTCTGTTCATTGGTTGTTACTCCTTTTTCTTCTTTTCTTTTATTAGCTTAAAGGTTCTGAGTTGGTTTCCTGTCTCATTGAAGAACCTGTTTACTTAGATGGCTAATTAACTTTTGCAGGATGAGGAAGTACAAATACAGAATAGCAGGTAGCTTCTTCTTATTATAACATTCCTGTGTCGAATATGTAGCAGCTTCTCCGATTTCAAGGTTCATAACATGTTTCTGTTCATGCCAGGCTTACCTACAGTGATCTATGCCTTCAGATACCTGAATCTAAGTTCAGGCAGTGTCTGTTGAGAACATTAGCTGTCCTGTTCAGATTGATGTGGTCCTATCATGAAATCATGATCTTTCATCTAGAGAACAAGGTATATATGTTCTTTTTCTTTATCTTACCTGTTTTATAGTTTGTTATTTGTTGCATTTTTTTTTTGCTTGGTGGTTATGTTTACTGCATTAAGGCAATCTCTAGCATCTAATGATAATTGTATTATTTGGACATCCTTCTGCATATTAGCAAACTTACATTTTAAGCATGCTATTGTGGTCTGCCTAATATTTTGTAGATAAGCCTTAATTTTCTGTGCAATCTAGAGTTCATACATCAAATTAATTTGTACAATCTAAGCATAGAGATCTCATATCAATCTCGGGTTTCTCAAACCAAGAAATGCAAGTCATTTTGGTCAAATGAAAATAAAAACTAAATTCGAATGTAAAACTTTAAGATACACAATCTTGTTTTATCTTTGTTGCAGGATTGGACATCCCAAACACCAACTCATTTGATCTGGAGAGGAAGTGGTAACTCCAAGATTTCTGGAGAGGCCCAGAAAAGTGATTCAGTTACAAGCATTTCTTCTGATTCCCAAGCAGTTAATAATAGCTCTATTCTGCAACCTGTCAGCAGAATGCCCACTGAGGAATCTCTTACCACTGAGGAAGCTACAAATTCCATGTACTCAGATATTCATAACCAAGTGGATGAGGCTAGAAATGATGGCACTGGAGCATCAAGCAGTGGATCTCCTTGGTATCAGTTAAGGAATGATGCTACAGCATTTGTTTCGCAAATCCTTCAGAGAGGACGGAAGAATTTTTGGCAGCTTACAACAAGTCGAGTATCAGTGTTGCTTTCTTCTTCTGCAGTTGGTTCGATGAGCATTCACCAATTCTTGAAGAATTATGAAGATCTGAATGTATTTATCTTAGCTGGTGAAGCCTTCTGTGGAGTTGAAGCAATTGAGTTCAGGCAGCAGTTGAAGGCTGTCTGTGAGAATTATTTTGCAGCATATCATCGGCAAAATATTAATGTAAGTTGCTATGGCTTAATATATTTCCCTGTTTTAAATTGTTATTCAGATGAATTTTTGGGTTGTTCGTTATATATTGTTTTGCAGATTGATTATTTCAAGAATTTTCTTCATGAAGAGTTTTTCCCAACTTCTTTGTGTCTCCTTGTTATCATTTTGATCCTGCCTTTCTTTTCTTCTTGGGATGTTTGACTTTTTTGGTGAATATAGTTCATGTATATTATTCTGCAATATAAATGGATTTCCTGGTCTAGATGTTTGTTGCTGTACAATATCTGTATTTTACTAAACAGCTTTTTCAGAAGTTATCATACATTATTGTTTCTTGCCGTACAGTAAGTTGGTCTAGATGTTTCTTTCAGTACAGATTCTGTAATTTGATTTTCTAAATCATTACACATTTATGAGCTATGCTTAACACTTGAAAGGAAATTTTATGCCTTCTTTACTTCTTCAGGCACTTAAAATGGTTTTGGAAAAGGAAAACTGGCTTATATTGCCACCAGATACAGTGCAAATAGTTAGTTTTGCTGGGCTGGTTGGAGATGGGGCACCCTTGATTGTCCCATCTGATGGCAAACCCACAAATGCCAGATTTCATCATTCTGATAAATTATTGAACTCAGTTGAAAGTCCCAAGAAGAATGGTTTTACAAGTTGGCTGAGAAATGGAAATCCATTTTTGCTAAAACTAATGCACACTTCCAAAGAAGGTCATAGCCCTACCCTACTTAATGGGGTGATTTCAGGTGAATTTGAAGGACACATAAATGATAATTATCATGGTGGCACGGTGTCCCCACAAAGTATTGATGCCAATCATGGGAATGGAACTCCTTCAGAAGATGAAAATGAAGATCTGCTTGCAGACTTTATTGATGAGGATAGTCAACTGCCAAGTCGAATTTCAAAGCCAAATCATTCAAGCAACTCTATGCACTGGAAAAATAATGATATATCAGCGCAAACAGGATCATCTATATGTCTTTTGAGGTGACATGCTCTTCTGCATATTAGTGATTGTGATTCGTTCTTTCAGATTTTATGATGTTATTTATATGTGTACACGGATTCATTAAGTTATTTATTTATTTATGTGTGTTAGGGCAATGGATAAATATGCAAGACTTATGCAGAAACTGGAAATAGTGAATGTTGAGTTTTTTAAGGTTTGTTCTTATATGTTAGTTAAAATTTCTAGCTTGTCTTTATTTGTTGAGCATTTATGACTCAGTAATACTTCTATTTTTGCTCTAAATTGTTTTCCCTGATTCAGTATTCTATTGCAGGGTATGTGCCAGTTGTTTGAGGTCTTTTTCTACTTTGTATTTGAAACATTTGGTCCACAAAAGTTTAACACAAATGGAAAAGGCTTATTTGACTCCGTCAATTGTAAGTGATCTTTTAATATTTTGATCTGTATTGGACAAAGCTGCTTCTAGGTTGAGATAATGCGTACTAATTAAGCATGTTTTGCTATGTTCTTTACAATGTTATTTAGATCGACTGAAGACTGCCTTGTCCAGAATATCTCAAGATTGTGATCAGTGGCTAAAATCCCAGTCAACATCATTCTTGTCTTCACTTACATCCTCGAGTACATATATGCATGCAGATTTAACACTGAGTATTCCTCAGAGTTACTCGCCTGCCACATCTTTTGGCCTCAAGGTATCTTTGTGAAATTCTCATGGACAATTATTTCATCCAAGTATATTAATAGAGTGCTCATTTATTTTCCTGTCCTCTTGTATATCCTATTAAAGAATTGCTGAATTATTTTTTCTTTCATTGTTCTGATGTGATATTTATCTTCAAGCTGTAGGTAATCCCTACCTTGTCCCACAACCTTGGAACTGTTTGGACTTATGTATTTGAGTTAAATGTTAATGTCTTGTGGATTTGATTCGTATACAATAAATTGAAGAATGCCGTTAGTTGGTCATTGCTCCTCTAAGACAGGGTCATGCAGTAGCTGATATTTAATACAATCCTTTTTGCATTCTTGTCACATGATCTTGTTAGTGGACAACTGATAAATATGGAGGCTTCCTAATTTATGCTGGTGTCAATCCATGTGTATCCTTACAGCTGGTAAATATGGAGGCTTCCTAATTTATGCTGGTGTCAACCCATGTGTATCCTTTCTGTATAAGGACATAAGTATGGGAGTTATGGACATCCAAATAATATTATTCATAACATTCCCCTTTGGATGCCCATTAACAAGAACATGCCTTGTTAAAACCTTACTAGGAAAAACCTTGTGGGAAAAAAAATCTAGTAAGGAAAAAAAGTACATTTCTTGTATAATACGCATATGAAGCTGCCTCGTTAAAAACCTTGATAGGAAAACCCAATGAGACGAAACCTTAGTCAAGGAAAAGAGTACAAACAACGCGTATTTTCTCCCTTTCATAAAAATATCACTTCAAGTCTCTAAGCCCACACATTCCAATGCTCCACTCCAATCGTTCAAATGTTGTAGTAGGCAAAGCTTTTATGAATAAATCTGCTAGGTTATTACTTGAACGTATTTGTTGAACATCGATTTGTCACACTTTTATTAAGATTATGCATAAAGAAGAATTTGGGAGAAATATATTTTGTTCGGTCTCCTTTAATGTAACATCTTTTTAGCTATGTTATACATGCTACATTATCTTCATATAATATTGTAGAAGTTCCTTTGCTGACAAATAAATCGCATGTTTCTCGAATGTGTTTTGTCATTTATGTCAATCATACGCATTCCCGATTTGCATCGTGAATTGCAATTATTTCAGCATGATTTGAAGATGTGGCAGTCAACGTTTGTTTTGTTGATTGCCATGAAATAGCAGTTTCACCACTCAGAAAAACATAACCTATTTGATATTGAGCTTTATGTGGGTTAGATAAAAATCTTGCATCAGCATAACCAATTAGTTTCCATGTAGATTTATTTGAATAAAACAATCCCATGTCAATTGTTCCTCAAAGATAACGAAAAACATGTTTAACTCCATTCAATGTCTCTGTTAGAGACGAACTATATCTTGCCAATAACTTACTGAAAATGTTATATCAGGTCGTGTAGTATTAGCAAGATATAGTAATGCACCAATCACACTCAAATATTTTACTTCAAGACCAAAAATCTCTTCATCATCCTTTTGAGATCGAAAAGGATCCTTTTTCACATCAAGTGACCTCACAACCATTGGTGTATTCAACGGATTTGCTTTGTCCATATTAATTTTTTAAAGGACATTTTCTATGTAAGCTGATTGATGTACTAAGATCTCATAAGCTAAATGCTCGATTTGTAGACCAAGACAAAAATTTATTTTTCTCGGATCTTTCATTTTAAACTCATGCTTCAAATAATCAACTGTTTTAGCAAGATCTTCAGGAGTTCCAATAATGTTTAAATCATTGACATATACAACAATGATAGCAAATCTGGATTCTGATTTCTTTATAAAAACACATGGGCAGATAGGATCATTTTTATGTCATTCTTTCAACAAGTATTTACTCAAACGATTGTACCACATTCTTCTTGATTGTTTTAGGCCATATAATGATTTTTGTAACTTGATAGAATAAATCTCTCGGGATTTTGAGTTTTGTAATTCAGGCATCTTAAATGCTTTAGGGATTTTCATATAGATATCGCTATCAAGATCACTATAAAAATAGGCCGTAATATCCATAAGATGCATATCAAGTCTTTCATGTATTGCAAGACTTATAAGGTATCGAACAGTTATCGCATCTACCACAGAAGAATATGTTTGTTCATAATCAATACCAGGCCTTTGTGAAAATCCTTGTGCCACAAATCTCGTTTTATATCTTACAACTTTGTTATTCTCATTTCGTTTTCGCACAAATACCCATTTGTATCCCACAGGTTTACACGTTTATGTGTTCGAATTATTGGCCCGAAAACTTCACTCTTATTAAGTGAATCTAATTTAGCTTGTATTGCATCTTTCCATTTCGGCCAATCACACCATGTTAACATTCTTCAATTATTTTTGGCTCTAGATTCTAATTTTCCTCCATAACATCGATTGCTACATTATAGGAAAAGATGTCGTTGACGACTATTTTCTTTCTATTTCATCTTTTTCCTATAATGACATAGCTTATTGAGATCTCTTCATTGTTATCATTTTCAGGTACCTGAATCTCTTCTAGAGATTTATTTTTTTGTTATATCAACAAACTTTTCAAGAGTTTTTGCCTCTTCACTAGGGTCATCTTGTTGACTAGCTCCTTTTCATTTTCTAAGAATTTTTTCTTTGGAATTGATTGGTCTACCACGCTTCTGGTGTTTTTTAAACTCATTAACTATAGCAAGTTGTCCTATAGGAACATCAATTTGAGCTGGTGCATTTGCAGTTGGTATATGTGACTTGGTACTTTTTTAAGGTCAGTAAATGCATCAGACAATTGATTTGCCATATTTTGTAAACGTCTTATTCTTTGTACTTCTTGTTCAACATTGCATGGTACGAAAATCTAGAAGTGTTAAAGATGCTGCATTCCACATAATTTCTTTATCTAGCTACTTCGCTTCTCCCTTTAATGTTGGAAAAATTATTTCATTAGAATGACAATCTGCATACCGCGGTGTAAACAAATCACGAGTCAACGGTTCAAGATATTTAATGATGGAAGCAAATTCAAATCCAACATATATTCCCAACCTTCTTCGAGATCCCATTTTAGTGCATTGTGGTGGAGCAATAGGAACATAAACTACACATCCGAAAATTTTTAAATGAGAAATTTTTGGCTTCTGACCATAAGCCAATTGTAATGAGGAGAACTTATGATATGATGTTGGCCTAATGTGTATTAGTATTGTTGCATGCAAAATAGCATGTTCCCAAGTTGAAATGAGGAGTTTTGTTCTCATAAGTAATTGTTTTGCTATTAACTGGAGACATTTAATAAATGATTATACAAGACCATTTTGTATATGAACATAGGCAACATGTTTTTTAACGATTACCTCATCTGACATACAATAATCAATAAAAACTTGGGATGTGAATTCACCATCATTATCAAGATGTATAAATTTTGATCGAATAATCTGGAAATTGTGCATGTAATTTAATTATTTGAGCAAGCAATCTCACAAACACTAGGTTGCAAGTTGATAATAAACACACATGTGACCATCATGTAGATGCATCTATCATTAACATAAAATATTTAAATGGTTCACATGGTGGATGAATGGGCCCACATATATCACCATGAATTCTTTCTAGAAATGCAGGGAATCTGACTTTTATTAATGAAAGTCGAATAATTAATTTGCCTCAAGAATAAGCAACACATGAGAATTCATTAAATTGAAATTTTTTTTTGTTCTTTAAGGGATGTCCATTTGAATTCTCAATTATTCTACGCATCATTGTTGATCCGGGATGACCCAACTAGTCATACCAAACAGTAAATATATTTTGATCAATGAATTTATGGTTCACTATTGCATATGCTTTGATTGTACTAATTCTTGTGTAGTACAAACCAGAAGATAAAGTTGGTAACCTTTCCAAAATTCGTTTTCATTTGAGACCAATATTTGATATAGAGATATTTTATATCATTGTGATTACAAGTCTCAATATGGTTACCATTACAACGTATTATCTTTAAAACTTAGCAGATTTCTCTTTGATTTAGTAGATAATAAAGCATTATCTATTATGAATTGTGTTCCATTACTTGGAGGATATGAGTTCTTCCAGAGCCTTTTATCAAGTTTGCAAAACCTGATATTATATTAACATTTGCTTCCATCATAGTCAATTTAGAGAAATATTTTCTATTTCTCAATATAGTATGTGTCGTTGCACTATCTGCTAAGCATATATCTTCATCATTGTCCTTGAAAGTTCTCGATGAGTGAAGAAAATTCATATTTCTTAAGAGAAAAAAATTACAATATGTAATTATAAAAATATAATATATTATTTGATAATAAAAATTGATAACTACCTTAAAAAAACATAACAAAAAAATATTGCACTTAAATAGAAATAAAATTCTTGACATAAATTGTTTTTCATAATATGGATATTTCATTTTTTTTGGACATTTTTGTGGATCAATCTTCTCATTATCTTGTTCGTAAAAGTCCTCAACATCTAAGTGCGTCTTGGCCAATTGGTAAAAAAACAAGTCATCATCTTCGTATGCAAAGTTTGCTTGTGTATTTTCTGCCAAGTTTGCTTCAACATGCTGCTTTTTCTCCTTCAAGGAGGCTTGATATAAATCAACTAAATGTTTAGGCGTACGACATGTACGTGAGCAATGACCTTTCATACCGCATCTAAAACATGAGTTTTCCTTTTTTTATTGTGAAGAATTTCTCTTTCCTTCTTTTTCATCTTTTTGTACATTTTTATAGAAATGACCAACATTACCTCGCCTTCGGCCACGGCTGCGACCACGCACTTTAGGGAGTGCAACAAAACCAATTGGACAAGATTCCTGATTTTTTTATCAAAAGTTTATTATTTTGTCCGCAACACCATGACAAATAATTTTTTTTCACTAATGTCAAAAGCTATGAAATCTAATTTTGCAAGATTTGCCATTAATACTATTACTAAAAAATATTAATCAAATTAGAAAATAATATCATGTACATCTAATCATATTATTGATTAGCATGTTATGATTATATTTATATCAAATAGTTCGTATAAATAAATCAAATACAAATAACAATATTAAATAATATACATATCTATTTATAAATAGACATTTAATTTAGTTTTACGTAATGTTAGAAAAAAATATTTCTAAGTTAGTTTATATTAGATTTAATTTAGTTTACACCAAAGTATTTTCAAATTTTAACTATTTAGTTAGCTAATTCCGCAATGCTGAATTGCAAACACCAAGAGAGATTTACCACAATTATTTTCAAATCCCAATAATCACATTCAAATTTTAACCATTTTACCAAATAATGCTACATTGCACAATTGTCAAGAAATTAACCACTCAAACTATATTTATTGACTAGCTTTGAAAATGTCTCAAAAAAAAAAAGAAAGAAACATACCCATCATCATTGTAATACAACCTATGTATACAAAATTTATAATTACTATGTTATTATCAACATGCCACATTAGTTACACCTTTGAACAACAATAGAAGATAAGTTTTTATAATTTGATTGATAAAAAAAAAACAAAAACACAGTTAAGAGTTACCTTAAAATTATTGTGAGAGCGTCATGCTGATAACGTGTTATAAAATTAGACAAAATAAAGTATGTAATGAAGAAGAGAATAGAAAGTAGCAAATAGAGAAAATATATTCACTTGTACTTTGTTCATTCACCATGGCTCTATTTATAGGCATACATGTGTACATCAAATGACATTAGTTACAAGATTTAATTGTGAAAATAAATCCCAATAAAGCTAGAAGATCAAGGAATGAAAGGACGTAAGTGTGGAAGTTATGGACATCCAATTACTATTATTCATAACATTCTATATAGTATTATCTTCCAAACTGTGCTACCTAGTTAGAATTTTGTATATACTAGATGCCAAAGATAATTTAGGGTAGGGGGTGTTTGGGATTGTTATTAGGTGTCCAAAAAGCAGTTTTAAATTTTTTTTATTTAACTGTTCGATTTTTTTAATTTTTTATAAATTATTTTTCCCAAACATGCTTGTGGAAAAAATATTTATTTACTGTTTCTTTCCAAAAACAGTTTTCAAAACTTAAAAAAACTATAAATAAAAATTTTATCCCAAAAGCACTTTTCCCAAATGCAATGCCAAACGAACTCATAGAACAATCTTATCTTGAGATAATCAAGAAAGATCTATGCTTAATAGAGGTGCTGAAGACTTGATAAAATTTTGTGCTTTCAAACAGAAAGAGGTCAATATAAAGATACTATCCCATAGTGCATTTCTGGTAACCCTGTTCCCTCTGTACTATGCCAATTAATTATGCATGATATTGGAAATTAGCAAGCGGTTGATGTTATTTGAGAAGTGCTAGCTACCTTCTCTGTCACCTTCTCCATTGTTTTGATGACATTTCACAATTTGTCATGTTTTGCAACCTGTATAATACAGAGACATATCATCAGAACAATGTAGAAGGTAAAAGGGAAGGTGGAAAAATGAATGTGGCTAAGACCCCTCATGTCTTTTAATGTGTTGGGAAATTCACCCATTTCCTATTAAGCTGAATAAGAGAGAAGTTCTTACAATATGCAAAGGTTTCTTCTTCTCTTTTAATATTATTTATTCTCTCTCCTCTTGTTTACAATGTTTAAATGTTGAACATAGATTGTACTGCATCTTATGATGACTGAAAATTGGGTATGCAGTTATACTTAAGTGTGCTCATGCACATGAGAGAGAGAGAGAGTGTGTGTGTGTGTGTTTGTGGCTTAAGTCGGTGGAAAAATCTGTGCAAGTTTTAGAAAAAGGTAGAGTTCATATCTGATAGTACCAAATGGATGGTGCCTTCTACATTTATTTTCACTAGTTGTCTTTTAGAAATTTGGTTATTTAATTAGGGATGAACCATTACACTGTATGAGAATGCCTATGAATAGTTTCACCATTGTGTTGCAGGAAAGATGTGCAGCTGCTGATAATATATCACTCGTCGCTCGAATATTGCACAGATCCAAAGCCCACCTACAGTCGATGCTTCTGCAAAACAATCCAGCTATAGTGGAGGATTTCTATACACATCTGGTACATGTCTTGTTACTGTTTCTTGGGGCGTTTTGGAACCAGTCTTAGTAATTTGGATTTTGGGATCTTGCAAATATTGGTTCAGACACATTATTCATGTAGAAAGAATTCAAGGAGAATTTCTCGGCTCTATATGGCAATTTAATAGTTGGTCACTTGTAGGGTTGTTGGCAGTGATGAAAAAAATGAAAATCTGCAACTATAGCCACACACTTATGTGTGAGATCATGATGCTTGCGCATACACAAGCAGTTTGATTAACCCTGAACTTTATCATTACTTCTCTCCATCCATTTAACAACTTGTTCACTTCATTAACAAAGGCTTGTTCTTTTCTCCCGCTAAATTTAGCAAATAATGTAGCCCAACAATAAAACATGTACACAAGCACGTTCTGCATCCTTTCCTTCTCTTAATTAGCATAACCATTTGATATTTGGATTATTTTTTCTTTATATATTTCTTCTTGTTGATTTATTTTCATATTTTCTAGTGAAAGGAATTTCTCATTTTTGGTAATGTTCTTCTGAAATTCCTTAAATTTTGTTAGAAACTTTTACATTTTGTGGCTAATTATATTTAACAGGTTGATTCTGTACGGGATCTTACTGAGATCATACATAGATCGACTGCAAGACTACTTTTACATATTGATGGGTAGGCTCATAAAATACTTGCCTTGTTTATATTTAGGCTCCTTTTATCCAGTTTCATATACTTGTAAAAACTGCTTTTTGGCACTTTTTTTTTATTTTTTATTTTTTTTAAGAAGCAAATCAAATCTAAATCTCCAAGTGCAAACATGGCTTTCACCCATCTGTCCGACACATTTAACTATTAGAGGGTAATAGGAACTAACAACACAGATTCAATGAAGGAAAATCAGACTCTTTAACACAATGAAATGAAAGAACTATGGGCTGATTCTATTCAACCACTCTTAATATTCACAAACACTGCCCTCCTTGATTTCTAGAGAAAAAAAAAAACCAAAAGGATAAAACAAGAGCATAAAGACAAAAATAAAGAAGGAAAAGGACAGTGTATCTGATAGTGCAACCAATCTCAGACCCGGGGACGAAATATCCCCCTCTCCAGCCTGCACCAGAGACCCCAAAAAAACTACTCCAAATCTCTACATGCCCTGCTCCACTACACCTCCACCTTTTTATAACAGAATCATCCCACTTGTCCAGCTCTTTTCCTTCTTGAGTACAAATTCAAAGTGCTGGGTTTAGGTGTGTGAGAGTCCACTTCCTTTCCCATGTTGCTCTTTTGTATCACTTCTGTATCATTGCCTCTCCTTTCACTAACAGTCTTGTCCTCAAGAAGGAACATAGGAAATTGGCTTCGGACAGTAAGTTCATCCTCCCAAGTTGACTCCTTCACCGGTTTGTCTTGCCATTGTATCAGGAGTTACGGGACTGATTCTCCGGATAGCTTGGGGACTCGGGAGGCTAACACCTTGAATGGTACCAAAGCATCGAGGACCTCAATGGTTAGTTTGTCCGGTAGGTCGGCCTCAATTGTTTTGGTAACCACCGCCCTTTTAAGCAATGACACATGAAACACTGGGTGGATTTTGGAGGCAGCCAACAACTTCAACCTGTAGGCTACTGTGTCAATTTTATCTTCAATCTGGAAGGGACTGTAGTAGCGAGGAGACAGTTTCTGATTGATTCGCTGCTCTACGGATTATTGGCGATGAGGCCTTAACTTGAGGTATACCCAATCTCCAATTTCAAAAGCAACATCTCTCCTATGCTTGTCTGCAGCCTTTTTCATCTCATTTTGCACCTTCAAGAGATGGAACTTCAGTTGTCGAATTGCCTCATCTCTTTTCCGGAGTTCTTTGGCCACCAGCTCCACTTTAATCTCTCTTGGCATGTATTGTACCACTGAAGGTGGCTTTCTGCCATAAACCACTTCAAAAGGCATGGTTCCCGTGGAGAATTGGAAACTTGTGTTGTACCAAAATTCTGCCCAGGGGATCCATGTAGACCAATGGTGGGGCTGTTCTATGGAAAAACACCTCAAGTATGTCTCTAAACAACGGTTCACTACCTCAGTCTGACCATCTGTCTCCGGATGGTAAGAAGAATTCATATGCAATGTTGCCCCCTGCATCCAAAACAACTCTTACCAAAATTGGCTCATAAAGAGAGGATCTCTGTCGCTCAAAATGGTCTTGGGCAGTCCATGATGTCGAACAATTTCTTTCACAAATAATTCAGCAATATGGAAAGCTGTAAAGGGGTGTTTTAGCACAATAAAATGACCATATTTAGAAAGCCTATTGACCACCATTAGAATGGTATTGAACCCTCTAGACTTGGGTAGTCCAGAAATGAAATTCATGGATATCTCTTCCCAAACAGCCTCAGGAATATTAAGTGGTTGCAGTAAATCTCTAGGGGCTAAAGTGCTTGCTTTGCTCTGTTGACAAATATCACACTCTTGCACAAATTTTTTTACCATGGAACTCATAATAGAAATTTGCTTCCAGCCGTCGATAGGTGTGGTAGTACCCTGAATGACCACCACTTTGAGTGCTGTGGAATTCTTTTATGACTTTGGAATCAAGGGGCAATTACCTGATATAACTAATCTACCCTTATAATTAAGAATCCCTTCCTGTAGAGTGAAAGCAGGCCGGGAAGAATGGTCTTCACACAAATCAGTCATTTTTTGTAAGAAAGAATCTTGATCTACCTCGACCAATAGCTTATGACTTTCAACCCAAACAGGAAAAAACATCTTAGAGGCTATACTCACCACTTTCCCTTTGTGATAAGGCATCAGCTGCCCCGTTGTCGCTTCCCGGTTTGTAGCAAATCTCGAAATTGTATCCCAACAACTTAGCCAGTTTTGCTAATCTGGGGTAGTGATTCGTTGCTGAAGAAGATATTTGAGACTCTTTTGGTTTGAATACGCCTTGAAAGGAACCCCCAACAAGTATAGTCTCCAATGCTGCATAGCCAGAGCCAATGCCATTATCTCTCTCTCATAAATGGATTTAGCCAGATTTCTTTCGGAAAGAGCCTTACTGTAATAAGCAATTGGATGATGGTTTTGCATCAAAACAGCTCCAATCCCTCTACCCGACGTATCACACTCTACTTCGAATGGCACTGAGAAGTCAAGAAGTTGTAGCACAAGTGCATTAACCAAAGCCTTTTTAAGCTGCTCAAAAGTTGGCTATGCCTTATTCCCCCATCGGAAGCTGTTTTTTTGGTTAAATCTGTCGAAGGTCTAGCAATGCTACCATAGCCTTGAATGAACTTCCTGTAGTAACCAATTAATCCCTGAACTCCCTTGACATTTTGGGGAACCAACCAGTCTTGAATTGCCTTGATCTTGTTTAGCTCCATAGCAACTCCCTGTTTGCTGATGCTATGTCCCAAGTAATTAACAGTTCGTCCAAAAGAACATTTTTTTTCTGTTGAGATAAAATTGATTATCCCGTAGGATGCCCAACACTGTATTGAGACATTGCAAATGCTCCTCCCATCTAGCGTTGTAAATCAAGATATCGTCAAAAAAAATGAGGACACATTTCCTAAAAAATGGTCGAAAGACATCATTCATGACTGCTTGGAATGTTGAAGGTGCATTAGTGAGGCTGAAAGGTATGACTAAAAACTCATAATGCTTATCGCGGGTTCTAAAAGTTGTCTTCTCAATATCACTCTCTCATCCGAATCTGGTGGAATCCTAACATTAAGTCCAATTTGGTGAAATAACTGGCGCCATAAAGCTCATCATTCAATTCATCCACAATTGGGATCAGGTATTTGTCTGGCACAGTTACCTTATTGAGAGCCCTATAGTCTATGCATATTCACCCGGTCCCATCTTTCTTCCTAACCAAAATGATAGTGCTAGAAAAAGCACTCCTGCTAGGCCGAATGATCCCTTTTTGTAAGAATTCCTTTACTTGCCATTGGATTTCTTCTTTCTATACATGAGGATAACGGTAAGGACGCATGTTGATTAGCCTTTGAGATGTAAAGAGGTTTATCACATGGTCACTATTCCTTTTGGGTGGCAACCCTTGTGGCTCTTGAAAAATTTCTTCGAACCTTCCCAAAACGTCATCTAATTGTTGTTGGCGAGGAGATGTGAGCTGTTGTTCATTGACTTCAACCTCCATAAAATTGCCCTTTCTCTCTGGATTCCCCTCCTATTTCCATGCTTTGATAACCATTCTTGAAGGGAGGTTGGCTGATCCCCGCAACTCTATTTGTTGCTTGAGATGGTAGAATCGCATGGTTTGAGCCTCCCAATTGTGTACCTACCACTCTATTCCAAGTACCATATCTAAGTTTCCCACATAAAAAATTAGTGCAGTAAAGGAAAAAGAGAATTTTCCCAATTGTAGTCCAATATCCTCACATTTCTCGGTCACCCACACCTTATGCACGTCCCCCAACTTGATACGGACCCATCAAATTTCTTGTGAAGCAAACCCAAGGCCGTAACCAGCTTCCTAGAGACAAAATTGTGCGTGGCTCTGCTGTCTATCAAAATCAGAATAGGGATTTCCTGGACAATTCCTTGTAATTTCGGAGTCCTTGGGCCTGATTGAAGTTGGTTTAAGGTAGCCATGCCATTCACCTCAAGAGTGTGGCATTCTCCTCCCTCCGGAGTAGGCTCAGCTGTCTCCTCTTGCTCTGACTAAGAAATTCCTTCTTCTTCTGATTCCTCATCATGGTTGAGTAAGAGAACCCTGAGTTTTCCAGTTGTGCATTTGTGCTGGGGAGAATATGCTTGCCTACACTTAAAACACAATCCTTTCCGACACCGCTCCTCCAGTTCACTATGGGAAAGATGGTTGAGCCCTTGGTTTCTTGTTGCTTGTGGAGAATGAAGATCTGTTGGCAAGCCATCTCCCCAATGATGGTTTGTGGATTGAGAGTTGGGCCGAGATTCAATCGTGGGCCATATGTCCAAGCCCGGTTGATGACTAAATGAATGAGGCCTAGGTCCAAGCCCAATTTTCTTTGATGAGAATAAGCCCAGCCCGATACCAACTTCTACCCTATCTACCTCAATGTTGTTACGATTTGCAGCAGCTTTCGTTGTCCTCTTCCTCCCAAGAGCCGTTTACACATTTCTTGCCATCAACATTCAGTCGTGTCTCAAGTGACAAGCGAAATCCAGTTCTTGATGTCATCTTTGAGCCCGCTCATGAAATATCCCAAATATAGGGTCTCTGATTCTCGGGGTATCATAGACGCAATAAGCTCAAACTCGTTGATATAGTTGTCAACACTTCCTTTTTGACGTAAGGTAGTCAATTGTTCATAAGGACTGCAATCATCGGCGCCTCTGAACCTATTCTTCAGTTCCTGCTTGAACTTATTCCACCTAAGGTCTAGTTGTAGCTCCCTGACCTTTGTGAACCAGTGAACAGTTACCCCTTCTATACATACATGAGCTAGAGGCACTTTTTGGTGTTCCGGAACCCCATGTATCTGAAAATAAGTTTATGCTCACGTGAGCCAACCCCGGGGATCATTTCTATTGAAGGTGGGAAGCTTCACTTTCTTGGTCATTTCTGAAAGGTCCCCTAAGTGCACTGCTCTCCCAGAGCCTGGAGGGTATCCATCGGCATGTATAGGTGGGTTGGGAACTGATTGATTAGTTATGCTTGGAGATTCCATAGCCTGCTCCAGGATACCCTGCTCTTCATCCATCATGGGCTGCTTTTCCACTCTCATCATAATGTAAAACCACCCCTTGAAAACTTTCTTGACTTTCTTGGATGGCTGTTACCTGTTGAACAAGTTTTTCAATCTGTGTTTTCCTGGGCATTGAGTCTAGCTTGAGTCCTTGTCTCCATCGCAGCATCATTCTTCCCCATCTTCATCCGGCAGGTCGGACCAATAATGGGAACTAACAATAACACACAGATTCAATGAAGGAAAATCAGACTCTTAACACAATGAAATGAAAGAAATCTGAGCTGATTCTGTTCAACCACTCTCAATATTCACAAACACTGCCCTCCTTGATTTCTAGAGAAAAACAAAAAACCAAAAGGATAAAGCAAGAAATTAAAGACAGATAAAGAAGGAAAAGGACAGCGTATCTGATAGTCCAACCACTCTCAGACCCGGGGACAGAATATCCCCCTCTCCAGCCTGCACCAGAGACCCCAAAAAAAACTACACCTCCACCTTTTTATAACAGAATCATCCTACGTGGCCAGCTCTTTTCCTTCTTGAATACACATTTCCGAGTGCTGGGTTTAGGTGTGTGAGAGTCTACTTCCTTTCCTATGTTGCTCATTTGTATCACTTCTCTATCAGAGGATAAGACCTTAACTTAAACAGATGTAAATGAAACCCCCAGCTGATTTGCTTTCTATATTTAAGCGCTGACAGTTGACTTTCTAAAGTGAAGCCCCCATTCATTGGCCTTCTGTGATGGTATGTTGCATCTGGATGTTATTTCCTCATTGATTTTTTTTAGGATACTATGTTTTATGTGATGGAAGAGCTGCTGTATTTTTTTAGGAACTAATTTTTGTTACAAACCTCTCTTTGCAGGTACGTTGACCGGATTGCTAATGCTAAATGGGAAGTAAAAGAGCTTGGACTAGAGCATAATGGGTTTGTCTCATTGCTTTCATTAATTTTTATATAGCTAGATTATGACTTCCTAAGATTCAATGTTCACCATTACATGATTTTGTATATCAAAGATATGCTTGTTATGATTTTGGATAGCATGCTTGAGAGGAAACTATAGCATGTGGGTGGTATGTCAATGTTTAATGAGGAACAGAGTCTTGTAATTAGATAAAATATGATTTTATGGGCCAGCATGCAATACATGTATCCCTAGCCATGGTTCTATTGTTTCATTAGAATTGTCCATGTTGAACCAAAATCAGTGCCTCAATCTGTTCCCAACAAGTTGAGAGTTTATTATGTATTTCTCACTGCTGATTTTTCTTTACTTTGGGCCAAAGTTTATATCACATGATAGTTTATGAGATTAGACATTTTTCTGATGACTTTAATTGTAAAGCATCTGTTGAGTGTTGTTTACATTAACGCCATATCTTTTCATGTTTGTCTAACTTATGATAAATCAACTGGTTTTCAATCGTATTATTTCTAGATTCCTGCATGCTGCAAGCAAGTTTGGAAACTAATCAACTATGTAAATGTACGACTATTATTTAATAGCTTTAATTGTATTGACAGGTACGTTGACTTATTGTTGGGAGAATTTAAGCACTATAAAACAAGGCTTGCTCATGGGGGAATTCACAAGGAGGTAATGACTGGCTCTGCAACTAAACAGGCGCTGTCCTGTCAAATTTTGATATGAGGAATTCAGACTAATTTTTCCTCGTTAATGTGTTATTGTCATTTTCAATATATTAACATCTAAAGATTACGCATTGCTTTCTCGATTATACGGATGTTTAGAAGTATGAAAACAATCACTCATAGGTAGATATATGATCGATAGATGTTAACCTGGCTGATTTGCTGGTTGTAATTGTGCAGATTTCAGTCACCAAGATAATTATTTTGAAACCTTTTTCAACCCATTAACATGTTTATACCATTTCGCAGTTCTGCTATATGTGATTGTTGCTAACATCCAATTTAGAATATCTCATGTCTTTCAGCATGTTTTAATAAACTGTAGCAATGAAGTACCATGTAATATTTGATAATGCATTTAGGGGATATATACTTCACAACTCGCCAGTTCATATCCCACGAAAACATGCAATGAGAAATTGTTGTCTTACTAACTTGGGCAACTTAAATTTTATTACATTAAATTCATGCATGTTGAGTGTATGTTCAACTTGCATAATATGAATAAATCATGTTTAGCGAATGACTAACATATTTGAACTACATTTCTCCTCAGGTTCAAGACCTTCTTTTAGAATATGGTCTTGAAATCGTGGTTGAAACTCTTATTGAAGGTCTATCACGTGTCAAAAAGTGTACTGATGAAGGCCGAGCTCTCATGTCCTTGGATCTTCAGGTCGTTTTCTATCTTTTGCCTCTTGAACTTTAAATTAAACTTGCGTGCTTTCTGATTTTCTTGTTTGTTCCCCTGCTCATTTTGCAACTTGATAAAATGCTGATTATTCATTTCAGGTTTTGATAAATGGCCTCCAACATTTTGTCTCTGTTAATGTGAAGCCCCAGATGCAAATAGTTGAAACTTTCATTAAGGTGTAGTAGAATTTGTAGACGAGCATGCATTTAATGTAATGTTTTTTGCATGGTTGTTTTTTGCCTCACTCTTGGGAATATTTAGGTAGTAAGAAATACTAGAAACACTGGAAAAAAATAATCAAAAGAAAACAATGAGAAAGCTTGACCTGCTTAAGAAAAAGAAAAAAGGCCTATTGAATGTTATTCGCCATCATGTTTATTAATTGGAGTTCTCCCTCTTTCTCAACTCAAACAGGCTTACTACCTTCCAGAAACTGAGTATGTGCATTGGGCCCGCGCTCACCCAGTAAGGCGGCTTTGTACTCCGAAATGTTACATATTATTGATATGATTGGTCAGGTTATATTCTGAAAATGAGTGCCCTTTTTGCTGTAGGAGTACACTAAAAGTCAAATTGTTGGGTTGGTAAACCTTGTTGCCACCATGAAAGGTTGGAAGAGGAAAACTAGGTTGGAAGTGTTAGAAAATATCGAATGAGCTGGTAATGTACCCACTAGAATCCTTATTAGGCTTCAGGTATATAAAAATTTTCACTTTTTTTTTGTGGGGGGGGGGGGTGTTCATTTTATGAGTGATGTATATCGGATAGATTTTCATCTGCCTTAATTATGTAAGGTTGTATATTCTCTGTAATATATATGGTTTTCCCTAGTGGGAATGTCAAATGTAATTTTGGATCACATCTCAATGTGATATAATGAGTTCATAGGAAAGTTTCCATTCCAAAATTTACGGCCGCAAATGTATTATCAAAGTGCAGTTTTTGTATTAGAAATAATTTTAAGGTAAAATTTATTTGCAATTGAGTTGTACTTCTGCGAATTTCACTGTTGTTTTTTTTTTCCAATTAAGTAGTTAATTATTATGATAATTAATTGTATGTATACAAATATTTTCAAAAATTGTTAGATGATAATACCCTTTTTTTCTCTCTCTCTCTCTCAAAGGGGGAGGTATGTGCATTTTGGGAAAAAAAAAAGTTTAATAAAAATTGCCTTAATGTCAAGGGAGATAGAGAATCCATCCCTTACCTATGTTTGGATAGAAAGAAAATATGGAGGGAGGAAAAATAAAGGTGTAAAAAAAGGAAATATTTCACTTTACAATGTTTGGAAAGAAAAATAAAAGGAGAAGAGAAAGCATGTTATAATTTTTCTTAAAAATGGAGAGAAAGCATGAAAATATAGAAAAAAATAAAAATTATTTTTTTAATTTTTAGTTATTAACTTTTGACCAGGATAAAAATGTTATATTTTTCTTCCTTTCTATTCTTATTATATTTGGAACCAAATATAAGGAAGGAAAAATAAGAAATAATTTTTCCTTACTCAGGAGAAGTTTCTCAAATAGTGTTAATGTCATATAGAGATTGTTTTCTTTGCTTTTCTTTTGTCAGAATTATATCAGCTACAGATGAAGATTAACTGAACGCCATAAATCACCATTAAAAAAATAATAATAAAATGGAAACTTGTGTTCTGAAGTCGAAGATAGTCAAGCAGAATTTCAATTAGTTCAGATAGATTATTTTACAAAATTTCATTATACATCTTTGTCAAATTATTTACTCTTTTAGGTATTGCAAAGAAAAAAAAAAGGAAGGGTTCAGATCCTGGAAAGATCCCAGCAAAGCTGTATGCAATTAAATTAATTTTGTACTTTTTGCCCAGTCTTTTGTCCAAATGTGAAAATGCTGCTGTGTACAATCAACTTTCTATAAGTAACTTATTATCATATTAAAAGAGAAATGTTCATAATCAGTCTCATACATAAAAATAATAAGAAGAAGAACTAATATTTTTTATGCAGCAGTATATTATCGATTCAATTCATGAATAAATATATAATTCTAATTTATCTAAAAAAAATATTCCCGAATCAATTGGTACTACAAAATTGATGTGGGTTTGAGGTATATTTGGAAGAAAAAATTGAAATGAGGGAATTTATTTTCTATGAAGCAACATAATTTAATAACTTTCCAGTCTTACTCTTAGTAAATCTATTCTCTCTGTGTTTGATGAAAGAAAATAAAAATAAAAAAGAAAGGAAATTCTGTTCTCTCTGAAGGTGTTGAAGTTGTGTGTTTCACTTTGAATAATGTCTGTCTAATTCAATAGTGTTTACCAATGCAATTTTGCTGGTGACACTGTTATGGCATGTACCAGCTTTAATGCCGTGCACGGTTGATCCACTGCTGCCTGCACAGTATATATATAATAAGATTAAAATATCTATTTATGACGAGCTGAATCACTCTTCAACATTTTCTAACATTTGTATTTTAATTGATTAGTTAGCAGAGAGAATAAAGAGAGAAAAAAAAATTATTTTTAATGAGTTAATTATTGGATTGCGTTTGAAAAAATAAACATCACAATTAACATGAATAGAAATTGTCTTTTTGTCTTTTTGACTTACAAAGTGGCCAGCACCGATAATCCAATAAAATTGCAGATTTTTGTATGCTTTGATGAATCCTGCTGAACGTTTTTCTTTACCACAAAATAACGGAATTCTCTCCTTGCTAAGAAAGTTTTGAATCTCTTTCCACCTGAGAAATTATTAACTTATCATAAATATTCAGAAAAAAAAAAATCAAAGGAATTTTTTTTAATTTACCCTAAATACAAATTTTTATTTATAAATTGAATCAATCAAATTTAAGAAATAAAGAATTAATTTTTCTGAAAAAAAATAATAGCATACTACAAGCTCTTACTTCAGCTTCTCAACCCATGCTTCAGCACCCTTTGTTGAACAAATGACATCAAGCTTCATCCACCCAATAAAGGAATAAATAAATAAAACAGAGATAATATTCTGAATTAGAAAATTAATCAAAAAATTTAAACTGTCAAGTAGCATCTTAATCGAACATCAATTATCATTCACTAATTAAAATTTTCAAAAAGCATAAAAATATATAGCCGAACCGGTTTTTTGAAGAGATATCGATTCATACCTGCCCATTATACACAGTCACACATTTATCTCTTTGGCTACAAGTTCATCAACCTGCAGAAGATCAAATTATTAAAATATACAACAACCTGCAGAAGATCAATAAGGTATGTAGAATATTTTTTCAATGCTTTTTCTGAAGTGCGTTTAATTGAAGATTTAGATTCTGCAGAGGAGGAGGAATCAGTTCCTAAATCCGAAAGAAAATTATAGAAATCCTGCAACCCAGAAAATAATTTTTCTTTAGAATTTTAATTTATGCCATCAATAAACTAGTAGTAAACCAAGAAAATGAAAATGAAAGGAAATTGGATACTGAGATTTTCTCACTTAGATCAAATCCATGTATCCATTCATCAACTGAGCAAATATGAAAAAAAAAAAAAAAAAAAAAAAAAAAACTGATACGAAACGGACAGTAAAAAATACTTTTTTTGAGATTGCAACAAGTTATTGACTTGGTTTATAAAAAAATAAAATATAAATGGGTCTAAATAAGAATTTTCCAAAAAAAAAACTTACCACATTGTTACTTGTTTGTGAAATAAATTCTTATAAAGCCACAAAACATGTGTGCTTCTGTTTTTAATAAGGAAAAAAAATAGAAAAATGAATTTCATAACTATTATTGAGAAAAGAAAATGGAGATAACTAAAAAAGAAAAAAGAAAAATTGCTCACTGGGTCTGACTTCAACATATCCCCATTCTTCTAATTTATCTTCTCTTTTTGGTAATTTGGAAATTGATATTCCTCCTTCAAGAATAGAAAAGAAGAAGAAAACACAGAGAAGAAAGTTTCCCATAGATAGCCACTTGGCAGCTTCAACAGAATCAAGAGGCCATACGTGAGAAAGTGCACATGGCTTGTTTACAAATTACAGATTCATGAATTATCATTCAAGAACTTTTAAAAAATTAGTTTCTATTTCTGACATTATTTGATTAAAAAAAAAAGTCTGCTAATATATTTTAAGGTAATGATGATAATAATAATCGTCCAAAGAGAGCATAAATAATTATGGTATTTGAGAGAAAGTAGTAGTGTAACCTTGCTGGCATGTTTTCCAAAAAGTATATCTGTCCCTGTCTCTAATCATTCTAATTAATATTCGTTATCCAATTTTTTTTATTGTGATATTATAAATGAATTGGTCTATTTAATATATTAGTTAATAATATGTTAAATTATTTAAAATAATATTATTTAAAATAATATTATTTTAAATAATTTATTACTTTTTACTTTTAAATTCGAGTATATATTATTTAATTATTATAAAAATATATATCTAATTATTAAATAATCATAATAATATTTATATTTTACATTAAAATGATTATGTAAAAAAAAATTCAGTATACACAATTTTTATTTATTAATCATTTCTATTAAATAGATAATATTGAGTAACAGCACTACCTAAAAGGCTGTCTATTGTACTTATAGCCACAAAATCCAAAAGGTTGTAAACAGGGGCTTTGAAATTTCATAATTAATATAGTTAAATTAAAAAGAATTATTAACTGATCCAAATTATTATCCTTTTTTTTTTTCCTGAGAGAACCATGATATTATCTAATCTCAATTTATAAGTAGAAATAATTCTTATTTGACAAAAAGAGTTTTTTTTTTAACTTATTTTGATAAGAGTTTGCCAATTCATGACAATTTCAAATTATAGAAATCTAACTGGATTACAAGCTTATAAATTTGAAAATTATTACAATCTCATCTTTAAATATCTAACTAATCAAGCTTTTTTTATTATATTTTTATCTATCCTAATAATAGAAGAGTTTAGATGTAATTAAATTTACTCTACACATCGATAATTATCATCAAATTATTACATGTACATAAATATAAAGGGATTTACTTGTTTAAATTATATATATATATATATATATATATATATATATATATATATATATATATATATATATATATGAATCAAAGATTGAATTTTGAAAAAAAGAAGAAATAGAAAAAACATGAGATTTGAAAAAAAATTTGATAGCACATGGTGGGCCTTTGGTGCTCTAACAGGAGAGTTTGAAATTGTTATTAAGTATTAAAAAAGAGATTTATAATTTTTTTATTTAATTAATTGATTTTTTTAATTTTTTATAAATTATTTTTTAAGTTTATTTCTATAAAAAAATATCTATTTACCTAATTCTTTCCAAAAATAATTTTTAAAATTTAAAAATAATTTTTTTAAAATATTTTTATCAAATACAACATCAACCAACTGGTTGGTTTTGAATTATAGATTTTAAAAAAATAAAAAAATAAAAAGAAAGAGGCAGATTTGTTGCATTTTGCTTTGTGAAAATTCTTTCTAGGTTATGTTATGTCTTTTTCCTTTTTAGCTTCTCAAGAAATTCCCATTAAAAAATAAAAAGGGAAAGGGCCCTTTTTATTGGATTGACATATTCAAAACTCAAAAGTGAAAAATTTGTGCTCTTATGTTCTTCCAATTTGTTTCCAAAATTTTCCATTATAAAAGTGGCCAATTTCATCTGTTATTTAAAAAAATTAAAATGTAATCAATTACTTACATGGAAATTTGGTGAGTTCAGTATGGATTATTTTTATAGAATGGATGGATAATAATAAAAATTATCTTTTAAATTTTCTTGGGATGGCCTTTTCATGCAAAATTCTCAGTGAGCAAATTTTATTTTGCTGCCATTTAATTTCATTTTATTTTCAATATATATTTTTTCATTGTAAATAGGCCTATAATTTCTAATCCTATCTAAACTCTGATAAAATCCGAAAATTATTTAAATTTAGCCTTAAAAAAAAGATTTATCTGTCCGATTATCCCAATCTAAGATTCAAAATGATTTCATTTCGAATTCTTCCCATCGACCGGCTTACCAAGTCCAATATTAAAACTTAATATATCGTTAATTATAACATTAAAATTTATGAGGTATAAGAATTTCAAACAAAAAAATATAATTTTAAAGATGAAATGCAATAAACAAGTTATAATTTAAAAACTTCCATAATAATTATATTCAAAATTTGATTTTAAAGCAATAATTATCACACACAAAATAACAAAGAAATTTAGTTAAAATCGATAGTACTGAACCAAAAAATAATATATTAACTCTAATTGATAGTAAATTAAATAATTGTTTACTGTGTAATAAATAAAAAATGAATCACAGCAAATGGAGTTGGGAAACTGTTGAAAAGCAGTGGTCATGATTGTTTTTTTTTTTTCCAATTCCGTACTAGTTTTTGCTTGTTGGTTTGGTTCAGCTTTTATGTATAATACTCCTCTCTTACAAATCTTAATTTTTGTTTTTTGTTTTTCTCTATTTTACTTGGGTAAGCTACCGAAGAAGTTGCTGCCGGTGGTGATTGTGTAATTGCCCCCACCATGTCTAATGCTACGCAGGGTTGGTCTACTGGTACCTGCAAAACCATAATAATAATAATAATAATAATAATAATAATAATAATAATAATAATAATAATAATAATAATAATATGTTGCATAATATATTTCCAATCACTACCCACTCTTTTTTATATGATGAAATAGATTTTCTGTATCAGAAATTTTCTGGGTCGAGTTTTTCTCATATAATTGATATTTGGCGATTTTTATGATGCTTTTAAATATTAGTGTATAATGGTATCAATTTGAATCAGATTATATTAAATTGTATCTTCTATGGTATACCATAAATTTTAAAAAATAACTAATAAAACTATCCAATTTTTTTTTTTAAAAAAAGTAAGTAATAAAATTTAATATATAATATGTTAAGTTAATAAATATTTAAATAAATTATAAATTGCAGTACTATTAAATTAAATAATTTTATTATAAAATAATATAATAATTTAAAAAGATAGATATTTTATTGAATATAAGAAAAAAGTTACACAAAAATCTATATAACTAAACAATATAAAATTAAATTAAAAATTACATTTATAAAAATACATGTAATAGTTAATTTAGTTTAAAATAGCCATAAGCGTAAAAATTTACAAAAATTTAATTACACGTATTATAACTAATATAATATTTATTTAAAAGTAAAAAATAGAGAAAATATATTCATCCAGACAGTTTTATAAAAATTTGCATCCATAATTTAAATTAATAATATTTAAATAAATTTTAATTTTTTGAACTCTTATATAATTTTTATATTAGTTTATATCGAGTCTTTATCCTTTATAACATTTGATTCAATAGTATTATATTAGGTATCAATTACGTATCTTATGAAAATATTAGGCGATACATAAAGTATGGAATGATATTTAAAAACTTATTTCTAATATATATTGCTTCTCTGACAAAATATTATTAATACTTTCACCATTAACCAAAAATAATATCTTTGACTTCTCGCACTCAATTTATAGTCCATGAGCATGCTTTCGTAGCTCCTCGCGATAGTTTGATGGATAATTTTTTTTTTTTTTATGTATATCAGATTAAATATTTTTATAAATCTAGTGAATAATATATTATTATATAATTAAAAAAATTTATTTAATAAATATAAAATTAATTATAAGAATTATTTTTTCAAGATAATTTATTATTAATTTTTATTAATAAATAGAAGAACTAGTAAAATTCTAGTTAGTTATATATATATATATATATATATATATATATATATATATATGATAAATTAATTTCATAAGATAAATATTTTGATGTAAAATGTAAATTGGACTTACAAAATGGCCAGCTTTAAGAATCCAATAGAAATGTAGATTTTTGTACGATTTGGTGAATCCTCCTGTAGCTTTATCATCACCACAGAACAGAGGTTTTCTATCCAAGTTCAGGAAATGAGGAAGCCCTTCCCATCTGAAAAATAAAATTAATTATTAAAGATAATTGGCATCATCAAATTAATTATTATACTTAAAAACAAGATTGTAGGTTAAATTAAAAATCAAATTTTATAACTAATTTTCTCTGAAAATCATTGCATTTTTTTCTATTTCTATTTAATTATTTATTTTTTCTTTGGCACTTAAATTGATTTATACATGTATAAACTATACTATTTAATAATAATATTAATTATTAAGAAGGGTATAAATTTTTTTTTTTAAAAAAAAGAAAAAATAGAAAATTAATTAAATGCAAAGACTCTTACTTGAGTTTTTGAATCCAGGCTTCAGTGCCCTTGGTTGCACAAATGACATCAAGCTACAATATAAAAAGAATAAAAAAAAAAATTGGGGATTCAATATAATAAAAAAATTATTTAGGGAGTCATAGAATAAAATTAAAGAAAAAGAAAGATTTAATAAAATGAACAAAATAATTTAGGAACTAAATTATGCATTTAATAATAAAATAAATAAATAATGAAAGGACAAGAAAAAAAAAATCTTACTTGTCCACTGTATACAGTGACATTGACTCCCTTGGCCAGGAGCTGATCAACCTAAAAAAAATCAAGGACATGATTTAATTAAATCAAGGAAATGAAAATATCTAAAATTTTGTCTGAAACTTTAGGTCAATTCTACTAAGAATAATGATGGAATGATTAAAATTATGAGATATTGAATTCAAATTTTCAGTTAAATTTATTATAATATAAAAAAAATTATCTCACAATTAATTACATAGTTTTCTCTTGTATGACCGGTTATCATTATATTCATTAATTTAAATAAATTAATGAATATAATCTAAATAAAAAATTTTGGTTCACCTCATTAATCCTTGGTCTCATGAAATCACCCTCAAGATTACTGAACACAAAACCTGACTGCTCTCCCCATCTGTAAACACTAAGAATCATGCTTTAATCATAGATTAAAATATAGTAATTAGCAGAATAAATGAATAATTACTCAATCTCAATTACGTGAAATTAGGAGGGATAATCTTCAGCTTATTTTTAACGGCACCATTCATTAAGCTATCAATATCACCGTCACCATCAGGAGATGATGGCCACAAGGAACTGAGATAATTCTTGTATCTCTTCATCCCTCTTGCTTGTGATAATTCTGTTGCTGCAGTAGATACCGGATCCATACCAGAATCTAAAAGAAAATTATACAAATCCTGATAATTCCACAGGAAAAAAAAAATTATTTATTAATTAAGAGCTTATTAAATATGATTATTGACATAATTGGAAAAAAAAATAATGAAAAACACTATATAATTACCACTGAGTTGCTGCTGCTGCCAATTTCTCCCTCAAGTTCAGCCCAAGAATTTGTCGCAGATTCATACTGGCCATCATGGATTTGCTGCTTAATCACCTCTGCTATTCTGTTTTATAAGAAACGGCAAATTTTAGGTAATCAAATAATTTCATTTATAAAATTAATATGATTAGTTACAATGTAATTTAAAGTTATAATTTCACAAATTCTGAATTAGTTCTAAGGCCACAAAATCAATTGGTTATTGTAAAAGTAATTACAATTAAAAATTGACCAGAATTTAAACTCTCAATCTCACAGCTTTGGAAAGTAAAAAAAAAATTAAGACATTTACATAATTAGTTGTAATTAAGAAATGAGCAGTAAAATTACCTATTAGCTCTCTCTAGGCCATTGTTATCTAGCCTTGAGACATCTTTGAGAAGAGGACCCCATGAAAGCTGGAATAATTCATTTCAGATATCAATCTCAGAAAAGAAAATTGCAGAACTCAAATTAATTAATTAAAATCAACATTATATAATTTAATTACCACAAAATCTTCTGGAGAGATCCAAGTGTCACCCAATACAACTCCTGAAAACAACGAGACTAATAATTTAGCAAATTAATTATGTCATGATTATTAACTAAAAAGGTGAGGTAATTAATTAAATAACTAGTTAATTACCTCCAAGTATAGCCTTCAATTTCCCAGATTCTATAGCTTTTAAAGCTGATAATCCAAGAGTTACTGCGAACTTACCACCATAAGACTCTGCTACTATATACAAAGGACTTTTTTGAAGTGAATTATTTTTGTTAAATATTTCTTCCAATAATGTGGTTAAATCAGTTGCTGCTTCATCATCAGTTTTTACATATAAATTTGTTTCCTCAACAAAACTGTATCCTGTTCCAACTGGATTGTCCTGAATGCAATAATAATAATAATAATAAAAATAATAATAAAAATAAATGAAAAATAATAAATAAAAGATGGGTACCATAAAATAGAGGAATTAATTACCACAAATAAGAGATCAGCTAATTTCAACCATGTTGAATTTCTGGGTTTTAGATTAACATCAAGTGGCCCAATTTCTTCAAAATTACCTATACCAACACCTGATGCTCCCTATTTTCATAAAAAGAAAAACAAAAATAGAAAATTAAATAAATGAAGAACCCAAAAAAAACACAGAATATGAAAAATGAAAATGCAATTGATATACGTACAGGTCCACCCTGCAACCAAAGAATGATTGGCCATGGCTTGGAGGGATTTTCAACTCTGTAAGGACTTCTGTAAAGCCACCAAAACATGTGTGCTTCTGTTTATAATTAGCATACATTAAAACATTGGTTTTTTCATTAATATATTATTACGTTTCATAGCATAGAATAAAAAAAAAAGAAAAATAATTACTTACTGGGTCTAACTTCCACATAGCCCCACTCTTCTAATCCATCAGCTGTGACTATCCCTCTTTGAAGCAGAAAAACCCAAAACAGAACGGAAAGAAGAAGAAGAAGACCCAGTTTTTCCATATCAGAAAAGAAAAAGAATAGATACCAACTTCATAGATTAAAAAGAATCATATAGTAATGGATAATATATATATATATATATATATATATATATATATATATATAAGGATGGTTAAAAAATGAATTTTTTAATTTTTTTTTAACTGATTAAAAAAAGAAACTTTATTTGTTTCTATTTGTAACAGAAAAGCAAATGTATATATATGTATGGAATTGGAAACTTCCAAAGAATGAATGTGTTTCTGTTAAGGCAAGGTGTTTAAAGACTGTACGTTACAATCAACTAAAACCTAATCAGAAATTCAAGAAAAATAAAATTTTTATGGGAAATCAAAGAAAAGGAATGAGGAGTGGAAAAAAAAAAAAAGAGATTGCGTGAAGTAGAGAATTAGACTATTATACTTTGTTTTGTGAGTGTAGAAACTAGAAAGGGACATAAAGATAGTGTTTTTCTACATTGAAACTTTCTGATATGATATCATATGTTTTTTTTTTTTAGAAAAATAGGTCTTTAATCTGGGTATGGGGGTATTTTGGGAACCAATGAGAATCTGTGTTCTTGATATTTTCTTTTTTTTTTAAATAAAAATAAAAATTTAAAGGTCCCGTCAACAAGAGCAAAAAAATGAGCTCGATTTTGTTAGGAAAAATCTTACCCACAAATATCTAAATATTCTGTAACTGTTATTTTGGTAAAGAAATTTTAGATATTTCATAATTGTTTAAACTTTGAAGTCTAGAAAAAAAAATTAACAATTCAAGAAATTCAAGTTTTTAATTTTTTAAATAACCAAAAAAAGTTCAATTAACTTAATTACTGCCAAAAAAATAAATTGTTTTTGGTTATAATATAATGATTAAACTAAACCATTAATGTCAAGTATTTCCTTTCTTTTTTTTTTTTGGTATTTCTATACTTGGTTCTATCGTGTGAAATTTTCAATCTAATACCTAAAATATCAGATATTTTATAAATAAGGATTAAATTTGTTCGAAATTAATAGTTTAAAAATTCAATTGAATAATTTGACAGTTCAGAAACTAATTGAATAAAATTAATAGGTAAGAGAGACAATTAAACAAGCGGAATTTAATTACATAAATTTATAAATTTGAAGGAATAATATACATATATATATATATATATATATATATATATATATATATATATAATCTTTAGGACTAAATGGATTGTATTACATATAATTCATAAAGTCAAATGATATGTATATATGATCATGTAAAAAAGCTAATTTTTATTTTATAAATGGAAAACAAATTGTAAGAAATTATTTTTTCGACATATATTGATGAGTGAAGTTTTTTTTATATAATTTATCGAAGGAGTTAATATCATTAAGAAACCAAAATTGATAACGGCATCTACATGCAATAAAAGACATTCTATGTGTCGATAGAAGAATGAACAAAAATATCATAAATTATGGGTTTGGTTTTCCATTGAGTTGTTGATAGTTGGAATTAGTTGAGAGGAATTTGATGGTATTACTATGCAAAACTGAACCCAACCAAATTGATTTTGGTCTATTCAATTTGGTTTATTTGGTTCAGTTATCTATAAAAATTTTGGTTTATTTGGTTCGGTTGAAAAACCGATTAGACTGAACTGACCAAATTTTTTATTATATATATATATATATATATATTTATTAATTTTATAGAAATTAATTATAATTTTTAGATAAAAAATTATAGTTTATGATAATTAATTTTGATATATGATATTTTATAAAATTATGAGCTATGACAATTTATTTTAATTTTTATTAACTAAATTTAATTCATGATAATTAATAAATTTATGATAAGTTTTATACTAATTTACAAAATTTTGATTTTAGTTATGGTAATTTATAAGATTATGATAATTGATTTTAATTTATATTAATTGATAAAATTATTATGATTGATTTTAATTTTTATAATCGATAAATATGATAATAATTATAGTTTATAGTAATTAATAAATTTATTTATAAAACCGATTAAATGGAATCAAAATATTTCGGTTCGGTTATGTTCAATTCGGTTTAGAACCGATGCTTACCCCTAAATATTACCATATGATTTCCCACATGATAGACATATTTATGTATTGATGAGTGAAGATAATGAATCGTATGAAATTGCCAACAAGTAATGTTTTATTGTAAATCATCTAAATTTATAAGCATTAAATTTTGGATCAGTTTGGCATTGAGTTTGGAAAAATCGCTTTTAGAGAAAAAAATTTATTTTTTATTTTCTTGAGTTTTGAAAACTTTTTTTAAATAGAAACAAGTAAATAAATATTTTTCAATAAATATATTTAAGAAAAATAATTTATAAAAAATTTTAAAAAATTAATTAATTAAATAAATAAAAATTTTAAACATTCTTATCGTAGATCAACAATCCCAAACACAAAACCAAAGAAAAGTAGTTTCTGACCGAGCCATGACTGGTTGACTGCTGCACAGGTGGGAATATGATGGAAAAGTGTGTGATGTTTTTGTTGAGGATTTAATCATTTTATTAGAAAGCTGAATTTGACACCAAAATAAGTTCTTATGACCAATTGATTTGAAATTTTGAACTATGGCCCTCTACAAGCCAAGATAATGGAATAGACATCATAATTTGTTTAATTTACAACTTTTAGGGCTTGGAAATCATCTATTGATGGAGTTTTCTTTTTCTCTGTCTTGTTTTTTTTTTAATAAATGGTGGATACTCTTAAAATATTTAAATATTTTGTATAAAAAATTAATTTTACTTATAAATACATAGTGATGTAGCATCTATATTACTCGAAGATTTTAAATTAAATTGAATAATTATGGTTTATTAGTACTTTAAAATTATTAAAAATGAATAAATTAATACTCTTGCTCTCCCCTTCAGGGGAAATTGGTCCAACTTATTTATAACACCTCAATCTATTAAGAAATATTAGAATTAGAATCTTCTTGGATTGTCAAGCCATTGAGCTTTGATATCCAATAAGGATTTTTGAGTTGGTTTTAACTGGGATTCATCATTACTCTAAAGAAAAGCCTAATTAAATTATATTTATTTTATTTTATCCATGAGTATTAATTATTGTCACTTTTCATATATCATATCTGCAATCCCTTTATTCTAACTCTCTTATAATTATTATATAATTTAATTTAATTTTTACTCATAATTAGTGGTTGATATAAGTAATGTTTGTAGATCCATAAATGAAATCCACTTAATTTAAAATTAAAAAAAATAATCCGAAATGAACAGCTCAAAGGAGGTAAATGAGAATATTTTTCTCCCATCATACCATCAAGTCTCCAATGTTATCTTGAACCCAATTCTTAATTTGGGCCACTTTATGAAAGATGCTAAAATAGCAATTTTATTTAAAATATATAAATATTTGTTGTCTTATTTTTTTTCTTATCATATATTGTGGGATATTAGGATTAGAAGCTTTTTTTTTTATAATATGATTTGCTGTCATTTCTATGTTTTTTGGTATCTCAGAAATGTAATTAAGCCACACAACAAATTATGGGCTGTTCCTATTGTAATCCTTGTTCCTTTTTTTGTTTGAGTGTATTCAGATTATGGGCTGTTCTTATTGTAATCCTTGTTCCTTTTTTTGTTTGAGTGTATTCTATTTTATTTATATATACTCAAAATTTAGAAATAATATTTTTATTTTTTTAATACATTTAATATATTATATTATCTTCAAATCATTTATACTTGTTATGTTTGATCACTTTTGTTATTTTTTATATAACTTATGAACTGTAACTTATTTTTGCACCACATATCTCTGAAATTTTTATTTTAGAGTTCAGTTAGTCTTATTAATGTATCATCACATTAGTGTAATAAAAGTATGTTATATGTATCCGATCCAAATCCGGCTTGAATCCAAAAGGAATTCAAATAAGTCGATCCAAAATAACCTATAAATTTACGAATCGGATTAAAATCGACCCGTGAATCAATCCATTTCATCCGAGCAGGTCGGGTTGCGTATCGACCGTGTGAAAATGGGTCGACTGCATAAGACATGAATTACTTCTATTTTCTTTGAAGGAATCCTTTTTTTTTTTTTATTGCTCTCTCCCTCTTTTTAGTTGTAAAAACGTGCAGAGGTAATAAACTTCTATTTTAACTGGGGTTTAAAATTTATTTTCAAGGTTAATTAACAGGAAAATTTGGTTAGCATAATCCAAATATTAGTGGGTGGCTTCAGTTGAAAAGTTACTTGCAGCCGTCAACTTACCAAATAATACTTACAATAAACTGTCAATGTGAAGATTAACCATGCATCCAATTTCATTTTAAATTCTTCATGTCGGACAATTAATTATTTTTCAAATAATCTGTATGTAAATAAGCGTATTATTATTATTATTATTATTATTATTTGAGATCTTCAGAAGTATGTCATTTCATATGTATTATATTAGAGAAACAAAATAATCATTAATTCTATGATGAAAACCACACTGAACTCTGTGATATTCTCTACATCGAATTACATATTTATAAGTGGACTCATTTTTTATTTAATATTTTGTAAATATAATGTTTTTACTTATTATATTAAATTTCTTTCTTTTTTTTGAAAAGTTATGTTAAATTCTCTCTCTTTAATTTAATAAAATATAAAATCCAGAACCAAGACTTTTAAAGAAGGAATTCCATCCAACCTTATATATAAGCTATAAGAAATTAAAATTATTGGTGTAGAGATTCAGTCTCAAAAATAATAGTAACCAATTAGTGTCTGTAATTCCGAAATTAATTAGAAAAAATTGCTGATTAATTAACCCACCCAGAAGTAAGCTGATATTTTGCCGGCCTTTTTGTTGCCTTTACATATAGACGTAATACAAGAACCCAAATTTTTGCGTAAGATCCAAACACTCCCATTACCTTTTTATTTCCTTTTTTTAATTTATTTATAAATATTTTTCAATTTCCATCTCTTTTTTTTTCAATATTTTCATTTCCCTAATCCAACGATTCAAAACCCATTTTAACCTACCATCTCGTGATCTCAACCGTTACAACGTTATGGTTTCATCACATTTTTAATGTTATATGGCTTCTTGTCTTCTTTGTTCAATTATTCTTAATTTGATGAATCTTATGTTTCTCTTTCACTTTCGATAACTCCCTCTCTCTTTCTCTCTCTCTCCCCTTTCCCCTCTCATCACACCACCATTTCTCTGTCTAGTCTCTCCATTGTTGCCCCCTCTTGGTAATGGTAATTCATGATTCAGAGCTACTATATATAAATGAAGGTTTTCTTTTATTATTGTGTCTCATAGCTGATTTTCTTGGCCTCCAAACAGGAGCAAATGCTGATACCTTCATGGCTAGAATCACTATTATCAACTTCGTTCTTCATAATTTGCCCTAGGCATCAAGATTCACCACGCAGTGAATGTAATATGTATTGTCTAGATTGCAAGAACGATGCATTCTGCTTCTATTGCCGATCATCAAGACACAAAGATCATCTTGTTATTCAAGTACGCAATAAATTCAATTTATATATTCGAAGTTGTACGTTCTTGGTCTTTAATTTATATTTTTTATTTTAATTTTATGCATGAACATTAATTCTCCTTTAACAAATAATGATCAAGATTGGGTGAAAATGGGGATACAGATAAGAAGATCATCGTATCATGATGTTGTTAGAGTTGCAGAAATTCAGAATGTTTTGGACATTAGTGGAGTTCAGACTTACGTTATAAACAGTGCAAGAGTTCTTTTTCTAAATGAAAGACCTCAGCCTAAGGCTAGTTCAAGTAAAGGTGTCTCTCATTTATGCGAAATCTGTGGAAGAAGTCTGTTGGATCCTTTTCGTTTCTGTTCTCTTGGATGTAAGGTCAGTTCTTTCTTCTTCTTCTTTTTTTTTTTTTAATTTTCTTCCCCCTCCTTGTAAAATTCTTACCTAATTGACATTCATATTTATGAACCAAACCAAAAATTGGCCACATAATTCTTTTTAACATGTATAGCAACGAGTTATTGGCTCGCCCTTGAAGATCAAAATTTTAAAATGAATTATCATCGAATGAAACCACTATCACAATATGTAATTTTCAAGTGTTTATAAAAGAATTGCTATAAAAGTTTTCCTTTTCTTTTTAGTTTTTTTTTTCTAATATAAACGTGTTGCATTGCAATAGTAATTAAGATTAGTTTAGTGAAAAATGCCATTTATTTACATTATAATTAAGTCTGATGTAAACACGTATGAGATATTCATTTTCTTGTTATTGCTTGGAGGAGATTAGAAGCTAAAGCAATCTTGGAATTTAATCCAGCTTGTAGGAATAAAGAAAAATGGGGATGGAAACTTTAACTTAACCACAAAGAAGGAAGAAATAGAGGATTCAGGAAGGGAGAGAATTATGGAAAGAAGATTGCCATCAAAGGAAGAAGAAGACGAAGAAGAAGAATTGCGTGTAAGAAGGCAACAAGATATGTATAAAAGCAATCCTCCACCTTCTCATAATAATTCCAATTCAAGAAGAAGAAAAGGCATTCCTCATAGGGCACCTTTTGGGTCCTAATTAAATATAAAATAAAATTCAATTCAATTAATATTATATAAATTCATGATTAAGCTTCCTTAATTAATTACTTTGTATATATTCATATGTAAATATCCAGCTCATTCCTCACAAGCCACCACATGGGATGCTTTAGGGAGAGGAGAGGGTTTATGTGATGAACAAGATTAATTAAGGAATTAAACAAAAGAAAGAAATTATTTATATATGTGTTACATATTATAGTACTTTTCAAGAATAATAATGATAGCAGTAATGTTTTGGACATGCAAAGTTGTAAATGTTATCTACCCACATGAACGGTTTTATACAAAGAAACTAACAGCTCAGCCTTTTTTTTCTTTTTTCTTAAATGCTTTTGGTTCTTGAAACGTGCAAATTCTTTATATATATTTATGAGCTTATGATGCTGAACTTAATTATAGAAAAAAAAATTATATTGTGATAAATTAATTTTCTTTTTTAATTTATTGATAATTGAATATATATTTTTTGGCATTTGGTTGCTCTATTCATCTCATCTGGCAGCAAATGATGGGTCTTTATTTTTTTTATAGACTTGTGTTATCCACCTATGGATTAACTATATAATGAAAGCTTAATTACATTGTATTAATTAATCAAAATAGACAAATCACAGTAAAGAAAATATGACAATACTTGCATTTTAATTTTTGTTGTTTGCATCGTATTAATAAAAATAAACAAGTGACGTTAAAGGAAAGGTGACATTAGTCATAAATTATTTTTTGTTTTTATCTATATTTCTCCTTTATTTTTATAATCTTGATCTAAATTTACTTTAGATATACGATATATCAACCCACTACAATTATCTCCAACATTTGGAATTTGGATTTCAAAAGAATATCTTATAGACTTATTGGTCGAAACATACTGATTAAATTCTCATGATTGGGTCAATTTGCACCTTAAACTTTGCATAATGATGAATAAGTTTAAAACCTAATTGATACACAAAGAGATAACAATATGTCAGATTAACAGTATGATCCAATAGAAAAAACAGGGTTATTATATTATGTACCTGGATGCGTATTATATTGTGGGCATTTTTCTTTTTTTTTCAGAATTTTAATTTTTGTAAACTAATTAATATAAAATAGATTTTTATTTTTTAATTTATAAATTTATCAGTTATAACTTATATGTCCATCGTTTTGAACTTATACGTTTATCGTTATTGACTTACAGGTTCATCATTTTGAAGTTCATTATTTTGAAGTTATATATTCATTATTTATAAATTACAGGTTTATTATTTAAAAGTTACAGATTTATCGTTTATAACTTGTTATATCATCACTTACGAATTTATCGTTTAAAACTTACATATTTATCATTTTGAACTTGTAGATTCATCTTTTGAAGTCATAAATTTATCGTTTAAAATTTACAGATTAATCATTTAGATTTTGCATGTTAATTGTTAATCATTTGCAAGTTCATCATTAATCACTTATAGATTTATTATTTATAGTTTATAGATTTATCACTTTATATTCATTATTTTTACCAAATCAATCGTTTTCAATTTTCAGCAACTTGATTTTCTCTCTTTATATATTACTCTTTTTTAGTTTAAATATTTTCATTTTCAATAATATTTTCATAAAAAAATCAAAATTAAATATTTTTATCCTAAACAATATTAACAATTATAACTATATTAAAAATAATAAAAATAAAATTAAAAATGCAATTTGAAAATTTTTTTCTCTAAAAACAAACTTAAAATATACAAAAAAACAATTTCTTTTATCCTCGTTAATAAAAAGAAGAATACGATAAATACATATTTAAAAAATAGTATCGTAACAATTAATGATATACGAAACATCATGCATCTGGATCCATAATATAATTTGTTACTAGAAAATGGTTAGTTGGGATAGGAATAACTACGAAGCGAATTCAGGGTAGAATTTCTTGTCTCTGTCCCCAACCCCAACACCCTCCCCCCCATTCCCAACAAGAGAAAAATTTTAGATTTCCATCTCCACACCACACGAGAACGGGGATCCTCGATTTCAGATTTTTATTAAAATTTTTTATTTTATTTTAATATTAAAAATATTTTTTATTTTAATTAATTAGTTAATTATATAATTTTTTAAATAAAAAAATATTTTTTACTTTAAATGAGTCTCATATTTTATTTTATTACTTTTTAAAATATTAATTATATTAAAATATAAAAAATTATATATATATATATATTCGGGGCGGGGCAGGAAATGTATATACTGTCCCGATAAAAAAAAATTTGGAAATGGGACAGGGAATAAAAACTATAAAAAAAATAAAATCATTCCGTTAGAAGCAGAGTCGGGACGGGAGCACTGCAGGAGTGGGTCCATTAACCATTTCTAGGTAGGCGTAGAATTAGAACTTTTACTGGACCTATTCATCCCGGTCTCAAACCCAACATATTTAGCCCATATGTTTACCTGGCCTTTTATTTACTAATCAATAATCATTACTCTCTCTATTTCATAAAGATACTATTATTTATATTCTTACATATATTAAAAAAAATTGTTAATGGGATTAGATTTTATAACTTTTCTAATATATTTATACATTCGGAGTTTATTAAAAAATTAAAGAAATAAAGAAATGATATGCACATTAAATAAAGATATGATATAGAATTAACAAATTAATTATATTTTCATGGAATAAATAAAATGAAAATAAATCTGTTTTTATTGGATCAAGAAAGTATTTGAATTAAATTTTAGCATTTGTCACACCTTAAATCTTAAAGTATTAATTTTCATAAGGACCCAACATTGAATTTCACTGTTTTAGATATTCTCATAAAAGAAACTCTTCCCATGAAATCACACCCAATTTGAAGAGGATTGAAATATATATTTTCTTTTCAAAAATTTCGTTTTTTAGGTTATTATTTGGTAAGATGAAAATTCTCCTATTTAATTGTGAAATAAAATTTTATAGTTTAAAATATTTAATGATGCCTGAGTTTTTTTGCGGATAATACCAAAATCTATCATTGAATAACACTAAAAACCATATCTACGGACAAAAGATTATTATTCTGTTTTGAGGTGCCAATTCAACATTTTTTTTTGAAGAAAAACAGAAATAAATTAGTGGTTGTAAATTGATGACTCGATTTACAAAATTGATACCCAAATGTTATATCTAAGATCCAAATAATATTATGTATTGATTGGATTTTGGTAACAAATTGTCCTTCAATTAGGACCATGGCTTGTGACCCATAACTTTCTCCTTACTGCAAAATTCTGAAAGTACTGAGCCTGTGACCCATTTTTGTTCTTACTTCTGAAACAAACAATAACAATATTAATAATTGTCACAAAATTATAAGTTTTAACAAACATTTCGTTAATAAAGAATTTTTTAAAAAATTAAGTTTAGTTACCAACCTGCAAAATAAAAAAAAAAAAGTAAATAAATTCCCTTAGTATTGGGGTGTCAAATGGCTGTTCACAAAATACAGATTATGTCTACAAATTGGGAAGAAGTTTATTTTTTTATATATGAATTAATGGAGAAATTTTTTCATTATATGAGACAATCTGGATTGGCAAGAGAAAAAAAAAATTCTTCTAATAAAACTTTTTCATTAAAATTCCAATTGTGATTCTTACCCATTCTATTAAAATAAATGAATGATCACTTTGATTACTTGATATGTAATTGATTAAAAAAAAATGCTACCTATCTTATTTATATTATCTTTTTATTACTTCTTACATTTTTAAAATGATACATATAATGTCTATTTTTTTATGCATGTAAATCTAATAACATTAAAAATTAAAATAAATATCATTTAAATGATAAAAATAATGGAAAAAGTATTTATATGGAATCTAAGCAAGACTTATCCATTACTAAGTAGGTTAGGCTGTAGATCTGGATAATAGTTAAAAGAAACAAAAAAGAAGGAAACAGCCAGATACTTCTGCCTCTTGCTACTCTTTGATCTTAGTGCAAAAGACACATACAGCAGCCACCGTCTCCCCTGTGGTTCACTTAACCTGAATATTTCCATTTTGTATAATTAATCTTACAAATTACAAAAACTATAAAACAATTATGGTCAACCCAATTGGCCTTCAATTCAACCCCAAATTCCAAAAACACCCACATAAGATCTGAGGTGGTGATGTGTAGATGAATTGCTGAAAAGGGAATCCTCAATTGTCAATTATAATGGAGTGAGTGTTAAAGGGTATCCTATGCCACAAATATAAATACAGACAAGCTAGGAAGAGGGTGTGATGAGACAGGTTTAGATAATGGAGAGACACTCTCTCTATTATATGCTTTCATGGGATGCTTAATATTATCGGCAGATTCATCTAATTTTATTTTAATTTTATATATTTTTGTTATGTAGATTTTGTATGCTTGTCTTCCTAAAGACATATGCACGTGGCTTCAATATCATAAACAAAATTATTTATAAACTTTTGAATTGTTTTTCTTTTTTCCCTTTTTTTGAATTTAGGATTCTTTTAACATCATTGTCTTTTAACAGTAGTTGAAACAATTTTTTTTTTTTAAACATTAATTATTATTCTTATTCTTATTCTTATTTTTTTATAAGACACCCCCCACTTGGCCTCTTCTAGCACATGTATGGCCTTTCATTCTCAAGGCTACGTAGCCTGAAGGACAAGGAAAACTAGGGTGAAAGTTAAAGTAACAGCTTATATATTTAAACCTATCACACCTTGAATGCTAATTTACACCCACTCATTGTGAGCTTATCTGATATTATTGTAAAATCAAATCAAGCCTCACTATTATTAATTATTTAGTTGCATTATATTAAATGCATAAATTTTTTACTGAATCAATAATTTATTTTCATATTAATACTAATTTTTAGAATCAACTTATATTTATAAATTAAAAAAAATTATTTAAGTATTATTATTAATTTAATCTACAAATAAATATATAAACTTATTCTAGGAAAGAAAATTTTGTTAAAAACAAAATAACAAAAGCATGTATTTACCAGAGTAACTGCACTGTCGAGCTCATGTTTTTCAGAACCTAAGATGCTTCGTACTTGAAAGAGAGTTAATAATAATAAAAACAACAGCACAGGGGGCAAATTTTCATAATTAAGATAAGAAAGAAAGAAAATTTGTCAAAACTCTCTCTCTCTCTCCAAACTTCTTCTTCCATTACAAAGTTTCCATACCTATTCCTATTTCCATGTCTAAAGACGATCATCAGAGAATTAATCTACAAAAGCTTGAAGAATTTGCATCACAGAAAAATCTGAAAGAAGAAGAAAAAGATGAGGAGGAGGAAGAGAATGAAGACGAAGAAAAATTAGAGCTACCAAATGATCAAGAAGAGTGCAAAACACCAACTTCTGCAGATCACAAGATACCAACTGTTAGAAGCTGCCCACCTACACCAACAAAGAAAGTGCAAAAATTATTTTTTCAGAAGAGAAAATTGCCTCAGTTTGATCGATTCTTCGAAGACTCTAACAGAGATGAGGTTGAGTCTTTCTTTAGATCAAGCTTTGAAACAGGTAGAGTTGATCAATCCAGTAGACCTTCCAAGAGGAGATGTAGAAGTTATTGAAAATTTTTAATTTATTTGGTGTAGATATATATCATATATATTTTCTTTTTAGAATTTTCCTTCTTTTCAATTTATGTATGAACTATCATATATTTAAATAGTCTTTAATTAATCAACAAATTAATTTTATCTGTAACATATGATTGGATTAACTGTTTTTCATTATTCAACTCTATGATGATCACCCTTGAAAGGAAACGACTTTCATTTTCTTTTTTGCAATTCATTTACAGTATGTATATATATACACATATCAAATTAATTTATTCCTTTCTCCGAATTTCTTGCCTCTTTCTATGTTTACATGAACATAATTTCAAAGTTGTTTATGGAAGAGAGAGGGAATAGCTTCTTGAAGAATTAATGATACACCAGTACTCAAGGGAAGAAGAGTTTTGATCGTACTTATCAATTAATTAATTAATGGTAAATCGTTTTTCAAATATTAATGAATTATTTATCAGTGTATGTTATTCATAGATTTTTTAAAATTTGAGAATTGAAATATTTTCTTTGTGTTGTTTGTATTGGTTTCTTGGCAAAGCTTAAAAGACCCACCAGGCACTAGCTTACCCCAGATTAATGGGGCCAAGAGATATTTGGAATTTAGGATTTATTCTTTATCCTCGTCTTCTATTTCTATTGCAATTTCTCATTTTATCAATTATATCATTTTTCATCTCTTTTCATTCTGTTTCTTTTTAGTTTTAGGTCTACATACTCATCAAAACATATACATGAATTATGTAATTAAATGAAAATAAATGTAACTTTTATATATTTTGTTAGGGTCTTAATTAAAATTTTTGTATATGTAGCAGTTTGTATTTTGATTGGTTTATAAATTTATTTATAAACTTAATTTAATTAAAAAAAAAGTCAAGAATTAACAAGACAATTCTTGTCATATATATATATATACCTTATAAAATTTCTTAACTAAATAAAAAGTAATTTTTATTCTACAAACATATAAAACAACGAATTGTAAATAAATAAATACATAAAGTATTTTTTTTCTATAAAATATTCTACACCTGCTGGTTATAAAATTTAAATACTCTTTATATGATTATTTGAATAGTTCACCTTTTTCAAGCTAGTTTTTAATGAGTTAGATCATATATTTATTTTTTAATATGATGTTTAAACCACTCGCAAATGTGTAGTCGTGCAAATTTATAACAAAATGATTTTAACTCATTATCTGCAATTGAAGTCCATACTTTTCTTACTAAATGATTTTAGCCCCAACTATGATCAGTTTTTCTTCTATCCTCACGCGGGGAGGAAAAAACTAAAACTTATCTTCTCCATATGGGAGAAGTGATGAAAGTTTCTCACCCCACTTTCATCTTAACTATCTCTTTGGGCTAACAAATAGAAAAACATTTTGTTAGAACCCATTTCTATTCTACTGAAAATAGGAAAAACAATGTAATTGCAGGCTTTTTCCTATAAAGAGTTGAAAAAAATATATTTCTCAACTTAGAGAGAGAGGAAAAAACTCTCATTTTATGGTAGTAAGAGTAAAAAAAAAATAGATAATTATCAGCTTTTTTTAATAAATAGATAACTTAAAAAAGTTAGAAATTTGCTGTTTAAAAGCTAAACAACGGCTAAAAATAAAAATTGTTTTTTTTTTAAAAAAATGGACAGAAGTCGTCTGCTTATTGAAAAAATAAATAATTTGTCATAATATTACTATTACCATTAAAATTAGAATTTTTCAATTTTTTACTATAAATTGGAAAATGTATATTTTTTTTTTGGGAAAAACCCTTTTTTACTTGCCAGTCAAATATATTTGTAATCATTAACCAATTATAAATCCATTTTTTCCCTGAAATAGAGAAGTAAGATTTGAATTATAAACTATATATTACATAATGTCAAAGACCTGTTAATGAACCTAAAATTTTAAGTAACTCATGCCATGCGCCAGATATAATATAGTTGATTACGACTAGCTACTTTCTTTTATTATTTGAAATACGTATAATTCTAATTTTTTTATTTGAATTTTATACTATTAAAAATTATGTCAAATTTGACAATATAATTCATTTTCACACTCCAACTTTACCAAACATCACTTACACACTCCAATTTATAATAATGTGTCATCTGGCTGGAATGGAGAGTGAAAGACACTTAACTGAGGCGCGTGAATGATTAACAAGAGAAAAAAATAAAAAAGTTAAATATTAAATTGCAAATTGTAAAAGGCCTTAGTCCTAAATTTCTTCGTCTTTATCTTCTTTCGTAATCTTTAGCGGTAACAATTAAACCATTAAATGTTTTTTAGGCGAAAACAGTATCCACCCCAAAATATATAATTTTATTTCTATTTTTTACATAATTCGCTTCTCAAAATAATGAAATTAAAATATAGTTTTTATTTAAAAAATTATATAATTAATTAAAATGATAAAAATAAAAAAAAAAATATTTTTACTATTAAAATAAAAATTTTAATAAAATCGTACAGGTCCGGATCTGGAATTTTCGTCCCTGCGGATCCATAATATTCGGAGATGAGGACGAGAATAGTGAACTCTGCACAGAATCTGCTCTGTTGCCACTGCTACCTGGACTTCCTCTTCTTCCGTGATCCCCAAATTTATTGTTTCAAATCATTTCTTCCTCTTCTCTTCCTTCGATGCAATATTTGAAGAAGAATTTTGTAGCAGAGAATGATATTGGTGAGTTCTGGTAAGGTGTCGATAGAGGCTCCGACGAGCTGATTGTCGCTAAAATTAAGGGCTCTGAGATTGCGCAGCTAGCCTAGAGTTGCCAACGGAGAGGAAATTTCAGCTGACGGCGATGAAACAAAGGTAGTTTAATTGAGAGAGAGATTGCGGAAGAGAACCGATGATTTGTAATACCATACAAAGTGTTCAATTTTCAAGCCAAAAAAAAAGTCTTTTATTAATTTTCTGTTGGGGCACCCCATATACCTCAAGCAAGATCCATCGCTTGACCTTCTTCTCTGTGTTGCGATACTCCCTTAACTTACCTGTTGATATTGTTGGGTATTCGAATAACATTATGACGGTGAAGAAGGTATAGGATTGTGTTACAGATCACAGTGAACAAGCAATAGATTTTGGGATCGGTTGTTAATATATAGTAATAACAATAAGCTAGCTTTTTATGGAAATGGAGAATTTGGTTTGCGGCAGAGAAAATCGCGAATGGGATCAATGGGCTGCCAAAATTAAAAATGAAATAATGTTCAGCAGAAAATTAATCTAACGTGGAAGGAGCTTGTGTGGGTTCAATTGCAAGAGATGGATGAGAAATTGATGAGGGTGTTGCATGCTGGAAAATTAGGAGCTAAAATTTATTTATTTATTTATTAGAAATTGAGGAAAAATTACAATCAAGAAAGCTCTTTATTTAACTATTGGTAATTTTTTTTAATTTTTCAAAATCTAAAACTCCCAAGTGTAACAATATTATTGGTCCTCAATTTTCCATTGACTAAGTCAATGCATGTGTGCTGTACGATCCATAAAAGTATTGAGAGAGTGCAAAAAAGGGTTTATTAAATAGTAACAAATTTTGTTAGTGGGAGCGTTTAAATTAGGCCCGTAAATTATTTCGGGCCATTAGCGAGTTATTCATCTCGATTCTAAAAAAATTTATTCGAAATTATTTATTATTGTTAATGAATATAATTTGAATTCAAATTTAAACTCAAATTTAATAATGTTTGGTTCGTTAGCTGACAGATATATTTGTTTAGAACTCATTTATATTATATTTAGTTATCGAGTTTTAATTCAAATTTAATCTTTTGTCATTATTAGTTAATAAGTTAAATTCGAATTTTTGTCATTATTAACTAACGAACTGAATTTAAACTAAGTTTGTTAAGTATAATAAACGAACTTTTTACGAGTCAAATTCGAGCGGCTCGCGAACTTATTAATTTTCAAAAGGGTCGAGCTCAAAATCAAGTAAAAAAAATTCGAATCAAGCTCGATCAGGTGATAAATTTAAACGAATCGAACTCGAACTCGAGCTCACCAATATTTAACTCATTTTAGTTTGTTTACAACCCTAATTTAAGTGTGTTTTACCAAATTGAGACCTCGAAATGAATTATATTATCAAGTTGGAGCGTTTCTCTATGTATTAAGCCTAAAAATTATTATAGAAGGTAAAAAAATAATGTACAAAAATATTTGCGATTTAAATTAAAAAAAATTATTACATGTTATTCAAAAAAAATAAGAAAAAAAGAAGATAATAAATAAAAATATATGTGATATAAGATTTTTATTTCAAAAATAAATATAATATAAAGTAGATGTCACTTTTCCATGATACCTAATTTTATATTGGTTGCGATCTTGAGAGATTGATCTGTAAGGAATTTTGTAGCATCTAAATCTTATGAGTTTATTATCAAGATTTTGAATTAGGAGAGCAATATTTGAAATTTTAGTTTCTAAGTTATGAGATAAATATTAAACTATTTTTAACTTCAGAATAAAGAAAAATATTTTTCTAGCATAATAAATATTTTTTTAATTAATTAACTAAATCTGGTAGGTAATGTTAATTCCTCTTTGAATGTTCGAATAATTCCATTTATAAACGAATTAGAAGAAAAAAAACATTAATAGACATCACAATACTATTTTTTTCTCTTTTCAAGAAAAAAGATATTTATCAAAATTTCGTTCATTGGAGGTTCCGAATGGAGGCATATCTCGACAGTGGAAAAATTAAAGTTTGGAATAACGTTCGGAAAGAATGGACAAAAAAAAATATAAGTTTTCATGGTGATTGATGGATATTGAAAAATTGAATAAGTTAATAAAACATGATAATCTTATGACTTCCAATCGGAGTATTATATTTATCAAGTATATGTGCCGGCACGTTTTGGCAAAAATCTTATTAATTATTTAAAATATACTAGTTATTAATTATTAATTAATACTCTGTATTGACAATCTTCTCGTAATTACTTGCTAATAATGCTGGTAGGAATGGTTTGGTTTAGTACGACCAAACGACAACGTCCAATTTGTAATTATTGAAGTGTCTTTCCTTTATACCCCCATAGTCTGTCCTATCACACCTATAATTTACGTTGTACCATCTCAAACATAACTAATTAACTTCCAAATGTCTCTTTCTATTTTTGTTTTATAATATGTCTAAATATCCCAATTAACAATAATACACAATTCAAGTAAGAGAGAATCTAAGTTAACAATAAACTTCTAACCATTAATCTTTGGAAGTATTTGAGATTGTTGTCGAGTGTCCAAAAAATATATTTAGAATTTTTTTTATTTAATTGATTAATTTTTTTAATTTTTTATAAATGGTTCGTTTGACATTGCATTTGTAAAAAATGCTTTTAGAGAAAAAAATTTTATTTTTAATTTTTTTGAGTTTTGAAAAATATTTTTGGAAAGAAGCAGGTCTGTGAAAAAATATTTATTTATCTGCTTCTCTTTAAAAAAATTAATTTTTAAAACTCAAAAAAATTAAAAAAATCAGTCAAATAAATAAATAAATTCAAAATCTGCTTTTTAGACACCAAATAGCAATTCCAAATACTCCCAAACTTTTTTTCTTAAAACTTCTTTAGGAAAAAATATTTATTTATCTGCTTCTCTTTAAAACTAATTTTTTCTTCAAAAAGGTTTTTTCCAAACTCAACGCCAAACGAACCCTTTATCTTTTTCAGTTTATTAACCCGACTGAATCTACCAACCTTGATTTTGAGTAGAGTTAATTATGTACCGCTAGTGAGGTAAAAACAACCATTTTTTTTTATTTGAAATATTTTTTATGAGTTGAATAATATACAAGTGCAATTGACCCCACTATTTATATATATGGAATTGATGCAAAATTAAATAAAATTTTCTTTTAAACTAACTTATTAAAATAATTTATAAATTTTTCATGCGGTTCTTTATACAAAATAAAGTTGTCTCCGCATAATTTTCTAATTATCCCTACATATGGTGAATGTGCATACCGAATTACAAGTATTTACTACGTAAAATTCTATGCCCTAATACATAGGAATCATAGCGGATAAAATATTTTAGAAATTTTTATCTGTGCTGTCAAGTTTTTATATAATTAAAACTGATGGTAAATGATTTTGAAACGGATAAAGATAGTAATTTTTTTTACTAGTAAAGGTTTATATAAAATATATATGGGTTTAATACATAAGCTATTATACAATTTTTTGTATTATATTATATTAAATTTTAATTATATAATTTTTATCTTTAATTTAACTTTACATATATAGTCTAAACTTTAATTATGTAACCCTATATATAACTATTTATTTAATTAAAAAACTTAAAATGTAACTTTATATATATAAACCTTGAATTTATATTCACTTGATCAAACGGATGATTATAAGGTGTGGTTAATTAATGAATAACATTAATTAAATTTGAAATAAATATCAATAGTAGAGGGATAATTATAAACGGATATGAAATAAATACAGAATTTAAAATAAACAGAATTAGAAATGGATAAGACAATTTTTGCAGTTAATCTATCATCATAAATCCAATTAATATATAATTCACCTTTTAAGAGGGCCTAATTTTTAAGTAATTAAGTAAATTGTTATGAAAATATGTGAAAAAATTGAAATAGCAGTAAAATACAGAGACAAGAATGCATTTTCCTCTATACATATAGAAGTCATGGCTCTCGTGAATATGCATATGACATTTTCCTCGACATTTATATTCATTTTGAGGTAAACATTTATAACTATAATTAAGAAGGTTGAAGTTACTGAACTTTAAATTTGAAACCTCATAATCCTAATCAACCAAAAACAATATATCTAAATTTTGTTGGTTATATAACTACTGATGAAACTGATTGAGTTGTATATCTTTTTATGGAAATTAGATATAAATATCCATTAATTATGAGCTAGCTAATAGTATAGTGTTATATAAAAAAATGATAATTACTTTATAAGTATAATGCTAATTAATAGTAAATTTTATTTTTTTATATGATAAATAATTTTTTAACCCAATAGACTGAATTTAGATAAAAAAAAAATTTACTCTAATTTTTTTTTTCCATAAAGCATAGAAACCAATAAAGACATGCATTATGCATAGTAATTTTGTGAAGTGAATGTTTGCAAGCTTGAGGAAAAAGAGGGGAAAGAACATAGGTTTTGTTTGAGTTTGAAGGTTTGCATTGGATGCCATATATATTCATAATTAATGCAATTAATGTGTTGAATGTTTGCAGAGTGAAGAGGGTATGAATATAGTTATGTCCCAACTTACTCCGTTGCATAAATTAAGATTCTACGGATTTTTCCCTCTTTCCTAAAAATTAGTTATGAAATCAGCCAACTCCAAGTTACAACGTAGGCAAAAACCCAACCACTATCTCTTGATTGATTGATCTGGTTTTTTCTACCACTGTCCCCCAAAATCGGCATAGATTAGGTGCTATTGATGGAACATGGTAAGCTTGTGTTCTTTTTTTTGTTAGAGGAGTCTAGATTTTGTTCATCTTTTTTTTTTTTCAAATATCCTGGATATATATTAGATCTATATTCAAAATTTGAACTCGATATATTTTTTTAATAGAAAGAAAAATTATCATCTCATCTCATTTCTTAATAGTTTCGTTCATAATTTTATTATATATATGAACCTAAAAATTTTGAATCATTTTCAAGCAAGTTTGAATTAGTCAAAATTATGAACTCCACCTAATTATGATTGCATTCAAAATATTTTTATAAGTTTTTAATTTACTTAGGAAAAAATAAGAGAGAGGAAAGTAACTAGTAAAATTTATTTTATTATATTATGTGTATTTACCTTAGGGATTGAACCTCCAACCAAATTAGAAAATTTGAAGATTAGTTTACAAAAATGTCTGCCTATTTTTCATAAATTTCGAAATCTCTTTGTCCCAAAAGTTTACTAGGGTCTTTAGTTTTTAAAGCGATTTCTATCTATTATTAATTTTAACGTTTCATAAATTAGAATTTTTTCTTTTGAAAACCCTAAATTAGAATTTTAAACTTGTAAATATACACAAATAAAATCCATTTACTGTGTTAATTTAAAGTATTGATTTAATGATCTAGGACATGCTCTTGCCCACGGTTGTTAATTGGGCCAAATATTTCTTAGAACGAACCCATCTAAGATCTCTGGACAATGGCTTTGTTTCTATTTAATTTTTAAAGGAAAGTTATCACTTTTTAAACTATATTTCCTAAAAATGCTTTATTATTTTTGAAAGATTTTAAAAATATTTCTTCTTAAATTTTTACTTTTAAAAATATTTATTTTAAAATTTATTATTTCAAAAAATATGCTTTTAATTGAAAAAAATGCATACTTTAATCATAAATTTATATATACATGTTAATATATTTGATATATTTATCTTAATGTCATTCTAAATTTTTTTATAATTTATTAATTTGAAGATAAATATATAAATTTTCTATTTATTCAATTCATATATATATATATATATATATATATTGAATAAATTTTTTAAAATAGTACATTTTAAAAAATTAATTTTTGAAAGAGAATAAATAAGAAAATATATATGGGAATACTTTCTTTTCCACTACAAGAAATATATATATTAGCGACGCGTATATAGCGTCGCTAATTTTATCAATGGTGTCGCCATAGTTATTTAGCGACGCCTTAGCTACTCAAACATGGCGTCTCAAAAAATGCTGTCGCTCCCCTTTTTTGCGACGCTGGAAAAAGAGTCGCTAAATAGTGACGCTTATCATGCTGCTATTTAGCGACCCTAAAAAGTATCGCTAAAAAACTGGTGTCACTAAAATTGGCGACAGAATCAATACTAGAGACAATATTTAGCGACGGGAATTGGCATCGCTAAATTAGCGACTCAATTTTACCGTTGCTAAAATGTGAAAATAATTAACTTATTTAATTCATTAGCGACAACATTGTGCGTCGCTAATTTTGTATATTATTTTTTAAAAAATTATATTATTTTTTTCAAAAATCTGTTTATAACAAAACTTGTTTATAAAACATAAATAACTTGATGATAAAACTTCTGAATATTATGCAATTCATCAAATTTCAAACCATTAAACATTCATTGTAATAAAAAAAATTCAGTATTTTTGTCTAAAAATGTTGTTACAATAATAAAATCTCAGAATAAATAGAAAAAAATACATCAAAATATAGATGGAGGATCTCTGGGTGGGGAAGAGTGAGGAGTTGAACCTTCGAATTGAGATTGCGTGTTGTGTGTCCAATCACATTTGAAATCATGCATCCGCTCCTCTATGATTGACTTTGGTCGTTGTTCAGTCTGCATATCTCGTTCTCGTAAGCGCGCCTCTAGTTATTAATCATAATCCCGAATGACCTGATGAAGCTGCTCAACCTCCTGATCTCGCTATCGAATGCGCTCTTGAAATTGCTCTTTTATTTGCTCCTTGGTAGTCCTCTCTATCTCCTCGCGCTGAAGGCAAATAATTTATGAATTTAAAGTTGAATTAACTGTGGAATGAGATGAGGATCCTTAGTCATAGAACAATAATGAAGCCTTGACGCCTAATCCATAAACACGACAATCTTTAAGCTGAGCGCCTACAGCTTTTACGAATACACGTTGACTCTCTAGAGGTAAAAGTTCAGCAGGCTCAACAGGAGTTTCTAATCCTTCAGCAGGTGACTATATTGACTGAGAAATGATTTGCTCAACACGTTCCTGCAATTAATAAAAAAAATTGGTATAAAATAATACAGTATTATGTAGCTTTGAAGTTAATGAAAATGTATGGAAATTCTAACCTCAATTTGTTGTGCACGAGCGTCAATCCATCCACCATCTTTCTTCATGTGGCACTTCTAGAAAAGACGAATTAGTCTGAGATCCCTGCCCTCCGTCTCAATCTGACGAATGAATAAATATAAATAAATATTAGGCATGTAAATTGTATACAACAAGATTATGAGATTTTTCTTACAATTCGGCGTCGATGCTCCTCAATAGAAATGGATCCAGCAGTATGCCTAGAGGGACCTGTTCCCAGACCAACTTTCTCAAATAATCAGTTTGCACTAGCTCTTGCTGATAATGCACGATATTCTAGTGCGCTTCACTACTCAGGCCAGCGCTGTCAGATATCTTCCTGAATGAGGAGGACGACCTTTCTTTCTCCACTTGTTCATCATATTAGAGTAACACCTCCCAGCTAGGGACTCTCAAGTAACTTTTATGATGTCATTAAGATCAGCATCCCATTCAAAATACTTCTGCATAAGAAAAAAAAAAGAATTATGTTATCAGAATCTATACATCAATAAAATTCATGCACTATCGTACATAACAAACACATAGCTTAGTAATTCTCATCATGCCTCAATTCCCAATTCACCTAAAACTCTTATTTGCTCGCATTACCTAAAACTCTCCAAAGTAGAAGTTCTTTGTCTCTTGAGACACGCCCCTCCATATGGATCCTTCTTTGTCCACTTGTTGCTTCAAGATTTGAGATATCCGACCAGCCATGAGATGACTCTCTACAAACCTATGCATGCATAGTTAATGATATTAATATTACCATGTATGATTATCAATATTAATTGTCACATAGTACATAATTAGACTTGTGTGCACAATGCATTAATCTCAATAATAAGAGAGTTATAAGTATCACAACAACAACAAAAAAACAAATATTATACTCACTTCCCATTAGATGACTCCATCACCATTGCATGATATATATTTTCATCATTGGATGCATCATCTTGGTCAATCCAATTGTTGTGGCTCGACTCACCCATTATGCATGTCTCACCATGTCTTGTCCATATATGGTAATTCGACACAAAACTGTTTCTAAGAATATGATACTTAACCGTGTCAGCGTCCCTAAAAGTTGTGTTTTGACACTTCTTTAGTTGACAAGAACACTTAATCTTCTCTCAATCCATCCAATTTGGTTGACTACATGCAAATTTTATAAACTCATCCAAACCCTTAATGAAATATGGATTCAAAAGACCCTCTTTAAGTCTAGCATACATCCACTCACGAGTGTGACTCATTATTGGCTACTTGGAATATAAAATTAGAAGATATTTTGAGCACAACTGCATATATCTATAAATAAAAAACCAAATTATATATAAATAGTGTAAGACCAAAAATGGGATTTTGAATGAATGCTTGTTTAGTTATTTATATATAAATAGAGAAAATGAACTAATTATTTGACGGTTCCAAAATATCAAATCAAGCTTAGAAAAATAGTTTAAGGTAAATGACTTCAATTGTGATGTTTGTCTCTTTTATAAGAATAGCTAATGATAATAAGCAAGTGATAATTTAACGTATAATGACAATTTTCATACATTTTGAACATGTACAATTTTAAGAATAAGGTTTATATTTATAAATACCTTTCAAGTATAAGCTTTCCTTATTATCTCTAAGATTAAAATGCTCCAAAATCCTTCAAAAAAACTACATCAACAACAGTAAAAAAAAATTAAAAATAACCATTCAAATAATAATAATACAAGGGGAAGGATTTCGAGTATAAAAGGAAAACATACACACTCAACAAATAACATATTGCAATCTCAATTGTTAATTAATTTACTTGAAATTAATGTGTATGTATATATATTGGAGTTACTATATATTGTTTGTTTCACATTTTCTACTAATCTAATTTGTTGGCTATTACGTATGATAATTCTGTATATATTAATTTATATGTCAAATGTCTTAATGAAGATGACATATAGATACTAAGTATGGTAAATAAGCAGAATTAATTAATGATAAAATAGATTTGATTAGGAAATGACACATTAATTAAATTAAATAAGAATATTTTGGTAATTGAGTTTTGAATCACTTACTTGGATAAAGCTGGGTATTCCAAGTTTTGAGTCTTAATGAAGATGACATCCACTAACAAGAGTATTCCAAGTGGGTTAAGGTCAATGGATCAGAAAAAATCTAAAAGATCAATAAACAGCGTCGCGGAAATGCAAATAGGGAACAATCTACCATTAGAGAGAGTGTTTGTATGTAATGAACTTCTACCATATCTTAAGGCAAACATTTAGTAGCCAACAGAAGATAGATAAATCAACATATATCTAATTATGTAAACGCATCCAGGCACCAACTTTTTACATTGATTGTGTAAAAATAAAGTTTTCTAAGCACGACATAAGCTATTTTGATTGTGTAAAACAAAATTTAGATGAAGCACTTCAACAATCAACCACATCCACAACACCATAAAGACAGAACTGAATGCTAACTAGAAAAAGAATTCTCTCCACAACTAGGCACATGAATATCATAGACATATGACAAGCCAAACGGGTATAATTCATAAACCATGCCTTTCACCCAAAATGCAATATAATCAGATGTGATGGATAATGCATAATGTATTTAGAGATGCTTATCATCAAGATGAGGGCAGTACATAAATGGCATGCTTGCATTACTGATGTTAATTGTGCTAGAAAGTTCATTTTGAAAGGAAAAAAAAGTAACATGTAAAAATTTAAAGGGAAACCGAAAACTGTGAGAAAGGGGTTTGTGATGAAGGACTCAATGGGAGCAAAGCATTGAATTTATAGTTGATATTCATAACAATGCATGCCAGGAGTCCAAAATATCAAAAGTCAAGTTCCGTGATCTAATGAACAAGACAAAATGCTAAGGTTATGAATCAGTTAAATAATAGTTGGAAAGCTTCAGCAAATAAAAGAGATATTTTTTTTTCAATTGGATGACTGAACTTGCTACAAGCATATGCTAAATCCATAACAAAATAAAATCTTTATGTTGTAAAGAAAATTGTTCTAACTGCAAATTAGAAGGTCACCGATACATAATAGTTTTAGATAATAAGAAACAACTTGTAGATATAGTCATATTGCACAAGCAAAACAAACTCATGCAACCAAGTAATCAGACTGACAATAGTTTATTTAGACAATAGACTTTTTGGGATAATTCAATTATTGAATCAATAAAAGTATTCATTACAAGAAAAAAAGGGTATTACCAACATACACCAGGGTCAAACAATTTTAACTCGCAAGGGTCAAACCCTAAACCAATTATGCTAAGGATCTGTTTATCTAGGATGCTTCAATTTAGGATGTGTGAGCACATGCTTCTTTTTCCATAAAGCCTAATAAAACTCAGGGTAGATGCCCTCCCCTTTCCTACCTAAGAACACAAAATAATGTATCAATAGAAACAACAAAACCCTGTCATAATAACAAAGGTTGAGATGACACTTGTCAAAAATTTGATTCTGAACAATTAACCCTCAAGATAAATGGTAATTAAAGAATAGCATTCGAGCAATGATTAAGGCAAAGACTAACACAGTGATCATACTATTAGGGAAAAAGCATTAATCAGAAACATTATTACTTAAATCTGGTTCATATATTTATTGAATGAACTTTGTCATGTCTAAAAAATTGTCAGTATATTATTACTAAACCTTAAATTGTCATGTCTAAAAAATTGTCACAACCAGTTTCATATTTATAGAATGTGAATCGGTTTTTTTATGTGGCAGTATCTTATTTGCTGGATAGATGAATATTGAGGATAAGAAAATAAATTAGTTTTGAGAAATTGGCTTTTCAAATGCTATGAGAGAGGGGCAGTGGATTGGAATTGAAGACACATAGTGGAAGACATCCATCCGAAATTAAGCTGCAGAATGGATATATAATGATTGGGACCCTCTTATATATTAAGTAATGGTCTCCTTTATCATTTTCTTGTAGTGCTATATATTGTTTGTTTCACATTTTCTGCTAATCTAGTTTGCTAGCTATTATGTATGATAAGAAAAGTTGGGTATTCCAATTTTTGAGCCACTTACTTGGATAAATCTTCAGCATAGTATATTAGGAACTTCTGAAATAGACATGAATAATAGAGGAACAATCATTCACTTGGCACCAAACTTTATATAGATTTAAAAGAGATGATAGAAATATTTGGGATCTAATAAAATAATATTGACCTGAATTATATTTAGAAGATAGTAATAAAGAAGAAAAAGCAGTAAAAGAACCTATAGAAAAAAAATATTAGAAGAATTAGATAAAAAGGTAGAAGATTTAAAAATGACTAGTTCAGATAGTACAGTTAGTCAAGCACCTAAAAGAAGTAAGGCAAAATTTAATCAACTCCCAGTAGAAGGAAGAGAGTCAAAATGAAGGTAGACTAATTAGGACAAGATTAGACTATAGAACAATAGAACAACAAGCTAGAACAAAACAAAATAGGAAAATAATTCATGAGAACTCCTTATTAAATATATGTAAAATGGTACCCTGGATCATAGATATAAATGTTTTAATTGTAATGAAGAAATGGTTGGGTTTTGAAGAATAAATCACATTGATTAATGCAGTGGAAAAATAAAATTTTTAAAATCCGAAACAAAAGATTATACTTGTGTCATTAAAACTAATTTATATAAATATAGATGTTATAATTTCTTATTTGTTATTTAAATCTTCACTTTGTTGTGTTATAGCAAACTACAATAATCCACACTAGGATGTCTCAAATGATAATCCACGCGAAAAATGAAAAAGAAACTATCAAAAGAATTAGTTTGAACAAATTCAAAAGGTTAGCTTTAAAAGTATTTTTGAGAGAATTTTATTGTGTCTTAAAAATATTTTCTTCACAAAAAAATATTTTCATGTATATTTTATGTTATTTGATGTTTTTTCTATTTGAATCAAATTCAAAGAAAAGATCAAAAGTTAAAAATGGAAAAAAGGGAATTGAATGAATATTGAATGTACTTAATGGCCACAATTGGCCTAGTTAAGGCCAAATTCACTCGTTGGCCAACGAGAGGCACCAGCGTGTGAGCTGGGTCCGATAGCCCAGCTGGCCCACTAGACAGACCAACAGCCTGCCTAGTCCGTGCAAGCCCGTAACCCTCCAAAACAATTTTTCCATACGATCTCATCACGATCCATCCCGAAATAATTATCTCATATTTTGGATTTCATCCAAAACCATTTTACTTATTCTCCATATTTTCAATGCATCTGACCCATAAGATTTCCGGTTATATTAGCCACTTAAATTAACAATTAATTTAAGCAAATCATGAGTGGTATCTAGCAACACATCATGACCTCTAATTGAACTGAAAGTCAGTGGTTTGACTACGAATTTTTCTATAGACAATTTTCGTGCAATTATTCCTTTCACCATTCTATACCCCACTTGGTTCAGAGTATGGACACGTGTCAACTCCTACTAAACTAATTACATCACGTCTAATCCAAGTAATGTTAGTTATTGTCCCTGAGGCTCATTACTCTATTAGATATGTCATTCAATACTATTTTTATGACATTTTCACTCTGGCTAGAGATTCCCGAGTAATGACCACGATAAAAGGTCATGGGTATATACTTCTTCTATTAGGAGTGGTGAATCCTTTATTGGTTATCCAACTATCTTCGAATACCTCAAGTTGTATCCAATCACCACCCTATGAGCAACCTCTATGAGGCAACAAGGAATAGTGTCAAAATACATAATCAATATCCAAGATATCCTTGAGTAACTCAAGTCTAAGGATACTTGCAGCATTGCTATGATGAGATTATCATTGACATTTGAATATATTATTCGTATGATTGTCTCATAACTGGTCATCCAATGTACTTAGCTGCACTTAGCAAGCATCCACATATTAACTCTAAACATCTCATGTTTACAGATTATGAGATTTACTACTCGATCCAATCAAGGAGTGTAACATGTGCTAGTCTGTCTGGATTAACAATGTCTCGTCTCATTAATCTTATGACTAGAGATAATTTTGATACTAACATAATTACACATGATAAGAATTTCAATATCATGATCTCATCATGATTTTCTTCTTGCTATGTTATGTATCAAGGACTTTATTAATTGATTTAAAATCACTATCAATTCATATATCAAATGAACATCAAATTAATGAAAAAGCCTTTTATTAATCAAATAAATTTGTATATTAAGTGTTAAAGGTGATTGCCTTTAGAACACTCCTCTAACAAGCTTCCACTTGCACTAAAGCCAATCGCCTTTGTATTTAATTACATAGGCAAGAATCATATTTCTTTTAGGGAAGTGGCTTAGTTAAAGGATCAGCAATATTATGATCAATGGGTACTCTTTCTATCTTTACATCATTCCTACCAATGATTTCTCTAATCAAATGGTATCTTCTGAGTACGTGTTTGGATTTTTGATGAGACCGTGGCTCATTTGTTTGCGCAATGGATCCATCATTATCAGAATACAATTGTATTAGATCAATAATGTTGGGAACCACTTTAAGTTCTGTGATGAATTTCTTTATCCAAAATGCTTCCTTTATTGCTTCAGAAACTGCAATGTACTCTGCTTCAGTTGTGGAACCAAGAGTCATTTCGTGTTTTGAACTCTTTCAAGTAACTGCTCCACCATTTAGTGTTAATATATAACCTGACTAAGATTTTGAGTCATCCTTGTCAGATTGGAATGACATCCGTATACCCGTTCACAATAAGATCTCCATCTCCATATACCAAGAATACATCCTTAGTCATTCTTATGTACTTAAGGATATTCTTGACAGCCACCCAATGACCCTCACCAGGGGGCCGATTGGTATATGCTCGTGACACTCAGAGCATATGATACATCGGGTCTTGTACATATCAGAACATACATGATTGATCATATAGCTGAAGCATATGGAATCAACCTCATGTGTATCCTCTCATCCTGTGTCTTTGGACACAAAGACTTAGAGAGAGTAATCCCATGGGTCATGGGAATATATCCCCTCTTGGACTACTCAATGCTAAACCTCTTTGGCATTTTATCTATGTATGTAAACTGTGAAAGACCAAGCAATCTTTTAGATCTATCTCTATAGATCTGTATCCCCAAAATATAGACTGTTTGTCCAAGGTCTTTCATAGAGAAATTCTTGGATAACCAAATTTTGACTGATTGTAAGGCTGAGGCATCATTTCCTATTAATAATATGTCATCTACATACAACACAAGAAATACGATTGTATTTCCACTAACCTTCTTGTAAACACAAGGTTCATCTGGATTTTTTAAAAAACCAAACTGTTTAATTGTCTCATCAAACCGAATATTCCAACTCCTGGATTCTTGTTTGAATCCATAAACTGATCTTTGAAGCTTACATACCTTTTTGTCATATTTGGATATGAAGTCTTTTGGTTGTGTCATGTACACATCCTCAGTCAGATTTCTATTAAGAAAAGTTGTCTTCACATCCATTTGTCATATCTCATAATCATAATGAGTAGCAATGGCTAAGAGTATCCTTATGGATTTAAGCATAGCTACTGGGCTAAAAGTGTCATCATAGTCAATTCCTTATCTTTGACGATAACCTTTAGTAACAAGTTTAGCTTTATAGGTAATCACATTTCCATCCATGTCAATTTTTTTTTTTAAAAAACCACTTACACCCTATAAGCTTTATCCCTTCGGGTGGATCAACCAAAGTCCATACTTGGTTTTCATACATGGAATCCATTTCTGACTTCATGGCTTGAAGCAATTTTTCTCAGATTTTGAACTATTCAGAACTTCTTCATAGGTTGTAGGCTCATCGTTTTCTATGAGCAATACATCGTTTTGTTCACTAATGAGAAATCCATATATCTCTAGAATAGTACATATCCTATTTGACCTATAAAGCTTTTGTGCTTTAGAAGGTTGAGTTTTTATATCATTTGTATGAGTAACAAGCTCGAGTTCAGGCAATTGATCAACATCTGTTTAAGCATCTTGAACTTTCTCAAGTTCAATTTTGCTCCCACTATCTCCTTTTAGAAGGAATTCTCTCTCTAAAAAGATAGCATCTCTTAAAACAAAAACTTTTTATTCCAAAGGATGGTAAAATTGATATCCATATGATACTTTTGGATATCCCACAAACAGACATTGATCAGACTTAGCTTCTAGCTTATCTGACATTGTCTACTTCACATAAGCAAGACAACCCCAAATTCTCATGTAAGAAAATGTGGGCTTTTTGTTATACCATATCTCATATGGAGTAATATCAATTGACTTTGAAGGAACTCCATTTAATATATAAGTGGCAATCTCTAGTGTATAACTCCAAAAGGATTTAGGGAGTTCTGCAAAACTCATTATAAACCTTACGATGTCTAACAAGGTTTGGTTTCTCCTTTCAACCACACCATTGTGTTGTGGCGTGTAAGGTGGAGTCTATTGAGATAAAATCTCATTATCCCTAAGATAATATAGAAACTCTTGGCTCAAGTATTCACCTCCTCGATTTAATCGAAGTGCTTCAGATTTGTATCTCATAAGATACATGTACCCATATTATGAGTAGTTATTAATAAAAGTAATGAAGTAGATGAAACCAACTCTGGCGTGTGTAGACATTAAACCATAAACATCTAAATGTATTATGTCTAAAACTCCATTAGCACGTTCACCCTTTCCCTTAAAGGGTAATTTAGTCATCTTGCCTAATAAGCAAGATTCACATGTGTCATATGATTCATAATCAAATAACCCCAAACTACCACTTTTGTGTAGCTTAGCCATGCGTTTCTCACTTATATGACTAAGACGACAATGTCATAAGTAAGATGATTTCAACATATCTTGTTTTTGCCTTTTATTATCATTGATGTTTAAAATTGGATTTGACATATCTAATATGTATATTCCATTGCATAATGTACCACTAGCATAAAGAATTTCATTCAACATAATAAAACAACAATTGTTACTAAAAGCTAAATGGAAACTATCTTTATTTAGACTTGAAACAGAAATAATGTTTTTAGTCAAAAGAGGTACATAATAGCAATTATCCAAATTTAACATAAGCCCATTAGGGAGGGTCAATACATAAGTTCCTACAACTAATGCAGCAACCCTTGCTCCATTTCCAACGTGTAGGTCTGACTCTCCCTTATTGAGCTGCCTAATGTTCCTTAGGCCCTGCATATCAGTGCATATGTGTGAGCCACAACTAGTATCTAATACCCATATATTATTATCGGAGTATTAATTTCAATGACAAAAATACCTGAAGTAGATGGGGCATCAGATGCCTTCTTCTTCAAAGAATCCAAGTAAGTCTTGCAGTTTCTCTTCTAATGGTCATCCTTGCCGCAATGGAAGCATGTTCCTTTTGGAGCAATCTCCTTGGCCTTCTTCTTGGCCACGCCTCCCTTAGACTTCATGGACTTCTTCTTCTTCTTAAGATTCTTCTTTTTAGAACTTGAAGAGTCCACCAGCATCACAGTCTTACTGTCCTTCCTAACAGATGACTCAGCTGTTTTAAGCAAGTTAATCAGCTCAGGAATAGTGGTAGAGATTTGGTTCATCTTATAGTTAAGCACAAAATGTGAATAACTATCGGACAAACTGGTTAAAATTAAGTCAATACTTAATTCATGGTCCATCACAAATCCCAAGGTGGCCAACCTCTCAATATAGTCATTCATCTTCACTGCAAATTGCACTGGAGATGTCTCCTCAACCATCTTAGTGCGGAAGAGCAACCTCAAAGTTTCAAACCTTTCGGAATGTGCTTGCTCATCAAAAACCTCTCTTAAATGGTATACTATAGAATTAGCATCAATAGCTTCATGTTGCTTTTACAACTCAGCTGACATAGTAGCAAGCATAATACAGCTTGCCATATCACTATCATCGAGATGCTTTTGATATGCTTTCTGAACATCTTCAGAAGCATTAGCAGCAGAGGGATTAGAGAGTGTCTCATCTAGGACATAGCCAATCTTTTTGGATTTGATGACTATTCTCAAATTTCATAGTCAATCCAAAAAATTAGGCCCAGTTAACTTATTTGATTCCATTAGTAATCGCAAATTCACACTTGTCATGATGATGATTCTAGCAACCTAGATGTAAAATAGAACATGTTAGAATGTACATAAAATGGATGTTTATTAGGTATTTAATAAATCACATTATGACTCCCACTATTTTATTGTGAATCCATAACCCACTATGAACCCAAGATAATTTATATTGAAGTTCTTTTAGTGGGTCGATATCCAACTAGCTAAGAATAACCTTGAGGCAACTTAACAAGCTATCCTTAGTTTGGTTGGTAGGTATCTAATCCATACTAATTGCATTATTCATGCAACTATCGAATCTTGTGCTATCAAATTATTGATGTGTGAACATACATTGGGCTATCAACTCTCGATATGTGTACATCTCAAGTATACAAACCCAACTTCACCTCCAATACTCATTAATCTTGACGCAAATCCAACAAGTTAATAATATCGGTTAAATCTAACCCATTAATCGTGAAATCTAATTTCAATGGTTTGAACATATTCTTATAGATGAGCTTGAGGCATCTCAACAACCCTAACTCTAGAATAACTTTGGTTCTTCTCACATTAATGGAAGGCATAAGACTTAATTGTTTATTTAGCAAGGGATTTCTTTGTTAAGTCTCATCAAGTTATTATTTCATGCTTTTATATATCATACATTCATCACATGGACATATAAAGATAGTTACATTAACTATATGACATGATTAAGGACATGTTAAAGTCAATCTTTTGAGCCAAAAAGAAATTGACTAGGTCTTACCTAGGTATATGCATGAATTTACAACCCAAAATAGAAATCAAATTCCTATTTCAAAGTCTTTTTGTTTATGGTACCACCTCATTTGCTTCTTGTTCATTTGTATGTTCATTCTATCCTAATCCTATGTAATCTAATTATATATTTCAAAGTATAAAAAACTTCAATTCACATTTAAAGGGAGTAAGATGAGAAGAGAAATACATAAAAAAAAAGTAAGGACACGTAGACCCTATTTACCATAAACAAAACAATTTCATGCATACTCAATCACATTGGGCCTAAGTTCATAATCATCCATCATGTTTTTTTATACACCCCTAACATGCATTATCTAATGCATAAAATCAAAATGACAATTTTGCAATTCAATTTGTAAATCGATTCAATGCTTAAACCGAAATTGTCTACTTGTGTTATTTCGGTTAATTTAATTTTGTATGTCATTTTAAAGTGAAATTTAATAGTTAATCAAAGTAAATTAAATTTCATATTTTCAGAATTAATTCAAAACTAATTCTCCTTAAAATCAGAATATTATGATATTAAAATTAAACAATTTAATTTTAAAATACATATCAATTTCTAGTCATACTAGAATTACAATTGCTCAACTTAAATTAATTCAAAATTAATTTTCAAAAATTCTAAAAATTTTCAGAACTTCAAATCATCATCCTAATCATCTTTATGTCAGCTCAAGTTCATCAAAATATTTTTGGCATAAATCAAAATTACTAAAACAAACAAACCAACACACTTAAACGCTCAAAATGACTCATTCGATATCTATAATTTTTTTAAAATTTTAAATGCGTACAAAATAATTTTAGCATACATCTAACATCAAAATAACATATTTTTAATTACATAAAAAATATTTCAAGGTACTGAAAATAAAATAAACACATAAAAAAATCAAACAAAACAGTCCCCACTAGGTATGCCAAAACAATCTCGTTTTTGTGTTTGTTTAAAAGATTAATTAAAATAATTTTTAATTAATTATTAGACACTTCCAAAGATATAAACACATTCTCAATATGTCTAAATGATTTTTTCATAATAAAATTACAAAAAAAATATAACCAGCCCCATCAATTAAGTCAAACAATAACACATGTTCATAAACAAGGCAATTTTAGGCATTTTTGAAATAAATCAGAAATTAATTATTTGAATCACATTGAAATTATTTTTCAATGAAAATAATCATCCTTAATCATCTCATGATCATATTAGATGAAGAAAAATGTGTAAAACATATTTTATAAATTAATTTCAATTTTTCAAAACCTATTGATTCAAATCATCAAAAACATGTAAATCTTATTGTACTTTCAATTAAAATTAATTTTAATAGATATAAGGAGGCTCGATACCACTATTAGATTTTGAAGAATGAATCACATTCATAAATGCAGCGGAAAAATAATATTTTTAAAATCTGAAATAAAAGATCATATTTGTGTCATTAAAACTAATTTATATAAATATAAAAGTTAGAAATTATACCTTATAATTTCTTATTTGTTATTCAAATCTTCACTTTGTTGGGTTGTAACAAACCACAAAATTCACACTAAGATGTCTCTAATGACAATCTAAGAGAAGAATGAAGAAAAAACTATCAAAAGAAATGGTTTGAACAAATTCAAAGTGTTAGCTTTGAAAGTGTTCTTGAGAGAATTTTATTATGTTTTAAAAAATATTTTTTTTACAAAAAAAATATTTTCATGTATATTTTCTGCTATTTGATGTCTTTTCTATTTGAATCAAATTCAAAGAAAAGATCATAATTGACCTAATTAAAGGGAATTGAATGAATAATGAATGTGCTATATATATATATATATATATATATATATATATCAAAATACAATAAGACCAACCCACTGGAGATAGCTACCGCTGCTACTACTAGGCTTCATCATAAAGGACTGCCAATCAGCGTCTCTTATCTACAAGTTCAGACGTTGTCGGCTATACTTGTAACCTACATGAGAGAAAACAAATTCATACGCTGAGTATATAACTCAGTGGTGCAAAAGTCTTATAATAACAGTCATTAAAATAAAACATAAATCAATTCAAAATTTAAATTTATTTTCTTCGATGTAGTAATATAATATCATTTTTCATTTATTCATTTAAATTCATGATACATAATATCTCTGATTTTTTAATAATGTTTTTTTCATATACCTACATATTATAACATCTTATACTTGTTTCTAGGGAATCAAAAAGGTAATATATCACATATCAACTCAAGATCCACAGGAATGCACAAAATTTAAATATAATATTACTTAGTCCAAATAAATGTACAGGATTGAAAAATATATCAGATAATCCACAGAAATGTACAAGATCACAATATTTCATTGGTCCACAGAAATACACATGACCGTAATTTCTACCCAATTGGCATGCCAACAATATCCTAGTTCACGTCTAGGCTAACATATGAGAAAAATTTCTCATATTCATAATTCAATTCATTTTTTTTGCATTTCAAAGCATAAGAATAATTTCCATAAAAATATTTTATTGCTTATTTCTCAATCATTTTCCATAAAATCGATAAATATTATTTTTATACCAAAATAAATATCATCATAAAGTATATTTAACTTTTAAATTTTCTGAAATACAAATAAAATATTTCAAACTCAATAATTGCAAAAATCAAAATTTTCACATAAAATATATTTTATATAATATAATAAATCATTTGAATCTAAGAATTTTCTTGTTATTTCATACTTTTCCGATTTTCTTTAATTACTTATATATATATATATATATATATATATATATATATATATATATATATATATATATATATATATATTATAAAGACAATTGCACTAATTTTTTTATGTTTTGCCGGTGTCTGCCGACTCTTTCCCTTTATCTCGAGGTAACGCATGTCCCAACGTTGCGCCTAAAGATAGACAATTTCAATTTACTACTGAATCTCACATAATATAAAATCTAACAAGATTTAAATTTTTCGACAATTCTCCGCTCTCATGTATTTCGAAATCCAATAATTAAAAATTCTCCTCATTATGCGTGTTTAATGGATAGATCACAGCTTTAGTCCTCAATACGCTTTTCTGTGCAACCAAAAATTTTAAATATTATTTTCCTTTATAATATTTTATTTTCTTTATTTTTCCTCCAAAACTATTTTTCTCAATTTATTTCCCTTTAATTCCATTTTCAACTCAAAAATTCTCCTTAATTAAATAAATACTCTAAAAATTCCAAATAAATTTCTCTAATCATTTTAACTCATTTTCTTTCATTCTCCATCATCAATTTCACTAAAATAACATTCAATAACTTCCAATAAATTTTTTCATAATTAGGCTAATAATCTAAAAATTATTTCCACCAATTTTCCACTAGATCCATCATTGTCAAACCTTGTTCTTCTCATTTCATATTTTTATTATTTTTTTTCCTAACTCAACTTTTTCACTAAATTAATTAATCACTTTAATAATAAAAATATATATAACTTCACAAATAAATTCATATCTCACTATCTAAAAACAACTAGGAAGTATGGTTTATACCGGATGACTCGGTTTAACAAACTGAATATTCTATCCAAAATACCCAATTATTAGCCACCGGACTCCGATCACTAAAAAATTTTCAACGGCAGAGGATTGACAATTGGATAGTACCAAAAGAAAGCTTGAGGTGTGAGGAGTCCAAATATATAAGTTTCGTAGCCTAGAAGTGGCTGGAAACGTGTAGATCTACAAAAAGTTCACGCAGCTCGAGCGAAAAAAATTCAGCTTTGATCAGCCTTTAAATCGAGATTCCCAAAGCTCAAATTATACAAACCAAGGTTTTTTGACGTTCTGAGTCTATTTCCGGTGTCAGATTTGAGAAAAAAAAACCAGGAAATATGCTAAATGGAAGGGCAACCCAAAAATCTGAATTTTTCTGCTTCGATCCTGAAAATTCGATCAGTTTTTGGAAAATCAGACGTCGCCGAAGTGATAAGGATATGGAGAACTACTTTGGGTTCAAATTTGGCAAAGATCGGATGTCTTTTGGTTGATGAACGGAGATGGTGATCGTGTAAGGAGAATAAAAGAGAAAATGAATTTTTATCACTTTAATCTTTGAAATCTCTATATATACTCAGAGGTAATTTTGTAATTTTTTATAAATATCATATTTTTAATAAAATTTTACTCAGATAAAATTATTAAGTCACCAAATAAGTTAAGAAAAATCTTAATTAAGCAAAATTAAAAATATGGGGTGTTACATTGGGCCTGTTACGGGCTGCCCAGCGGGCCCGCTAGGCACACCAGCAACCTGCCTACCCCGTACGGGCTCGGGTGGGCCTGTGACCCTTCTGAATGATTTTTATGTGTGATCACCACGATCCATCTCGAAATAATTCTATTATATTTTGGATCTCATCCAATACCATTTTACTCATTCTCCATATCTTCAATGCGTATGACACATTAGGTTCCTGGTTATATTGGCCACTTAAATTAACAATTAATTTAAGCAAGTCATGAGCGGTATCCAGCAACACATCATGACCCCCAATTGACAGGAAAATCAATGGTTTGACTACGAACCTTTCTATAGATAATTTATGTGCAATTATTCATTTCATCATTCTATACCTCACTTGGTTTAGAGTATGGACATGTGTCAACTCCCACTAGATTGACTACATCACGTCTAGTCTAAGTAATGTTAGTTTTGTCCCAGAGACTCATTACTTTATTAGATATGTCATTGAAGACTATCTTTATGACATTTTCACTTCGGCCAAAGATTCTCAAGTAATGATCACAACAAAAGGCCATAGGTATACACTCATTATATCAAAAGTGGTGAATCCTTTGTTGGTTACCCAATTACCTTCGAATACCTCAAGTTGTATCTAATAACCACTCTATGAGCAACCTCCTTGAGGCAATAAGGAATAGTGTCAAAATACAGAATCAGTATCCAAGATATCCTTGAATACCTTAAGTCTAAGGATACTTGCACCATTGCTATTATGAGATTATCACTGACATTTGAATAGATTATCCATATGATTTTCTCATAGCTAGTCATCTAATGTACTTAGCTACACTTAGCAAGCATCTACATGTTAACTCTAAACATCTTATGTTTACAGATTATGAGATCTACTACTCGATCCAATCAAGAAGTGTAACATGTGCTGGTCTATCCAGATTAACAATGTCTCGTCTCATTAATCCTATAACTAAGGATAATTTTGATACTAACATAATTACACATGATAAAAATCTAAATATCATGATCTCATCATGATTTCCTTCATGCTATGTCATGTATCAAAGACTTCATTAATTGATTTAAGATCACTATCAATTCATATATCAAATGAACATCAAATTAATGAAAAAGTCTGTTATTAATCAAATAAATTTGTACAATAAGTGCTAAAGGTAATTACCTTTAGAGCACTCCTCTAACAGAAATATGTAGCAATTGTATTAATTGCAAGAAATCAAAAACTATATAAGTTCCTTGCAAGAATTAGTTAGTAAGATTTCAAACTGGACCATTCTAAATTAGGGATCAGACTATTTTATTTTAGCATAAAAGGAGAGATTTTAATTTTTAAGATATATAAAGAATTTCATTGCAGTAAAATGCTATAAATTTTTTATTAAAGGTTGTGCATTTACCATAATTAAGAGACACATCCCACTCTATCAACAAACAGTAACTTCAATGTATAGGTTTAAATAAGCTAGCTCAAGCACAATTTGCATTTATGGATTATATAACTAGGAATTAAAGTAAATTAAACCATAGATATCAATAAGACTGGGAACAAAAGTAGCATTTTCCACTAAACCTGTCAAATTATATATGGTTAATATTAAAGGCAATTCCTTAGTTCTCAATTCTTAATAGTAAATCATATAAACTAAGATAAGTAGGGTGAGACATGCACAGCGATGTGGCAATAAATCAACAGCTAGATTTCTTCATTACAATTATAGGATAGAAACAAAAGTAGTAGCAAGAAAATTAGAAATAAAAGAAAAAATTCAAAAATAGTTAGATTAGAACTAGCAATAGAAAAATTAACAAGTAGAGTAAGAGAATTAAAATATAAAATGGAAAAAGTATATAATGAAAAGGAAAAAAAAATAAGTGAAAGTAGTAGTCTAGAATTAGTAGATACATAAAGCTAATGGATTTGATTTGTGCAGATGCAAGGAAATCAATGAACAATGTCTAATGCTAATCTAAACAAGGAAAAAATGCAATTTAGAAGAATATATTTAAACATTTTCCCTTCTGGTACAAATTTAAAATAATAGGAGATATTCACTACAAGAAAAATATATTTTAGCGACGGACAAATCCGTCACTACAATTAACAATTTCATCGCTAATCTAATTTAGCGACAGATTTGTAATGGATTAAATCCGTCGCAGAAAACCTTCTCGCAAGTCCAATAGCGACAAATTATTATTCTGTCGCTAAGTTTAGCGACGAAATTAGTGACGAAATATCTGTCACTAAGTCTATTGCAGGAATTGTAATGACGACATAAAATACCTCGCTATTTAACGACGGACATTGTTAGTCGCTATTGTTTGCTACGGAAAGATTTCGTCGCTATTTTGCTACGGACTTCGTCCGTCGCTATTTTGCTACGGACATCGTCCGTCGCTATTTTTCTACGGACAGCGTCCGTCGCTATTTGGGTACAGACTTCGTCCGTCGCTATTTTGCTACGGACAGTGTCCGTCGCTATTTGGCTACAGACTTCGTCCGTCGCTATTTGGCTACAGACTTCGTCCGTCGCTATTTTGCTACGGACAACGTCCGTCGCTATTTGGCTACAGACACCGTCTGTCGCTATTTTGCTACGGACACCGTCCGTCGCTAAGGTTTGTTGGACATTTACTCTATATATTAAATTTTGTAATTTAAATATTTTTGCAATTTAAAAAATCAATTAAATGAAAATCGAAATTTTGTTTTAGCTGAATTCATTAAATAAATATTAAAATTTTGTAGTCCAACATGAAAAATATTCAATAATTAAAAATACTACAATATATATATATATATATATATATATATATATATATATATATATATATATATATATATATATAGTCCTACATCCTGTCAGATTGTGGTGGATCACTAGATGGAGCTGATGAAATGTTGGTAGAATTAGTTATCTCTGCTATCAACTGTCGCATCTCTGCACGCATATCGTCTCGAAGCTCAATTCGAAGTTCTTCGCGCATCTGTTCTCGCATTTGCTGCTTTTGTGACTCCAACATAGTCTGAACTTCCTGCTGCATATCTTGCATAATACTAGCACGCAGCTGCTCTGTACTAATATCTCGTGATGTGGCAGTAGAGTGAAATGAGGAGGTACCAGTGTAAAAATGTGCTGCCTTTGTGCCCATTCCATATACACGCCGTTTTTTCTAGCCACCAGCAGCCTCTAAAAATAACTGCCTCAAATCTGGTTCACAAGGCTCATTAGATCCCTCAATTGGTTGAGAAGCAGTCTCTTTAAGGGTTTGTACCCGATTCTTCAATATAAATTTTTAGAAAACAAAATATACATTTCATGAGATTAATAGAAAAATAAGGAAATAAAATTTTAAATATGCACAATTAATGAGTTTGGTAAATACTATCTTTTTTAGTCACTATCTTATTCTTCATGAATGATGTTTTGTTTCGTCAGAATGAATGGTCTTCAGGTAAGAATTTACGATGGTTGTCAAACCAAGATTGTTTTCTGCTCTCTGAAAGAGTAAAAGCATCAGTATGATTCATACAATAAGGACAAGCTAACCTTCCAGTAGTACTCCACCCAGACAGCATTGCATATGCAGGAAAGTCACTAATTGTCCATATAAGAGCAGCATGCATTTGAAAATTTTGTTTTATCGAAATATCATAAGTCTGCACACCATCCAACCATAGATGATTAAGTTCTGATATCAATGGTTGTAAGTAAACATCCAACTTATCCTTAGGGTTAGTTGGGCCAGGAATCAATATCGTTAAGAACATGTAAGCGTCCTTCATACACAACCAAGGTGGCAAATTGTATGGAGTCACAATGACTGGCCAAGAAGAATATTGTTGTCCAGATTGTCCAAATGGTTGAAAACCATCAGTGGAAAGACCTAATCGAACATTTCGAGTCTCTGATGCGAATTCTGGATGGGTATCATTAAAATGTTGCCATGCAGGGGAATCAGATGGGTGGATTATAACCCCATCTTCAATTTTATGCTCAGCATGCCACCTCATATTTGCTGTTGTTACATTGGATGCAAACAATCTTTGCAATCTAGGAGTGAGGGGAAAGTAATACATCTTCTTTTCAGGAGTAACTGTTCTGTTACCATGACGTTGCCTTTTGTATCGAGGATGACCACAAAACTTACAACTAGTCAAAATATTATCTTCACTCCAGTATATCATACAGTCATTTTTACAACAGTCAATTTTTTCAACTGGAAGACCCATTCCTTGTACTAACTGCTTTGTTCTATAGAAGTTTTCAAGTACCAGACTTCCTTCAGGAGTAATCTCTTTCATTAATCAAACCATGTCATCAAAATTACATTCAGACATATGGTGTTCTGACTTCATGTGCATTAATTGAGCAACTAATGATAACTGTGAATGACTTCTACATCCAGGGTACAAATCCTCATCTGCAGCCCTAAGCATATCATAAAACTTTTGGGAATTTGGATTCGGTGTTTCTTCCATGTAATTTTCATTGAATGTTTGACCAACAACATCCATAACCATGGAATGGTACCGACTGGATGATTCTGCATAATCAAATGCAGCAGAACTTTCGCTCATATTTGTGACATTGCTATTTAAGTTACATACAACTGCTTGTTCCCCGTGCAACGTCCAATAATAATAATCCGGTACAAAACCGTTTCTATACAAATGTAACTTAACTGTATCCACATTATGAAACATGTGATTCTGACACTTGCGATGAAAACATAGACATCTTATCCTATCATTGTCCATCATTTCCGGGTGACTGCATGCAAATTCTATGAATTGTCTCATACCAGTCATGAACTCTGGGTTTAAAAGTCCATATTTCAACCGTTTATACATCCATTCACGATCTGGTCTCATTTTTTATTACCTCTATTAAATCAAGGAAAATATTCAAATCAATTTGAAGTATGAAATTGTAATTGATAAATCATAATGAAATAAAACTATAAAATAGTTTAATATTATAACTATTGCTATTAACTTTCATAAAAATTTCAAGTTATACTAATCTAGATTTAGAGCAACTTAGCTATTCTTTCAACCGAACGATAATTTTAATTTTAATCAAACTAATAGCTAAATAGCTTTTTTTATTAAACTTATTTTATAAAACTTAGTAATTAAACTATTTTATTAAACTTAGTAATTGAAGTATTTTATTAAACTTATTTTATTAAACTTAGTAATTAAATTTAGCTATTTTATAATTTTTAATCAAACTTATTAGCTAAATAGGTATTTTATTAAACTTATTAATTAATTTTAGCTATTTTATAATTTTAATCAAACTTAATAGCTAAATAGGTATTTTATTAAACTTAGTAATTAAATTTAGCCATTTTATAATTTTTTGCCTAAATTATCTATATTATGTCCTAGCATTATATTATTTTTATAAATATGTATGTATTTATTCATATAATTAATTAATAATATGTTATATAATATGTTCCAACATTATAAAATTACAAAATAATATACTTAAATTACTAAGTACACTTAAATTACAAAATAATATGTAATATGGAAAATAAAATACTTAAATTACAAAATAATATGTCATATAATTAATTAATAATATGTTATATAATATGAGTGAAATATGTATGTAAATTACTAAGTATACAAAATAATATACTTAAATTATAAAATAATATGTCATATAATTAATTGAACAATAGTTAGGGTTAAAAGAGTTCTTAAACGAGTATGAGTATTAATTTTAATACTTATAAAGGGCTTGAGGTACTAGCTATAAAACCAATTATACATGTAATATATAGATATCTTAAATTTATTTGTTTATAATTCTAATTTTTTTTACAAATTTTAGATTAATTATATTTTTAATAATAATTATATAATTCATATTTATAGATAATTTTAAACTAAGTATGGATATATAGCATAAAAATATCTTAACAAATATAAGTATATTGCATTAAATAATTTAATATTTCATTTATTAGAATACTTTTTTTGTCCCAAATTTTGTTTAGTTTTCACAAGTGAGTGAGTTGTTTGCATTGTTAAAAGGAAAAATAATGCAAAAATGATGAGAATTATATATTTACATTTGGGTTTTTTTTTTAAAAAAAAGAATGAAATATTGAGTGAATTTATATTGATTATTGAAAATGGAAGGTGGTGTCTAAAAGGTACAAAACTTGTGGTATCTTTGAAGGTGAGGCTCAAGCCAACTACCCCCAATTGCAATAATGAGAAATGCAAATTTTTTAATTAGTTATCTACAAAAAGGTGTTAACTTTACACCTATCCTACATGTTTATTACATTGTTTTTATAATAATAATAATTAATCAGTTGATGGGTATTCTTCAACCTCTTGAGATGTAATGTTATTTTCATGATTTAATTTTGGAAAAATGATAAGTAAACTCTTTTTTTTAAAATACACTTTAATATTTAAATTAATTTATAAGAAAAGAAAAAATTTAAAAATAAAGAGTTAAAAGAATATCTTAAACATTTTTCTTTAATTTCATTTGTAGAGTGGCTTAAAATCAGTTGACTAATACACACCGAAAGTTACTTCCCTAAGGTTGAGATGATGACCCAACATCCATAATTCCTTTTTAAGCATTTTACTGTTTATATGTCATAATTAATCATTGCTCATTCACATTTCATGGAAAAGTTCCAAATTATGAAATTTGTGTGACCCTAATCCTTGGCTTGCCTATTTTCAATCTTGCCAAATTAATTTAATTATAGAAAGTGAAATAAAAAAATAGTCTATTTATTAAAATCTCTATTTTATTAAAATAATAGTAATTATTCAATTATTTTACTTGTATCCGTACATGGAATTAATTATATACTCTCTTGTTAATTATATTGAGTCAATTTAGATTTGAATAGTTCATTTAAGATTTTGAGTTAAGTTTTTTTGAAATGTTTTTCTACAAAAATATGAGAAAATGTAGTCATAATACATTTCTTTTTGTTAACAAACTAATGTTTATCATTCTCAATAGAAAGTAAATAGTTTTATTTTTTCAATATTGCCTAAAATAAGAAAAAAAGAAGAATAAATATATGGAATATAAACTGATTAATTGAAAACTATATTTTTTTTAATTCAAAGAAACCTTTTTTTTTAAATTTCATGCTTATAAATAACAGGGTAATTTCATATGTTTTTGAAAAAAAAAATGAAATTAATCTCTATTATTTCTATATATATATTTGATGTCTTTTCTTCCTACTTATGAATTTTTTGAAATTTAATAACAATAACAACAACAACAACAAAGAAGTAAAGTATTAGATTTATTCAATATCTAATAAGGTTGTTTGATCAATTTTTATAATAAAATTATTATTATTATTATTATTATTATTATTATTATTATTATTATTATTATTATTATTATTATTATTATTATTATTAATGCCAACTCTAGTTTTAGCAAGAACATCAAAATATCTTTTTTTTTTAAATATTATTTCACATTATCGTATGATATTTAATATTTTATTCATTAGAATTTTAAACTAAAATTTTTATCCTTAAATGTTAATTTAAAAATTTAAGAACAACAAAGTTCAACCAAAATAAAATTTAGTCTAAAAATTTATTAAAACTACAATATGAGAGCATCAAAATAATAGTTGAGTAGCTATAAAAAAATTTCAACTGATTTATAATTATATATTTGATTTCAACCAAAAAAAAACAAAAACTGACCGAGACCGGGAGAGGAGGAGGGAGAGGACCCGGAGCCGATCGGGGCTAGGAGCAGAGGAGGAGCACAACCGGAACAGAGGAGGAGCGTCGCCGGTGGGAATGGGAGAGAAGAGCAGCTGCTGGATAGGAAGGGGGGAAAGAGGAGGAGGGAGAGGACGGCTGGGTGGGAAAAAAATTTTGGGTTTCAGATTTATAACCCACCCCAGCAAAACGACGTCGTTTCATATGAAAGAAACGGCGTCGTTCCATTCATATTTAGCGATGGAAACTTTCCGTCGCTAAATATCAGCGACAAATAATTCCGTTGCTAACATTTTACTGTGTTTTTTTACCTTTAGCGATGGCTTTATTAGCACTATATTAGCGACGGCTTATTCTGTCGCTATATTAGCGACGACATACAGTCGTCGCTACGATAGCGATGGAAACATTCCGTCGCTAATATTTAGCGACAGTAAAAGGTCGTCACTATATAATTCTGTCACTATTTTATCAAATTTGCGATGGTTTTAAATCCGTCGCTAAATAGCTGTCGCAAATGCGTCGCTAATCTGTCGCAAATGTTTCGTGCCATATAATCCCTACATATTAGCTAGAACATTTAGCTACGGTAGCAAATATTCCTCGCTAATTGGTCGCTATTTTTGACGAATCAATTATTAATTTTTTTTTAAATTGTCGTCGCAGATCTGTCGCTGATCCGAAACTAATTGCTACAGATGTCAATCTATCGCTAAATGTCGTCGCTATTCCATTCTTTTCTTGTAGTGATTTTAGAATTAGCATATTTGTATTTTCTATACTTTGATCAAAACCTATGATCAATTATCTAATATATCTTGTAAAGTTATATGGGTTATCTCTTCTTGTGTTTTATGTATCTTAACTGCATTTTAAACATTTGTTGTTGTTTCACATAATAATGTTTTTAAGTATCCAAACATATATGCCCTCTTATCACTATTCATCCAAACTCTTGTTGCATCAGCTTCCCATCTGTCTATTGCTTCCATCCACTGCTAAGAGTTCCAATTACTAATAGTTAAAATACTACTTGATTGACTAGCTGCTGGTAAGATTACTCTGCCTAAAGGGTATTCTTTACCTCTTCCTATTCTTTTATTATCTCCTCCAATCTCTAGGTTGATTATTTTTTAAAAAAAAATTAGACTGTGGTCTTATAGGTCTAGCTTCACTAGACCTATAATTTAGACTGTGTCAGCGTTTATTTTTACATTACTACTAATAGAGGATAATACCTCAGATTCTCAGAACTCAAGTTCCTATATATGTCCAACATAGGTCAATTAAGTGTGATATGTGTTTGATGTGGGTACATTTAGCTCATTTGTCACGCTCAGGCACAAGTAGATTTCAGTAAACCCAATGGTGAAAATGGGTTCCAAAGAGCTAGAAACTTCAACATACATTTATAAAAGAGAATTAGGAATCTATATACACATAGAATGTTTATAAAAATTAAAATCCAATTTTGAGCCCCAACTGTTGCTTCTTCTTCTTTTTTTTACTGATGTGAACTAACGCACTGAACAGAAATAAAGTTCTTGTGCTGATTTAGCGGCATTTTTCTTTAATTTATCACATTAAAATGGTATTGAACGAATCATTCAATATTTTCGCCACTATTTTCCCTCATTTTCTCGAGAACCAAGCAGAAAAGAAAAAAATGAGGCAAAATAAACACAATGCAAATGATATTTATACAAAGAGTAGAGAAAAAAGCAATTAAAAACTAAAAAATCAGTCAAACCTTAAAGAAGAAACGGTAAATGGGACCAAATTAAGCCATAAACAGAGGTAATCCACATGAAAACCCTGGGCAAAGACAGAAATAGCAAGCTTCGACCATAATAGACAGTGGAAATTAACACAAAAATCACGTTCTCTCGGCATGTGTGTGGGTGCTGACGAGGGCTGGCAAAGGCTGCTTGATGATTGTGGCTGGCGAAGAACGTGGTTTTGCCTCTAGTCAGAAGGAGAAAGGAGGGATGGTAGGCGATTAGGGTTAAAAAGACTGAAACTAAATACTTATCGTTTTTTTAATAACTTAAAATTTAAAATAATTAATTTAAAATATTATAATTTAAAATTTAAAATTATAAATTATAAATAATTAATAAAATTAATTTTAAAATAAAATGTGTATATATTAATAGTGTATATATTATTTAATCTAAAATTTATAAGTATAAAGTATAATTATATAAATATATAATTATAAAGTATAAGTATGTAAGTTTATTGATATTTAATTATAAAGTATATAAATATATATTACATAAATTTATTAAGTATAATAATTATATATATTTTTTCTTCATGGTTAATTTTCTTAATGGTTAATTCATTAATTGAACTTAAATTGAATCTTAATTGATTAAATTTAGTTGAAATTGGAATTCAATTAATTTGATCAAATAGAATTAAAATGGTGTTCAATTTGTAATTTAACTTAAATTGAATAAATTATTATTAGTTTAACACTCAATCAATTTAATTGCACTTAAATTCAAGTTTCATTAATTAAATTGGAGTTCATTTAATTAATTGAACTTTAATTAGAGTTTTATTAAATTGGAGTTCATTCGATTAAATTGCACTTAAATTAGAGTTTTATTAATCAAATTGAATCAATTTTGTTTTCATGATTAATTGATCATAATTAATTGAACTAAAATTTAATTAATAAATTATTATTAAATTCAATTTAATTGATTAAATTACGTATGAATTCAATTAATCAATTGCACTTTAATATATTAAATTGGATACATTAATTATTTGATTATTTCAATGACAAAGGAAAGTCTTAATTACTATTATATATTATTATAAACTATATATTAATAAAAAAGTATATTTATTATTATATTAATATTAATAATTATATTTACATATTATATTAAATATATTAATAATTATATTGGGAAAATTTAGTACTGCAGGTTAGGGATTAAAGAAATTAGGAAAATGTGGTATTAAGGCATGACTTTAGCGACTCCCAATGGGCGTCGTTAACAGCGTCGCTGAAATTTACTTATATATACAGTGGCGCTGACAAAGTATCACTATTTAGAGACTCCATATTTTTCGTCGCTAATAACTGAATTATTTAGTGTTAGCAACGACAAATTCAAAGTCGCTAATTAGCGACCCTTTTAGCGACGCTTATTATCGCTATATCACCCGCCACTATATTGGCGCCACAAATAGCGGCGTTTTGTTAGCATCGCTAAATTATGTCACCTGACGTCGCTAATTGGTCGCTAAACGAATCGCAAATGTCACAATTTTTTGACCCGTTGGTGACCTCGCTAAATAGCGACTCCAAACATAGCGTCGCTAATGTATCATTTTCTTGTAGTGAAATTCACTGAGGTATTTTTATAGAAATCCTTATATAGGGTGATATTGTTACTATTTCTCATTCTGATTTGTACATTTTGATTAGGTGCTAGCTGTTCCAAGATTCATTGTGTTTGAGCAAAAAAAAAAAAAGAAATGGAGTATGAGATTCCCTAGACCCTGCAGGCATGCATGATGAGCTCCTGCAGAATTTTTCTTGAAAACCAAACAACTTCGTTGGTTACCTAAGAATTTAATACTAAAAGAAAAGAAAGCACATATCTAATTAATAATAATCTGTTTTGGATTAAAAAGAACATTATAGAAACTAGAAAGTTGCTTTTGGTTTAGTAAAGCAACGAAAAATTCCACACACGTTTACCCCACGTAGCTGCTCAATCTCCTATTTATCAGACACCTGTCAACCCACTCGTCAACCTCCACTAATTTTTACTTGTACATATTTTTATAGATCTGCATTCATAATCATCCTTCAAAGTTCAAAATTCAGTTTCATAGAGGAAAATCCTAAATATAGTAAAAGAAAGAAGTGCAAACAACAATGGCTCCAAAGCGTAAGAAGCAGAAGCAGTAGAAGAAGGTAGTAGGGACAGTGTTGAGGTCTACAACGAGAGTTGTTAAAGAAACTGTTGAAGTTGCTGTTTTTGAAAGAGATACGCAGGAATCCACTCAAGAAGATCAAATAAACAAAGATACTGAAGAAATCGATGATGAGCCTGTGATCAAGATCATTCCTGTAGGCCAAATAGTTGAAATTCCTGTTCAAGAACCTCAAAAAGATGTTGAATTAGAGAAATCCCAGCAACAAGAAACAGAGATGGCACAGGTTAAAGAACAAGAACCTGAAAAATATGCTGATAAAACACCAAAAATCTCAGGAACAAGCAACTTCTGAACCAGAGGCAAAGAAAAGAGGAAGAAAAACAAGAAGCCATGAAGGGAAAGGGCAAGAGAGAGATCAGAGAAAGAGGAAGAGAACAAGGGGAAAAGGATTAGAAGGAGAAGAAAATTTTAGAAGGTATGTGTTTAGGGTATTGAAGCAAGTGCATCCAGACCTGAAGATATCATCAATGGGGATGAGCATTATTAACAGCTTGATGAAAGACATGTTTGAAAGGATTGCTGATGAGGCTGCTAAGCTTTCACAGTACACTCACAAAACGACACTGTCGTTTAGGGAGATTCAGGATGCTGTTAAGCTTGTTTTGCCCGGTGAACTCGGAAGGCATGCCATCGCTGAAGGTTCTAAAGCTGTTACTAATTACAAGTCTTATCAGCCAAAATAACTCCTAGCTTTTCTTAATCATCATTAGTCTCTTCATTCAACACTAATTCATGTTTTAAAGTTTTTAATTATCACTTTCTACATTTGCAATGTGTTTGAATTTTGATTTTGTATTATATGAATGGTGTGTAAATTAATCTTCGTTAGTTGGGTGTTGGAAAAATATTGGATGGATATATGGTTGTGAATTAATTTACATGTTTAAATGAATCATGAATATTTGCTAAACATATTTTTATGATTACTAATTTCTTTTTTCCTTTTTGGTTTGGATTGTTCTGGGTCATTAATTTCGAATCTCCACTCAAAAATTTTTTAAGCCCACATCGTTTGAGAGTTTTTATTAATCCTTTCGATTTAAAGTTTTATTTTTTTTCCTTTCTTTATTCTAGTTTTTCTTAGTTTTTTTCTCCTTTCGGTGATTTTTTTTTTCCATTAGTCTTCATAGAATCTGTGGAATTCAATACAATTAATTTTAAGGGAACAACATATTAACTCGGTAGAGTTTATCTATTCTTATAGGTTTTTCTGGCTCAAAAACCTTTTTGATGCTCCATTCTTTTTGGTTAGTGGCAGTGTGGACTATGGTGACAATAGCTCTTTCTATTGTGACGACTGACAGCGATTGTTTGGCTCAGAGTTAGATTTTTATTGGGCTGAATTCCCTTTTATTATGGCTTGCTGTGGTTTTCGTCAACCTTAATATGCAATCTGTAAATGGGCTTCAAAGCAAACACATTTTCTCGAAGGTTTGCATGAAAGCAAAGAAAGGAAGATAATAGTAATTTATATTTATAGCCATTATAGTTACTACTACTTTATAATTATAGTCAATTAGTGCGAGATAATTAAACATTCTTTTTCACGTTCAAGGAACTCGAAGAAAGAGAATTATTTCTGCAATTCTTAAAAAAATAAGACATAGAAATGTTGCTTTAAAATTGGATATCAGTAGAGCCTATGAATATGCTGAATTATAACAATAATAGCGAAATGCGTAAAGAAATATAATAACAAACATTTTGCATCTATATTCTTCTTATTTACGTGTTAAGTTGTTTTCTTACAATCTTTACCAAAATGCATAAAGAAATATAATATTTAAAAACGTCATATAATTAGGAATTTAGATTATGACAGATCAACCGATTCAATTTTAATATATACTTTTAGATGGGTTGATTAAGTTAATGATAAACTGCAATTTAAGAAATATCATTTTTAATGAAAATACAATTTTTTTTATTTATAAAAAAAATCTGTTTTTTATGTATTGATTTATTATTAATTTATTTCATGAGTAAATCCAATTTAATAGAGAAATTTGCATCCAAGATAACTTCCATTTCTCTAATTTTAGCATAACTACAATAAAAATTAAGATATTCTAAAAATAAATAGCAGTAATTATTTGTTGGTTAGATCCATAATAATTTTAGTAATTTTATCAAGATATATCTAAAATAAGATCATTAATATAATCTGATTACATAAAAAATGGGACAATAGTAATCATTACCACATCTCATGCAAATCCAATAAGGTCATTAATTTTTTTGGTACAGAGGAGGAGAGTTGACTTCTCAAAACAAATCAAACTAACAAAAATAAATTGTGTCACTACATAATTTAAAAGCTAATACTAAATTCCTAGGAGGAGGAGCATTTAAGAATCCATATTCATGTAATTGCAAAGTGTGATCTCTATGACTATATCAATAAAATTTTAATTATACTTTTAAATACATTTTATCTTTATAATTAACATCAATTTCAATTTGTAGAATTCAGTTAATATTTTAATATATGATATTCATTATTAACAATTAAAATGTTATATTTTTTATTGTCAAATAAATTGAATTATTATAATTAATAAATATTAAAATTAATAAATTGCTTAAAAATTAATTATGAAAATTAAAGTAAGCTCACAACATTTCATTTATAAAAAAAAATTGACATAGAAAATTATAATAAAACTTAATTAAAATCCAGCATTAAAAATTCATAAAAAGAAAATACTATATTAATTATCATTATATTATATTATATATTAATTATATTATATTATATACTACATAATTATATTAATATCAATTTCATTACTAATTATATTTATATTATTTAAACTAGTTTTTTTATTAATTATATTAACTTAGTTAATTAAATAGGTTAATTATTAATTACATTAAAATTAATATTAAGTATATTAATAAATAATATTTAATTAAATTTATTATAAAAAAATGACCTATTTGAATATTATAATTAATTAAAAAAATTCCTATTTCCAATTTTGCAAGCTTGCAAATTAATTGTAATAGCAATTACCACATAAATATTTGAAATTGGAGATGAAGATGCTCGGAGATATAAGTAATCGGCAGCAAAATTACCTTCAGTATGACATGACAGATCGAAATGGTGTTAAATGAATTCATAATTACTCTTATTTGAATGATGACAAGTGATTAATTTATTTGTGTTAAAAATTAAGAATACTTGAGAGACACTTTCATAAGCCAATTATGCTAATAACACGTAACCTCTATAAAATTCTAGATAGCTATGGAGTCTTTTCTTTTAAATTTATTTATGTAATTATGATTAGAATTCACAATCTTATAATTCTTAATATATAAATTTGAATAGTGTTACATAAAGACTTATTGATGATTTATTTTCAATCATTCCATGGGAGACCCACAAACCTAATCACCGTAATTAACCAAATATATGACGTCCTATGAGACTTATTAATTTCGCTAATTTATTATCAGCAAAAAAAAAATTGTTAAGATTAATTTTGTTTATTAATTAAAATATAGTTTGAACTAATAATATATTGTCTTTGTATGGAAATTGTCCATTTTTAAAAAATTACTTAAAATAACTGTCCATTTATGGAAGTAATACAGCTTTATAATTTTCTTTCCAACTATATAAACCTTTACTTTAAACTCAATTAAATTTATATTTTTTAAAAAATATTATAATTAATTATTTAAATTATTAATAGTTTCCTTAATTTTGATGCAATTAAAAACGAACAATCTCATTAAGACAGAGATAGTATTATTTGAGTATAATATAGTATATTGTACAAAAATATTTTTCAGTATAAAAATAAATTATTAACTTGATTAGTAAATCGACAAAAAGACAAGATCTAAGTAAAATTTTTCATTTTTAACTTTCACAAATGAGTGGTACCTTGAAGATTATGATACTATATGTTCATCAATCATCATTCATAATTTTCTTCACATTTAATTGTTCAAAAATAAAAAACTTCCACATTAAATAAGTTTTGTATCCATCGCTAGGTTTTACAACCGCTAACTAACAAAGCGCAAGAAATAATGTCAAAAAATAAAAAATAAGAACATAAATTCTGAAGAGCATCCTTATCAGTTTATCTCTTGTCAGTTAATACTGTCTACTTGTGGCTTCTTTTATTTTTTGTTTCTTTATTTATATACCTTTTCTTATAATAATAATAATAATAATAAACCCTAATAGTGTACAAAATGGTAGATTTTGGAGTTTTATATAAACTTTTATCCCATCACAATTATGTTTTGAGCATTCTCATAATTCCAATAATAAAAAATTTGCAAATATATTTTTATAATAATAATATATTTGTTATATATAGGACCCCATATGTATCTCTATCTGGTGGTGCATCACCGTCTCCCACCCCATCACCGCGCACCTTATCCCTTCTCCTCCGCCTATATAAATACATCAACATATTTCCAATGTTAGCTTTCCATTTTCTCTTCTTCATGGAAATAATGTTAATAATCTCACTTGTCACTTCTTACCCTTCTTCAGTGAAGCCTCACAGCCGCAAACTACAACAAGAATCTTACAACGACGTGTCGTTTCAACCCATCAACACCCTTCATTACTTCAACTCCGCCTCACCGCCACATCTACCACCGTCACACCAGCTGCGATATCCTAATCAACCCTTCGACGCCTCTATGGTTTTAACTGTTCTCGTCCTATTAACTGCTCTTTTCTTCATGGGTTTCTTCTCTATGTACATCCGTAGGGTTTCAGGTGATCCAGCGCCTGAATACTCTTCCACCCGCCGTATTACGCCCTCCCTTCCGTCGAGAGCGGCGTTTGGTCTGCGTAGTAAAGGGCTTGACCCGGAAGTTATCAAGTCGCTGCCGGTGTATGGATATTACCATGGGGAAGCAAAGTATCAGATGGAGTGTGCTATTTGCTTAGGTGAGTTTGAGGAGAAAGAGATTGTTAAAATGATACCCTTGTGTAAGCACGTGTTCCACTTGGAGTGTATTGAAACTTGGCTTAAGATGCACGTGACTTGTCCTGTATGTAGAGGGACCCAGTTTTTTGAGATGAACACCAAGAGCGGCGGCGGCGGCGGCGGCGACTTTAGTAGCGGTGGGGGTCTGCCGGATAGGGTTGATGAGGGCGTGAGTGAACAAGGTGGAAGATCAACGGCAGAGAACGGTGACACGTTGATAGGAGTGGGGGCAGTGAGTGTAGTGAGCATAAGTGGTAGCAGTTAAAGTTAAACAACATCGATTTTGTAATATAAGCGTAAATATTTATTTCCTCTGTTATAAAAGTTGAAATTTACGAATTTTAAAGTCTCCGATTCGAATGCAATCAAATTATTTTAAAATGAATTAGAAATAACTTATAGTCCATTTGGTTAAAAACTTTAATAGTCTCTCGAGCAATTCAAATTTCACTCACTCCTCCCCTCAATAAAAAAATTCATAAATATGATACAGGATTAAAAAAAATTAATTTATTTGTTATAACTTGTATTGGATAAATTATTTGCTGAATGAATTATTGATAATGATGTCAATTTGAAATGAGTCTTGAATCATTTTTCTAATTAATGGCTTTTTTGTTATGGAAAATGAATTTTTTTTTTCCTATATGGCTTCGACATCGATTTTATTCTTCCTTCTAAAATTAAGCTTTTATGAAGCTGGATCAGAATTTTTCTTTAGGACCACATATGTTTTGAATGCTTCTCATTGTAGCATTTTTAAGTGGTTGCTTCACGATATTTCTGATGTCAATTTAGTTTCTTGGTTGTTTGTAGGTTAATCCACCTTTTTTCAATAAAAAAAAATTATTTTATTTTTATTTATGTTAATAAATTAGTGAAACTATTTTTCTAGTCAAAATTATAAAAATATTTTTTTTATTACTCATTGAAAAAAATATCAAGTCCAGAGCACGTATCCTAGTAGCATAAATCAATAGTCTCAAGTTTGAGATTGCAATAGGAAAAAAAAAGTAAAAAACTTTTTTTTTCATTTTTTAAGTCTATTTTTGTATCCCATTAAAATCCTTATATTAATACTTTATGCTATTGAGCTTCTATACTTTGATTTTATTACTTACTGATCCATTTTTTATCCTACGAAGTCTTAATACAAATTTTACTGTTCAGTGAGCCCTTTCACATTCAACGCTCCGGGATGAAGGAATTCTGACCCAAAAAAATCGCGATAAAGGAACAATAAGTAGCAAAAGTTGATAGCGAAATGTTAAACGACTTTTCTTTATTATTTTTTTTATTAACTTTTCAATCTTTTAAATGATAAATACTCCACTTTAACGCTTTGGAACCCATATGAAAAAATATAGAAATTATGTATATAATAAAAAATAAATAAATATAGGATTTTAATAGAAGAAAATAGAGTAACAGAAAGTCAATATCAAATAGTGCAAAAAATAAAGGCTTAACATTGATTTTCCTGCTCTCTCTTACGTGTTCAGATCTATATAGCTTACATATTGATTTTTCATTTCTTTCATCACTCTTGAAAAAAAAAATTTAATAATAATAATAATAATAATTCTCTCTTTAGTAGTGTAAGAGAAACAAATTTGAATGGGAAATCGCCAAAGAGGAGAAAAATCATAACGGTTGCCATCTCATTTGAAATTTGGGTTTTTATTGACTGTTTCGTGAAGCGTTCATCATATTAGATGCCCCAAAAATTTCCACATTGTCTGGGAAATAAAATTGCAATTAATTTACGAATTTTTTTTTCTCCATACTTCAATTCTTGATCTATTTATCTACTCCCATATTTTGGGATCAAACCAACATTTTTCTTTTGTGTAACATCAAAAAATTTCATGGCTATCAAATCAATTAGTGGTGTGGCCATTATGCGATGCAGATCCTAGTTAAACGACTCTATATTTTATGGAAACTCAAAAGACCAATTAATGAATTATTTCAGATTTTTTTTTTTGGTTTTTAACTTCTTGAGATTTTTGCAAATTTTAAACTTCTAATAAAAAATTAAGCCACTTCAATATTCAAGTAGTTTCAAGTGTTTTCATATTTAAAACTGATCCGATCAGTATTTGTTCATTTTAACTTCTCCAAGTAAATGTAGCAATATAGTTCCAAAAAAAAAAAATTCTAAAGTTTCATATAGAAAAGCATCACATATGGTTAAATAAAGTTTCATATAGAAAAGCATCACATATAGTTCGAATACCAGAATACCATAGAATTTCAACTTCTCAATGTAAAATCATCAGATCATGCATTTTCATAGTTATGTCATCTGTCAGTATCATTCGAGTCCTTGTAATGGGGAAACAAAGTTGCGAACTTTTTCCATCTTGGTCTCCAGTCGCCCAATCATTGAGCCATATAAACAGGCAAAGTACAATTTTAAAGGATGAAAGATATTATTATCAAAACAATCAAAAAATTTAGCAACTTGTACTAAATATCCTTTACAGGGTCGTGCAAAAGCACGTTGCAATATGCCCCACTTCAATTCGGAGCCCTTAGGATTCAGGGAATAATTCATAATTCATAACCTTTATACAGCATCTTAAGAAAAAGTTGCCTTCAAAAACTCTCGTCACTATAGTATATGATTCTTCCACTCAAAATATATATATATATATATTTCACATCAAAATGATAAATCAAAAAAGCCAATTATTTGGTCAATAATACAATCTGTATCATCAAAACTATAGCATGAAGAACCCAGGAAATAATAAATACCTGGTGGGATCCAAGAGCGAGAAGTTACAGTCTACATTGTTAATTCAGATTTCTTTTCTTTCTCTTTTTCTGATCCTCCCCTTTTATCTTTTCAAATGTCAGATTACACGATGGAGTAAGCGCGGATCACCTCAATTACAGGTGCCTTGCACATTGGACACTTTTCTCCTTTTTGTACCAACTTATTAGCACATTTTGAACATGTGCACATGTGCCCACATCTGAGCCAAGAAAAATCCAAATGAAAAAGGAAATAATGCAAGATTAAATAAATAAGCAATACACATTCTTGTCCAGCTCATGAACGCTTCAAATCAAACAGTAGACAAGTAAATAATGCTGCTCAAATTTACCTGTATAGCAAAGAATCAATATTGCTATCACAACACATACAGCAAATTCCTTTTCTCACACAATCCCATTTAGATCTATCCTCTGCCACATCATTCTCGCACGTCCCTGCCATAGAAGAACAGCGTCTTACTTCTACAGCCCACAAATAGACAATCAAATGTTTTGACATTTAAGCAGGCAAAAATCGACAGCAAAGAAAAGCTTATCGTACAGTATTTATAATTTCCCAAGAAAAAAAAATCCAATGGAGAAAAAGTTCATTGACTTCATGAATGAGAAATATATGGATTGCATGTACAGAAAAACACATGCATCTTTCAAGAAGATGAAACTCGAGATTCAACAGCAAAACATGATCAAATAAGAGTTTTCCACAGTAAAAAATAATAAGCATAAAGGAAGAAGATGATACTTGAAATTCGGTAGCTTAACAAGTCCAAATAAGAGATATATAAGAAAAATATGATATATTTTGGCCCTATATTCAATAGAAAAAAGAAAATATTGATTGAGTGATGAAAATATAGACATGAAACCACTGATAAATTATCTCCCTTTTGTCCCAAAGATCTCACAAAAAATAAAAAATAAAAAATAAAAAAGATGCAGAATATGAGAAATTGCATCAAAAAAATACACACCGGCTGAACCAGCTGAGCGATTCAGGGCAGCAGAAACTTCTTGTCTTATTGACCTCTGCAACTCATGTTGCATGTCCATGCAGGCTTCCAGCATCCTCTGCATGTTATTCATCCTTTGCTGTAGCCTAGCCATGTCAATCCTCAAATCATTAATGATGTCCCACTCCTGTGCCAAATCAAAAACATATTTCAATTGAAGCTGAAACAGAAAACATACTTCAGCATAAAAGTTTCAATACCTGAGGAAGAAAGAAAAGGATGAAGAAGAATTAATGATGCTGAGCAACAAGTCACAGCCAATCACAAAAAAGATTTTTCAGCACAAATGCTCACATATTTATTTCCATCATATTGGCAGCAGCATTAAGCTAAATATCAAATGTCCAAAAGATAAGCACATATTCAATTTCACTGAGTCCACAAAAATATCAAAAGACTCTTGACTTCCAAGAATCAATGAGGAAAAATTAACTCACAATTCCAAAGCGTTGATGCATGTCATTTGGTGGCCAAGGAAAATGCTGTGACTCCTGGTCCCACAGCTGTTGTACTGGGGACATTGAAGGGGAAGGTATATCAAGTCGACTCCGCTGAACAGAATTTCCCTGCCCCACATTTTGATCCCCAGGCTGCTGCTCCAGTTCCTGGTCTGCAGATGCAGGGGTGGGAGATGTTCCTTGCAGTTCCCAATCAAGGGAAGCATGGCTTTGTCTTTCCACATATGACCGTACCAATTGGTCAAGACTCTCACGAAAACCACTACGAAGAAGAGTAGAGACACTTCTCCTACATGATAAACAAGAGTTTGATCAAGTATTCTATTTATTAAGTACCTAAATAAAATCAGCCAGATGAATAAGGCCTTGAATAAAGGTACTTACCTACTCAACAGTTCCCTGAGCTCTGTATTATACACATTATCATCATCAGGTAAATAAAAAGGATCCATCCTACCAACAGGAACAGCATCCTGAGAAGGCTCGTCTAACCAACTTTGCACAGCCTCTTGAAAACCACTATCTTCATGCCACACTTCTCTATCCTCATTTTCCAGCCATTGATCAGCAATGGTTTCTTGTTGATGTCCAACTACATTATCTTGACTACCATATCTCCGCTCACTGGACCCAAGACCACCTTCAGCCAAGCCTCTATCTTCACTTTCCAGAACTCGACTCTGCCACTGCTCTATTTGAACATCAAATTGATGCCGATTTACATTTTCAAATACATTTCCTTCCAAATCGTCTACGTGATTGGATAAGATGGAGGCAGAATGTTCATCCCCATTTGGCTCTGGTTGTTGAGAATATACTTCACTGGTTGACAGCAGAGAGTTAGGAGCTGCAGCTTCAATTTCATTAGTGCTTCCACTCCTGTTTACATTCACATCTTCTCCAGTACTATCTCTCCTCTGAACAAATTCAAAATTTGCAGGCTGTTGTCTGCCACTTAACTCATTCCCCGAAACTTGCCCTGAACCATCTTCTGACCCAGAAGCAGGTTCCTGCAAGCTTCTATTTTCAACAATGTCACTTCCTATATCAGTTATACCATCAGATAACCCTTGGTTATCACTTTCCTCAATACTTGACTCAGTTTGGTCTTGAACTTCGTCTACAACCACTTGTGAATTATTTGATTGGGTTTGCTCCCTTCCATTACTATTAATGTCAGCGTTAGATGAGGTATCAGAGGTGTTGCTGCTTACATGACCACAAGAAGAGGGATCCAATCTGGAGAAAAATCCTTCCCTTCACAGAAGAAACAGTTTACATAATATTATTAGAAAAATGTACTAAACTATGATATTAAATACCAAAGGAACTAAAAACCCAATGGTCAATTTGGTGCATTCATATCCAATAACTTTCCAAATCTATTTTTGGACTAACCTGAAATGCTATATACAATTTAGCACAATAGTCAAAATTTTCTGAAACAGATTCCTTTTTAGGAATAAAATAACTCGCAAAAGAAAACTAAAACCAAATAACATTTGACAAGGTTTTTTGAATTTCAATCACCCCTAAAAGTAGCAATATTTCTTATACAATAAATGGGTTTCAAAATTCATCAGAAGATGCACAGCTTAAATCACAAAAATTTGGTATCAAATAACATCATAGCAGCACCAACACCAAAATAGACTTAATAGGCAGGCATGCACAATAAAGCATTGTACCAAATGCTCACATCCACTCCACTCTAAATTCAGAGAAGCATTTTGACACTCAATATCCATCAGAAATACAGCCAAAATTAAATTTCTGGATATTTTTTAAATACCACCGGTAGATAAATAATCCCCTGCAAAAGTGAATTAAAATTTCTCCTATCCTGCCGCAATCCAAAAACATAAACATATCAACCTCAAGACAACAAGAACACTTCCTAGCAAGAAAACACCAAGCCCATTTCAAAAATTCATCATACCATTTAGCACATACAGATAGACTGCAAGGAATGCATAATAACTATGAACCTTCCAGGTTTGCATACTCAAACACGTCTCTTCTTACAAATTAAAAAATTTCCTACAAATTGGTCATTACATCATCAGATTTTGTTGTGAAAGAGGGAGAGAGAACAAAAACAATACACTAAGAGTAAGATGTTCATAAGGATCCAAGTACCTTAAATCTGATACTGTATGTCTCTGCCTCAGTAAGCCTAATTCACTTGCAGCTGTAGATGTAGGTCTCTCATCTTCAATTATTCTGTCATTTCGCAAGAACCTACCTCTAAGCAATGACTGCAGACAAAATGTAGTGTATCAATGACCACAAACAACAGAAAGCAAGATATCATTTGGAGGTAGACATTGCAACCACAAAACACCAGAAAGTTTAGCCCAAAAGTAATACAGAATGTTTAAGCAAGAAAAAAATTAGACTACAAACAAACATGATTTTTCCAGGAAAAGATCAATTTAAAGAGAATCAAGTATACTGCACTTGAAAAACTTAACCTAGAATCACTGACTACCCAAGTTCAATATTTCCCAATTAAACATTGTACAATTTGAACAAAAAAGCAACAAAAACACGTCACATGATCCAAGAAAAAGCAAGGTTCATCAATGACTGCAATAAGACATACAACTGCTAACCTGAATACGGTTACGATGAGCAAATTGAGATACAGCTCGATGCTCCAACAGACCTTGAAGTTCTTGTTGCCTCTCTCTCTCAGCCTTTTTAAGCAGATCAAGCAGAGCTTGTCTGCCACATAATCGACGAATGCCCCTCCGAGTATGTTCCGTTTGACCTTCATTGCGGTTAACAATTGATCCATCAAGAACTTGTTCTATTCGACCCACAATTTCAGTACCCTGCTCCTCTCTATGATCAACATAAGCACTTCTCTGCCGGCTGTTCATTTGTACCCACTCCCTTATAATTCTCACCCTCTCCTGCTCATTTTCACCAAGCCATTCTGCTCTAGGACTATTGTTCCTCCGGGAAATATTAGATGTCCGTTCCCTTGCAGCACAGTTCATCCATGCCCGAAAAATCTGCCTTACCCTTTCCCTTTCGATCTCCCCCAGATCAGATGAATCTTCTTGTCCACTCTCAGAACCAATTGGACCTGGAGACCATTGTCCACAGTCATTCTCACTCACACTCACATCCTCTGAAATGCCACTATGCTCACTTCCATGGCTATCAGACATATCCACCCTTGACACGTTAGAACTCAATCTATCATCTCTATGTTGGAGCACTCTCCCACCAATCCTCCCTCGAGCATGACTCACGACATTCTCATCCTCAAGATCCCTCCACATTTGCAGGAGAGAAGATGCCTGGGTGCTAGCCCTCCCATCATCACCTCGTCTTGTCACAACTTCTGATTGAGATTCTCTTAGGAATGAAGAATCAAGCATAGAAACGTTATGCAGACCAGCAATAGCCATTAGTCCAAATTCCAATCTAACAGCCAAAACCTCTTAAAACATCGGCTCAAAGTGCTTGAAAAAATGCATTTATTTAAAATTAATACTTGCAGATGATTGTTTATGAGTTAGACCACCGCATAAACCAGATCATAGCATAAGATCAACTGCCCTCAATTGCATCATATCATATTGATCTTCAGTGGGAAGCCAAACCAAGGCCGTGTAACACGAAAATCAAAGGGAATCAGAATTAAATAGTTAAACCCTTTTCAAAGAAACTCAGCACGTGAAGTAAAATCCTTCCTGCATCAAATAAAATTAACGTCACTCCCTCTACTCAGAAAAGACTTTTCATCTATTTAAAATGAAATAAACCAATCAAAATGCAGTTTCCCCAATATCAATACCTTAAAAATAAAAGTTTCCTAAAAAAGCCAACTAAACACAAAGCCTCAACAGCACTTGAGCCAACAGGCTCGTCCAATGTCTAAGTCTTCTGTTTGATTCCAACAAACAAAAAGAAAAAAAAAATAAATTTAATTCCAATTACAGAGTTTCCATCATGTAGTACAGAGAGAATTTGCCTCTTTCACCCGGACGAGTCCTATATAAAACGATTGAATCTACTCAATTTCCAAAACGTACGGCCTCTATTTGGTAGTTGAGAAAATGCAAGAAAATATGAGAAAATAAAACTCTAAACCTCACATTGTCCTATAGCTTCAAACGAAGGCCTGCCAACCTCCAATGTAAGAAATTCACATCACGTCCCTCACTTCCCAAAATCCAAAACAATTTAATTTCCATTCTTTTCCTTACCTTTCTCAGCAGCCAAACAAACAGCAAATGACAACCAAACACCATGACTTAAACCACCATTACAAATTGCAAACCAAAACAAATACCCTCAAAAAAACACATAAAAACAAAAAAAGACAAATCATAACCAATACCATAATAAAATCATCTATAACAACCGTTATACGGATTTTAAAACAGGCCCTGCTCCCATTCAAATAAAACCTCTTAAAACTTACCAGTGAAGCTCTGGACCTGATGATTTTGAGGTAAAGAAAAGGAAACCCTAGCGAGGGAGAGAAAGAGAGAAGAGAGAGAAACAGAGTTTTTCTAGAGAGAGAGAGCAGGAGAGAGATTTTATTTTAGAGCGATAAACGGGGAAGGTGGACACGTCATCGTTTCACAGTTTAAAACTCATAGATCTTGCCGTAACACTAACGTCTATTGGGGGAGAGGGGGCAGCGAGGATTTGCCACGTGTTATAAGTCCCTTTCTCTGTGGAAATTTCTTTAAATCTTGATGGGAACGGTAAGTGAGGAAGAAGAAGCCTAATATCAGAATGAGCTAAACGACACCGCATTTACAGGTCTCTCTTTTCACCTACCACTCTACACGGCGCCGTTTGTCATGTTCCACGCAACTTTTGACTTGTTTCCGGAGGAAGGGTAATAATGGAAGTAAAAACGGGGTGAGAAATAACGGCCGCTTTTATAACCGTTAAGAGTGGGAAATAACGGCAATTTAAACTGAGACATTTTGTAATAATTTGGATGATTAGTCTTTCAAACTTTCTAAGAAAGTGGAAGAAAACCTTACTATTTTGTCTTCATTGGGATTTAGGACAACTAGAGTTTCCATGTTTCAGAGATTTTGATTTGGATGAGATCCTGTCTAAAAAATAAAGTAATGTGTGTGTACTTCATTTATATATTAAATTAATAATTAATAATTATATTTATGTATTATAATAATATAATAATTAATTTTTATATTATTATATTTATAATAATTAATTATTATAAATAAGGTAGTATCACAAATATTATGAATGTTATTTAATAGACATAATTATAGATATAAAATGACTATATTACTCTTTTTTTAGAAAAATTTTAGTAGCAATAAATTATAATTATTCCGATAAAATCTATTTATTCAAAACTAAAGCATAGTAAAAAAATGCAAAGAAATAGTTTATTTTTTATCAATAATATATAATGTCAATTGAAATTGAATAAATTTTATTTTCTTAAATGACAATTATAGTGATACTAGTATATTACTCATATACCTAGTTATTGTGAATCTTAATAATTGTTTATATGTCATTATATCATTGATTTAGTTTAAATAGATGAGTTGATACATATGTGAAGCCTTATATTTAATAAAAATGAATAAATATTTTAAATATTTTTTTTAAATATATACATATCTAAATTTGCATATTTTGTGACTTTTAAATTCTTCTAATTGGCATGAGGCTGATATAGTTCTGACATGGTGACACAGATGAATTAAAAGAATTACAACCCATTAACACCATGTCAACTAATTAAAGGTATTTAAAAAATAGCAAAAAAATTAACTATATATATATATATATATGATTTTTTAAAAAAAATAAAATGTATAAATAATTTTTTGGATAAATATAAGTGTTTCCACATCTACTAAGCCCAATAAATACATAAATACGAATCTCAAATAAATAAAACAATCATAAAACTCTCATTTGAAAATGTTTACATTTTTAATTATATATTTGAAACAAATCAATTAAGATTTAACTTACAAAATTAGTAAAATATGCAAGCTATTAAAAATTAATGTCAGATATCATTTACGTAAAATGGGTAATATTATTTTCAAATTTAAACAAATTAAGTTGCAATTGAAAGACTGCAAACATGCATTTGAATTGACCATTTACTAATCTTCAATTTACTTATATTCAAACTATGAAACTTAATTGAAAAAAAAGTTAAACATAAAAATAATTTAATATAATAATAAAAATTTATAAAAATGTACCATTAAAATATAATATATATATATATATATATATATATATATATATATATATAATCCGGAAAAAGAAAAAAATGACAGATTGACAGGCCGAATGGAGTCAAACAAATACCTCCTTGCATGGCCAAGTTAATTTGAAAGGAGACTTTTCTTTTAATAATTTTGAATAATTTTCAAGTTGATTAATTATATGGTATTTTCGTAAAGAATACGAAAATTTGTATTAAATTGAATTTAATTGATAATAAGATTACTTGTATGGGATTGACACAAGTTGAAATGTACATGCACATGGTAGCAGTACGTATTTTATGTGAGCAGTATAATGGAGAATAATGAATATAGCAATTAGTTACCTAATAATTTATAGATTTTGACAATTATTATTTGGATATGAAATAATGAACATTAAATTAATTGGGAATCTTAGCTTCCATAAAAGTTAAAGCATATAATACATTATCCATCCGTGAATTGTACTCATAAAAAATTAGATTCTTACAAAAGCTGTCCACCTATATGTGAATGTGAAACTCCAATCATTTAAATTCTTTCGGTTGCATTAGTCATAATAATACTTACTATGATTTCTATTCATGAAAGAAAAAATAAAATCTTAAAATAAAATTCATTTTGAATATATCCTATTTGATTCATGAATTGTTTGACTTTGTAGTTTGAAGTGGTAGAAGAATTATTTGTGTTTGGTAAAAATATGTTCAACTGTTAAATGAATATTGAAGGTATTACATATTCTTAATATATATAACTTATATGTTAAATAATCTATATAATAATTAAAAATATATTTTTCATATTTATATATTCTTTAATAACAATATTATTATTTTAACTATTATTTATAATATTTTTATATTTATTTTTTATTTGTAATTATATATAATTTATTGATTAAAGATTTAATTCTACGAAATAAATGTTTTATAATTAATAAATTTTATAAAAGTAATATACTTTAAAATAAAAAAATAAAAAAATAAAATAAGATGATGAATAACTGATTAAAATTAAAATTAACTATCAGTTACTCATTAAAATTATCAAACATTTTTGGAGAAGTTATATATTGGATAGGGCTAATAATTTGTATCATATCATACAAAATGTGTTGTGTTATATATGTATAGTGTATAAATATATTGTATCACTATATATATTGAATATAAATGTGTCATATTGTGTTTGCTTAATATATATATATATATATATATATATATATATATATATATATATATATATATATATATATATATATATATATTCTTGTACATGCACAAGATAAAATTTATAAAATTTTAGCATCTAATTATTTATGAGATTATTATTAATATGAATTATATCACTAATTTGCTAATTTTTGATCACATATATTAAAATAATTAATTCTAATAAAATATATTATAAATTTATTTATATATGAATTTATACATGTATTTAAAAATATTAAATTATTAAATATTTTACAAATGTGTCTAATAGTAACTTGTTATTTTTAAATTCGTATGGTGTCATGCTCAAAATTTTTTGCTCCCAAAAGTTATTAGCTGCACCTAAAGGGTTATCTTAATCTCAATTTTTTTATTAGTTTACTTAAGTAGGGAGCATCTCGTACATTTAAATTATAATTTTGCTAATTGTTATTTTTAACAATAATTTATTGAAATAATATGAGATAAACTATTAATTTTTTAAAAATTTGTTTCTAGTTGTAATTTATTAAATTTGATGAAAGTTTTTATGTAATTTGTTAAAAAATTAAACTATTTTGATGCTATTTTAAGTATTAAAATGAACTAATAATATTTTTTTCTTATTTATATTTTTATAAATTTCAACGGTTATCTTATCAGTTAGATTCAAAAATTATAAGAAATTTATAAAACTATTTTAAATTAATGACAAGAAAGGAAACTTCAGATAAACAAGTACAACTGACTTTTGGGACCAAACTTTTGCTGCTTTATAAATTAATATAAATGTAACTTTGAGTCTTCTTAATTCTACAGCAACTCACCAACAAATTTTGGTTGGTTTAATCCTTAAAGATTACTACTTTTAACTCCCTCTTTCTTCAATTTCTATTGTAAAGTGTAAAAGATTTTTTCACTTTTTTTTTTTCTTTAACATATATATTCAATAATAGCTCACAGCTTTACCCTCAAATTTTGAATCATAAGCTTCATATATTTATCAGAAAATACTCTCTTTTTTTCTTAGTTTAAAAAGAACTGATGATTACCAATTTGCACATGAATCAATAACAAATGGATGAGGGTAAATTTGTCCCCAAAAATTTTTTTCGCTTTAAAATCAATTTTCAACATTAAAAATATTTTTGTTTATCTTTTTATTTTTAAAAATCTTTACCTATTACAAGTTTTTTTAATTTTACAGTTAATTGTGCTTTGAATTCGATAACTAAATAAAAAATAAAAAATATTTCTTAACAAAAATTGCATATTAATTAATTAGGCTTGAAAATTTATTTTGTGGTAAATTAATACTTCATCCCAATAAAATATTTAGATAAGTGTATCTGATTCTTTTCCATTACAATTCCAATCACCGAAATTTCATATAAAATAATTTTGAGCAAACATTAAGGATTTTTTTTAAAAAAAAAACTTAGGGCCCACTCTTATTGTTTCTTTGATTATAGTTAATATGTTGACTTTTTTTTCTGTTTTTTTTTTAAATGAAGTTTTTACCTTTTTTTTAAAAAAAAAGGGACTAATACCCATTATATTCATGATATCAATTTTGTTGAAAATTTTTGTAATTGCATCTATTTTAATTCTTTTTTAAAAATTTGTATTCTTTAAAATTTGCATTTTCGTGTTCCAAAATATAAATTATTATCTAAAGATTATAAATTCAAAAAAATGTCAAATGTGAATATGTGATTATATAGCAATTGATTGATTTAATCATATTTAAGGTATTAGAAAAATTATTAGTTGGATATATATTAAATGATAATTTTTGTAACTATATACTTTAATATTTACAAAACAAGAACTATTCTTTTAAATGATAATATATAATTAAAATTAATTTATAAATAAATACATGGATATATTCTAATAATATATATTAACAAAATTATGAAAGCATAGCACATGCATATGTATGTGAGTCTACTTGTGTCCCTACTGCCATCATCAATGCTTAAACCCATATTGTGCCACTTCATGTCTTTTTTCCTTTTTTTTCAACAAAAAAAAAAATTAAGGTTGGTTAATTAATAATTATTATTATTTTTATTTTTTTTATTAATATGGATTTATTTATAGGTACTTCTCTTAATTGCACATGTACATACAAATTGGACTAATTGAATGGGTCCCAATGATTAGAAAGTTGATAGCGTTTGATCCTTACGTACCTACGTGCTGCCAATGCACCATGCTGAACTGACAATACATGAATCCAACTCCAATATTCATTTTTTTATTTTTACAAGTAATCCATCCCATGCATTTGAAATTAAAATTAAAATTAAAATTAATGATGAATAAGTTTTAGTATAATAATACTAATTTGGTTAACAGAACTATAAAATATCGATTTCCTCTTACCTCTTAAACCAACAAAGTTGAAATTAATAATAAAGAAAAATTATTGAATTTATCAAACTAATATAACCTTCGAATTCATGAGTCTTAATTAGACTATTTTCATTATTTGACAAAAAAGTTGACTATTAATCTATTATTATAATTAATAAACTTATACATTTGGAGTACGTAAGGAGGTTCTAATCCCTCTAACTCACATGAAAATTATTAAAATTTTATCAAGAATCACAATAATTATTAAAATTTTTATAATTTAAATAGAATGCAAGTTTGAAAATTAAGTTTTTTTTTTTTTTTTAAACACCGTAAGGAAAGTACTCTACTCAATCACTACTATAGCACTGAGCAAACTGCCAAAGAACTAATAATTTTCTGCTCACAATAATTGAAAAAAAACCCCTTTGGTCTATGGATAGCAACTTTATGCACACTCACATAGACGTTGGGTCAGAGAAAATAATAACGAACAATTGTACAATGCTTAGCTACTGCAGGCTTTATCACTTGCAGGGAGACAACAGGGAAAACGTTCATTTTAAGAAAAAGGCAACGACCAATAACCAAAATGAACCCAAAAAAAAAAAATTCTAAGATCTAGTTTTATATTTTTATTTATAGAATAAAATGTACTCGATCATATTCATTAATTTTCATCTGGGGTTATTCAGTAGATAAATAAACATATGGATATGTTTTAAACAAAGAATTTCTGTAAATAAAAAATAAAAAAATAAACATTGCAGTGATTTGCAATTGGAAAAGGAAAAAAGAAACAATAAGAGAGAAGGAGCTAGAAACTCAAGCATAGCCTTAAAAATGAATAATAATTGAAGATTGATGGGCCTCAATTAAAAGGTAAAAGACACATATGTGTGTCCATTAACATAGGGACATTAAAACAGCTAGGGATAGAAATGTTAAATGAGTTAGGTTATATGTCTTTCATTTGATGAAATTGTACATGAATATTTCCTTACTAATTCACATCATTTTCAAGCTAGGGTTTTTTTTCCCTATATCTAATAGCTACACTCCATTCATATATGATGAGAATGGAGGGGTCTAGAATAGTAAAAATTGCTAGTTTGCTATCCAAATATGATGGCTTTTAAGGGTACATGCTCATAACTTTGCACAATTTTATAGGGTTGGACCCATTCTATTTAGGGCCACAAGAAATGGGTTTGCCTTACATTTCATGTTAAAGGTCTGCCTAATGAAAATATCTTGCATCTCTTTTTAGAGAAATATCTTGTCCAATTGGGGCATATTTTATCTAAGTATAGATATTTAACATTTTGTTCCTATTATGATGTTATCTCATATTTTATCTTCCAATTATAGAATAATATGCTTCTATTTGAATTTGGAATCTCTATCTCAATTCTGAACCTTCTAATATTAATGCCTAAACAACTCAGTTTGTGTTAACATAACTGATTGTACTTGCAAATTATTATAACTATTCAATTAACTAATAATTGAATAATTTAGACTGACAATTTAGAAAACTGTTTAAAATTTCTCATAATCACAACATATTATTTATACCTTTTTCTAAATATTCATATGTGAATCAAATCAATAACGTAAAATGACCTATTGCATAAAACTAGAAAGTAATTTTTTGTTACAATTTTCCCTTTTTTTCTTTCAACTGGCTTTGTGCTCTTTAGCACAAATGTGCTTTGCAAGCATACTTGGTAAGGTTCCAATTTCCAAGACAAAAAATAGGGTAAATTGTTTTATTGGTATCAAATGTATATGAAATTGGTATCAAATTTTTATTTTATATTAAATTGGTACCAAAATTTTGAAGTTAAATTTCAGATCATGAATGTCTATATCAGCAAATCTGGTAGCTACGTTAACAAATTTGGTGTTCATATTAACAAATGCAGAATCCACGTCAGCATAAATCAACTAAAAAAGCCTTTGATACTATAATCTGAAACTAACTTCAAATGATCGATATTAATTTGATACAAAGAAAAATTTGTATCAATTTGATACACATGCAAAATTTTTGGTAAAAATAAAACAATTTACCGCAGCAAATAAGTCAAGTGGCCAAAGGCCACAGCCAATAGCCCATTCCAGTACTGGCCCTCAAAAACATATTGCAATATCAATTTTACACAATTAGCAAGCTTCTCGGGCCTAACTTGTCAGGGCACAAGACATGTAGTGTTTGGTTATTGATTCAAAAATAGAAGAAAAGCAATCTGCAATTGACATATATTGTTTGGTCATTACTTTAGCATTTTTAATTCATTGACTGAATTTTCTCAACATAACTACGTTACCTGTTGTGTTATTTAATCAGAAGCTATCAACAAAATACAAAAGAAAATAATAAAACATTCTCCAAATGGTACCAAGTTAGTGCTGGACATCACTAAACCTTCACAGAGAGCCTCTACACCCTCTTCCTTCTTCCCAAGATTTACTTAAAAATCTACTCCTACCTATTAATAAACCTCAGGAGCCCAATAATTCTGGGTCTTTCATATTTCGAAAATAATTTTCAACCATATTTAATTATTAAAGTGGCCTATTCAAAATTTTATATGATTAGTAAAAAATTTATTTAGTATAAAATAATAGAAATTTAATAGATTTATTATTGTCTATTTCAATTTTTTCATGGACTAAAATTAAAAAAATTAATTTACATGGTCAAAATTATTTTTTCCCTGTAAATGGGGTCAATTAACCCCACTAATTTGAAGGTAAATATGCCCCTGCTCACTTGGGCTAAATTGAGGGGAGTGTACAATCTGTCATGCCAGAGTTTGATAATTTGTATCATTCTGTGTTATCATAAATCAGGTGCGCATCGTTCACGAGAAAAAACTGTCATATTGGATCTCTCTCATTGTTTTTCCTTGAGAAATTTCTGCGTGTGAATCAATTTTCATCTTCCCTTGCGCCACAAAATGGCTGAGCTTTTTCTATCCAATATTGTCCAAAATGTTGTGAGAAAGTTGAGTTCTTTTGCTATATATACAAGTAATCTGCTTGGCATGGAGCTTTCGAAGAGAACGTAAAACGATCAGGGAGATCTTGATCGCCATTGGAGCTGTAATATTGGATTAATTGCCGAACTGCAACAGGGGCAAAGTCAAGTTTTGGATATAGAAGCTCACACAGTGCAGAAGATGTGCTTGATGAATTTGATTATGAAATCTTAAGAGACCCAGTGGTGAAATGTATATGAGCACAAATAGAAAGGTACATCGATTCTTTTCAACATCCAATCCCCTTGTTCTTCGCTTTAAAATGGGGCATAAAATTAAAGAATATAAGGAAAAGAGAAGTAGAAATTGCAGACCTCAAGTTTAAATTAGGTCTCACAGAGAGAGGGGAGAGGGTCATGACCCGCTCCTATGTGGATGCAGCACATATGATAGGGAGGAATGATGAGAAAGAGGAAATCTTAGCGCATTTATTCAACGTTGTTGATGGTGAAAATGTGTCAATTATTTCAATAGTTGGAATAGGAGGTTTGAGGAAGATTACACTTGCTAAGTTTGTATATAATGATCAAAGGGTAGACAATCATTTTGAACTGAAATTATGAGTTTGCAACTCCAATGATTTTGATTTGAAGAGGGTGATAATTAAAATTCTCAAATCTGCTTATAAAAATACGAAGATATGGATATGGACCAAATACAAAAGCATTGAGAGAGACTTCAATATTTGCTTGTTTTAAATGATGTGTGGAATGATGATCAAAGGAAATGGCTTGAATTGAAATCTTTGTTAATGGGGTAAAAGGGAGTCAAGTTTTAGTCACCACATGCAAATGGATATTGTTCCTACTTACAACTTAAATCATCTTCCTCATGAGAACTCTGTTGGGAAATAATGTCAATTCTCTTATAATTTGATTTGTGAGAAAACGAAAAAAAATGCGAAATAATAAGACACATATAAATTGATAACGAAGTTCAACCAATTATGTTTACATTTCCGGACTGCTGCAGATCTTTTACTGAAAGAAAGAAAATTTACAGAGTGTTTATAAAAACTCACAACCTCTCACTAAAGTTTTTCTAAACTTTTATTTTTCTCTCACTTTTGGGTGAAATATATTACAAATGAATTCCTAAGGTTATATATAAGCATCAATCTCCTCAATGGATGACCAAGATTAATTCTCACATACTCAAATGGATGGTTGAAATTATTTCTCACCTACCTTTTTACCTACCAAATAGATGATCAAGATTAATTCTCGTCCACCAAATAAACAATCAAGATTAATTTTCACCCATCAAATGGATTCTCAATGGACGACCAAGATTAATTCTCACCTACTCAAATGGATGGTTGAGATCATTTCTCACCTACCTTTTTACCTACCAAATGGATGGTCAAGATTAATCCCCACCTACCAAATGAATGATCAAGATTAATTTACACTCACCAAATGGATGATTAAGATTAATCTCCGTATATTGTCTTACCTACCAAATATTTTGTCAACTAATTATTAATTGGTTCAACAATTTTCCACTTGAAGACTAATTTTAATCTGTCTTCATACATCGATCAATGCAGTAGCCTTTCTGATCTTGTTACTCTAGCAGACCAACTGAAGTTGAATACAACTTCAATTTATCGATAGTCACCGCCTTTGTTAACATATCCGTTGGATTCTTACTTCCTTTGATCTTCTCTAATACTAACACATCATCTTCCAATAAAGATCTGATGAAGTGGTAAAAAAGCACAATATGCTTAGTTCTAGAATGAAATGCTGAATTTTTCACCAAGTTTATTACACTCTGACTATCACTATGCAAAGTATTTTTCTCCTGTTTGAATCCCAACTCAGTTAACAAACCTTAAAGCCATATCATCTGTTAACTAACTTCAGTCACTGCTACATATTCAACCTCTGTTGTGGATAAAATGACAATCTTTTGTATTTGTGACATTCAACTAACAGTTGTAGTTCCAACAGTGAATATATAACCGATAGTGCTTCTTCGATGATCAACTTAACCTCCAAAGTCTCCATCTACATAGCCTTATACTTTTAACTCTCCTTTACCAAAGTACAAACACTTCTCCGTGATACCTCGTAGATACCTCAAAATCCACTTGACTGCTTTCCAATGAGTTTTCCTTGAATTTGACATAAATCCGCTAATAACTCCCATTGCATGGCCAATGTCTAGTCTCGTACAGACCATAACATACATCAAACTCCCAATGGCTGAGGTATAAGGAACCTTAGCTATGAATTCTCTCTCTTCCTCCGTTTGAGGGGACTGATTCTTGGATAGGCAAAATTGACTGGCCAATGGTGTGCTAACTGACTTGGCATTGCTTATATTAAATCTCTGCAAAACACGGTTGATGTACTCTACTTGAGATAACTACAAGAACTCTCTCTGCTTATCTCTTGTGATTTGCATTCCAAGAATCTTTTTTGTTTAACCCAAGTCTTTTATGTCAGACTTTTTTGACAATTGCTGCTTCAACTTTTTGATATCATCCATATTTGAACTTGCTACTAACATATCATCGACATAAAGTAGCAAAATGATATAACTGGATTTATATCTCTTGAAGTAGCAACAGTGGTCGGCATTGCACTTATGGAAACCTTCCTTGTGCATGAAGCCATCAAACTTTATGTACCACTGTCTTGAAACTTGTTTCAGGTCATACAAACTCTTCTTAAGTCTACACACCATGTTATTCTTCCATTTTTCTGAGAAACCTTCTGGTTGGTGCATGTATATCTCTTCATCTAAGTCACTGTGAAGAAATGTGATTTTCACATTCAACTGTGTAAGATGGAGATCTTCAATAGCCACAATACTCAATACTATTTTGATAGTATTGAGCTTTATAACAAGAGAAAAAATGTCGATGTAGTCAGCTCATTCCTTTTGCTAGAATCCTTTGACAACTAGTTGAGCCTTGTATCTTTTGTAATCATCATGCTCCTCTTTTACCTGATACACTCATTTGTTATGAAGTGCCTTATTCCCTATGGGTAACTCAGCTAGTTCCCATGTCTGATTGGAGATCAGAGATTTCATCTCGCCTTTCATGGCAAACTCCCATTTACTAGGATTTCCAATATGATAAGGTTCATCATAACATTCAGGCTCCCCTCCATCAATCAAGAAAAGATAGTTCATATATCTCTTGTTAGGCACATGAGGCCGAGAAGACCTTCTTAATATAGGAGATTGAGTAAGAGGTTGTAGTGTTTCGGATTGATGCGCACTGCTTGGTCCAACAAGTTCCTTTGGCTGAGGACTTGCTATAATCGGTTCCGTTATGGAACTATCTGGAACATCATCTGCATCTGTAAATACTGACTCATTCTTTTCTAAGTTGTTTGTGGCTGTTTTATGCATGTCCTTGTACATCACCATTTTGTCAAAAATCACATCTCTGCTACGGATGACCTTTTTGTTTTCGTCATCCCAAATACGATGGTCAAATTCATTCTCACCATAGCCGATCAGAGTGCATTTTTTGGATTTAAGATCAAGTTTATTCCTTCCTTGATCACTGATATGCACATATGTTATACAACCAAAAACTTTTAAATGTGTTATCTTTATCTCTTTTTGGCTCCATACTTTCTCGGGTATTCTATGTTCCAATAGAACCAATGGTCCTCGATTGATTAAGTAAGCTGCTGTGTTGATTGCTTCTACCCAAAATTACTTCAGTAGACCTGACTGTATATGAATACTTCTGGCTCTTTTTGTCAACGTTCGGTTCATACGCTCAGCTACACCATTGTGTTGAGATGTATTTGACACAATTCTCTCCATTCTGATATCGTGCTCATAACAGAACTTCTTGAATTTGGTATCTTCATATTCACCACCATTGTCGGTTCTGAGCTTTTTTATCTTCAGACCTGTCTCATTTTCAACCATAGCTTTCCATCTCCTAAAAGTCTTGAACACTTCAGACTTATGCTTTAAAAAGTAAACTCATACCTTCCGAGAGATCATCGATGAAAGTCACGAAGTAGTACTTTTCACCAATGGATGAGACGGTCATTGGTCCCCGAATATCAGAGCGAATGAGCTCTAGTCTTTCTTTCTTTGGGGTTCTGCCACTTGTCTGAAAGCTAACACTTTTCTGCATTCCAAGTATGCAATCTTTGCGCATGTCTGTCTCCACTGACTGTAGACCTGGAAGTTTCCCCTTTGAATGCATAATCTCCATCCCCTTTTCATTCATATGACCTAGTTTTTGGTGCCATAGATTGAGATTTTCATTGCCATCTACAACTATGATTGAACAACGTGCTCCTGCTGTCATGTAAAGAGTGCCACTATTTTTGCCTCGAGCAACTATCATTACACCCTTTGAAATCTTCCAATCATCACCATGGAAGATTGTGATGTAGCCTTCGCTAGCTAATCACCATACTGAGATTAAGTTCTTTCTCAAATCGGGAATATGTCTAACATCCTTCAGCTCCCAAACAGATCCATTCAACTTAATTTTTACTATACCTTTACCAACAATAGTGCAAGGTTGATCATCACCAAGGTATACCTTTCAAAGATTTCTGGGAACATACCTCTCAAATAATTCTTTCTGCGAAGTAGCATGGAACGATGCTCCAGAGTCTAACACCCAAGACTCCTTCTTGCTATCTAAAGAGCATATCAATGTATCATTGCCTCATAAGGTGGAAGTAACATTTGCTTTGTCTTTGTTTTCTAGTCTTTTAGTGCACTCTTGCACTGATTTTTATAGTGCTGAGTTTTCCCACAATTCCAACATTCGAGAGTATTCGAGTTATGAAAATTACTGGAATTCAATTGGGTTATGACTATGTTGAGTTCATTGAGATGTTAAGCTACCAATACGCCTTCCATCATTCGCAAATTGAATAAACACCTCATCAGATGCACTTTGTTTGAGGTTGATGGCTTCTCATACATACTAAAGAGTGTCGTCATAAGACCCGCCGTGGTTTTTTCCTTTGCTATGTTGAAAACAATGTTGCTTTCAACATAACGAGATAATGTCAATCAGATAACTCCAATGACTTGTCTGTCTAGAAGAATCCAATCTTCTTCTTTCATAGCCTCTGGCTTCTTCCCTGAGAGAGGTTGATTTAAAATTTTTTGATATAAATAATCCTATATTTGCATTTTCTAAAAGCCAAAGTCCGCACCATCAAACTTCTCAATTTTCACCTTTCCTTCATCAACGACCATCGCTTCCACTCGAATCTAACTTCCTCTGGATCGTTTCTCACAATTTCTACAAACCACCATGTATTAAAACACCTCTGTAGATAAATTGGTACCACCGTGTATTAAAACACCTCTGTGGATAATATCATTGTCACATGAATAGTAATCGCCCAAAAAATATAGAAGAAACACAACCAAAGCTCTGATATCAGTTGTTAGGAAATAATATCAATTCCCCTATAATCAGATTTGTAAGAAAGCAAAGAAAAATACGAAATAATAAGACACATACAAATTGATAAGGGAGTTTAGCCAATTATGCCTACGTCTCCGGACTGTTGTAGATCTTTTACTGAAAGAAATAAAATTTACAAGTGTCTATAAATACTCGCAACCTCTCACTAAATCTTTTCTAAGCTTTTATTTTTCTCTCTCACTTTTGGATGAAATACATTACAAATGAATTCCTAATGCTATATATAGACCTTCATCTCCTCAATGGACACCAAGATTAATTCTCACATATTCAAATGGATGGTTGAGATCATTTCTCACCTACCTTCTTACCTACTAAATGGATGGTCAAGATTAATCTTCACCCACCAAATGGATAATCAAGATTAATTTTCACCCACCAAATGGATAGTTAAGATTATTTCACGTCTACTGTTTTATCTACCAAATATTTTGTCAACTAAATTATTAATTGGTATAACAAACTGTTTGTCTTTGTTTTTCAAATGTGTGCATTAATTTAAACAACTTTAATTAGAAAGATAAAGGAAGAGATTGTAAGGAAGTCCAAAGGGGTTCCTTTAGCAGTGATAATTCTTCAACAAATGAATATAATCAACTTTGGAGATTGGAGCAGAAGGAAAATGATATTTTACATTCTTTACGATTGAGTTATGAACAATTGCCATCTCATTTAAAAAGATGTTTTGCATATTTTTCACTTTTCCCCAAGGGTTTTTGATTCTTTTTCTGTGAATTGATCCAAATTTGGATGGAAAATGGTCATCTTCAATCCTCAAATGCATATGAAGATTTGGATGATGTTGGAGTGCATTATTTGAATGAATTACGACTAAGAGATTTCCTTCAAGATTTTGAGGAAATATTGGGTATTTTTTTTAATGCATGATTTATAGTAAATGATTTTATATTGTCAGTGTTCACGAAATGAGTGTTTCATGATAACTTCTACAAACTAACACTTCCCAAGAAATGTTAGGCATTTGTCATTTTTTGAACTTCAATAATAATAATAATAATTCAAGATGAATGATATTATTATTAATGTTTCCAGTTAAAAAATGCTTATTTCAAATAAAAAAAAAAATTACAAATCATGAAAACACTCAAATACAAGAATATCAAGCCCTTATGCTACAAAAAAAATGACCAAAAAGAAAAAGAAACCCAAAAGGAAGAAAATGATAAAACAAATATGACATCAACAATCATATATGAAACTAGCTAGATTAACAATTCATCAAGGAGAAGAGAAAAACAAAAAAGTAAAAAATAAGTGAAACAATATAATGACCGATCCTATATATCACATTAAGCAACATTCATTGATACTCTATATCACAATAAGTCCTCTGTGAGATCCTTGAAGAGGAGAAGTGCACCGCAACATAAGGACACAATACGCTTAAAGTACGATGCCTCAACTTCAATACTCCAACCTTAAACCGAATTCTTGCCTTAATCCTCACATCTAACTGAAGCTGTCCTGCTGATTTTTCATTCCTCAAATCCTTAGCCAAATCGTTAGACAATGCCACATCTCTAGCTTCAATCTTTGCCTCTAGCTGAGTTATGTTCCTTCGAGGTTGATGGAATGGCTCGAGGGTGTTAAAAGCGATAGTTTGATCATCATAAGACACAGAAACATCAATTGAATCATAGTATATAGACACCCTACCATTAGGGTTATGTGCCCTAATGACAAAGTCAAATGATGCATTAAGGTGGTTGTAATGGAGATTAAAATTATTTGCCATACCACTTTCGATTCAATACTCCATCTGTTTAGGCCGGATGATCAGCCAAGTGATTAGCACAACTATGCCCACGATTACTATCAGCGATAGTATAATGACTGCAATGATTCGAAGCAGCTTCGAATGGGCTGTGCCGCCGGTTTGTGACGGTGGCTGCTGGGTGGTGCTAGTCCCTTGTGCCATTGTTATGGAATTTATGGTCGGATTGATGTGTGATCAAATTGGGGATATAGTTTTATAGTGGATGTAAGGGTATGGAATTATGGATTTTTAATTTTTCTTTAAGAGCTAACATTAATTAGGGCATAAATAATCAATTTTTGCTTTGAAATCTTTATTAAATTTGCTCTTTAGTCTTTACCGTCAGCCATTAGAGTTCTGCTTTCTTTTTCCTTTTTCTTTTAACATTTCTTGCAAGAAACTCAAGAGATCTTACACATTCGGGTTCCATTGTTCTTTTCTTCATATTGAAAATTTTCAAGATTCATTAAAGCATCTATATGTGTTTAATGATCATTGCCTCCTAAGGTGGAAGTAACATTTGCCTTTGTCTTTGTTTCCTAGTCTTTCGGTGCACTCTTGCACTGATTTTTATAGTGCCCAGTTTTCCCACAATTCCAACATTCGAGAGTGTTCTAGTTATGAAAATTACTGGAATTCAATTGGGTTATGACTATGTTGAGTTCATTAAGATGTTACATCATTCACAAATTGAATAAACACCTCATCAGATGCACTTTGTTTGAGGCTGATGGCTTCTCATACATACTAGAGAGTGTCGTCATAAGATCTGTCGTGGTCTTTTCCTTTGCTATATTGAAAACAATGTTGCTTTCAACATAACGGGATAATGTCAATCGGATAACTCCAAGGGCTTGTCTGTCTAGAAGAATTCAATCTTCTTATTTCATAGCCTTTGGCTTCTTCCCTAAGAGAGGTTGATATAAAAATTTTTGATATAAATAATCCTATATTTGCATTTTCCAAAAGTTAAAGTCTGCACCATCAAACTTCTCAATTTTCATCTTTCCTTCATCAGCGACCATCACTCCCACTCGAATCTAGCTTCCTCTGGATCGTTTCTCACAATTCCTAGAAACCACCGTGTATTAAAGCACCTCTATATATAAATTGGTACCACCGTATATTAAAATACCTATGTGGATAATATCCTCACATGAATAGTAATCACCCGAAAAAAGATAGAAGAAACACAAACAAAGCTCTGATACCAGTTGTTGGGAAATAATATCAATTCCCCTATAATCAGATTTGTGAGAAAGCGAAGAAAAATGCGAAATAATAAGACACACAAATTGATAAGGAAGTTTAGCCAATTATGCCTACGTCTCCGGACTGTTACAGATTTTTTACTGAAAGAAAGAAAATTTACAAGTGTCTACAAACATTCACAACCTCTCACTAAATCTTTTCTAAGCTTTTATTTTTCTCTCTCACTTTTGGATGGAATACATTACAAATGAATTTCTAATGCTATATATAGGCCCTCACCTCCTCAATGGACACCAAGATTAATTCTCACCTATTCAAATAGATGGTTGAGATCATTTCTCACCTACCTTCTTACCTACTAAATGGATTGTCAACATTAATCTTCACCCACCAAATGGATAATCAAGATTAATTTTCACCCACCAAATGGATAGTTAAGATTAATTTTCACGTCTACTGTTTTACCTACCAAATATTTTGTCAACTAAATTATTAATTGGTACAACAAACTGTTTGTCTTTGTTTTTCAAATGTGTGCATTAATTTAAACAACTTTAATTAGAAAGATAAAGGAAGAGATTGTAAGGAAGTTCAAAGGGGTTCCTTTGGCAGTGATAATTCTTCAACAAATGAATATAATCAACTTTAGAGATTGGAGCAGAAGGAAAATGATATTTTACATTCTTTACGATTGAGTTATGAACAATTGTCATCTCATTTAAAAAGATGTTTTGCATATTTTTCACTTTTCCCCAAGGGTTTTCGATTCTTTTTCTGTTAATTGATCCAAATTTGGATGGAAAATGGTCATCTTCAATCCTCAAATGCATATGAAGATTTGGATGATGTTGGAGTGCATTATTTGAATGAATTACGGCTAAGAGATTTCCTTCAAGATTTTGAGGAAATATTGGGTATTTTTTTAATGCATGATTTATAGTAAATGACTTTATATTGTCAGTGGCAGGAAATGAGTGCTTCATGATAACTTCTACAAACTAACACTTCCCAAGAAATGTTAGGCATTTGTCATTTCTTGAACTTCAATAATAATAATAATAATAATAATAATTCAAGATGAATGATATTATTATTAATGTTTCCATTTAAAAAAATGCTTATTTCAAATTAAAAAAATTTACAAATCACGAAAACACTCAAATACAAGAAAATCAAGCCCTTATGGTACCAAAAAAAAAAGACCAAAAAGAAAAAGAAACCCAAAAGGAAGAAAATGATAAAACAAATATGACATCAACAATCATATATGCAACTAGCTAGATTAGCAATTCATCAAGGAGAAGAGAAAAACAAAAAAGTAAAAAATAAGTGAAACAATATAATGACTGATCCTATATATCACATTAAGCAACATTCATTGATACTCTATATCACAATAAGTCCTCTGTGAGATCCTTGAAGAGGAGAAGTGCACCGCAACATAAGGACACAATACGCTTAAAGTACGATGCCTCAACTTCAATACTCCAACCTTAAACCGAATTCTTGCCTTAATCCTCACATCTAACTGAAGCTGTCCTGCTGATTTTTCATTCCTCAAATCCTTAGCCAAATCGTTAGACAATGCCACATCTCTAGCTTCAATCTTTGCCTCTAGCTGAGTTATGTTCCTCCGAGGTTGATGGAACGGCGCGAGGGTGTTAAAAGCGATAGTTTGATCATCATAAGACACAGAAACATCAATTGAATCATAGTATATAGACACCCTACCATTAGGGTTATGTGCCCTAATGACAAAGTCAAATGATGCATTAAGGTGGTTGTAATGGAGATTAAAATTATTTGCCGTACCACTTTCGATCCAATACTCCATCTGTTTAGGCCGGATGATCAGCCAAGTGATTAGCACAGCTATGCCCACGATTACTATCAGCGATAGTATAATGACTGCAATGATTCGAAGCAGCTTCGAATGGGCTGTGCCGCCGGTTTGTGACGGTGGCTGCTGGGTGGTGCTAGTCCCTTGTGCCATTGTTATGGAATTTATGGTCGGATTGATGTGTGATCAAATTGGGGATATAGTTTTATAGTGGATGTAAGTGTATGGAATTATGGATTTTTAATTTTTCTTTAAGAGCTAACATTAATTAGGGCATAAATAATCAATTTTTGCTTTGAAATCTTTATTAAATTTGCTCTTTAGTCTTTACCGTCAGCATTAGAGTTCTGCTTTCTTTTCCCTTTTTCTTTTAACATTTCTTGCAAGAAACTCAAGAGATCTTAGACATTCAGGTTCCATTGTTCTTTTCTTCATATTGAAAATTTTCAAGATTCATTAAAGCATCTATCAGGACATGAAATCTTATAAAATACACTAAAAAATTTCTAAAACTGCTGATTTTCTTAGTAGACGACCACTTTTGACTATTTTGCTAATATTTTCTAAGAATAAGATAATAAAGATTATTTGTTCTTCAAAAATTAATTAAAGAAGTTACTTTAATGAAGGATGAGTCAATTGATTTGCTAAGTTATTGATTACAATATTATGCTCAATATAGCCAACTAATTAGAAGTATATATAGCGGCATATATAATTGTGTTGAGATGATTTTTTTATTAATTAAATCGTAATCGAAACCTACAAAAATAACCAGAAAATATATGAAAAACCTAAAAAAATATATAGAAATTATGAATATTTATAAAGGTTTTTTTTTTGGGTCCAGATCTAATTTATGGTCGGTCAAGTCAATATTGAATATATGCTCAATATACTCATTATTGAGTTAATTACTTGGTAAATCTTGCCATTGCTGAAGCAATCTTTACAATATGGAATTGGAATCTTCGTAATACTTTAATAGTAAATCTTGCTTTGCCTTCAAGTAATTCCAAATAGGATTAGGGTCCAATATTTTAGGTATTTCAATCTTATTAATTTGCTCCTATTATATAAGATTTCAATAGTGATAAACATATTTTAAATGGATATGGATAGTGATTTCACTACTTTTTTTATGGATCTGATAATATTTTTTAGCCTTTTATTATGTTATTATAATTTTATATTTTATATTTGATAAATACCTATTAATTCCTATTTACCTTTTTCATCGCATACATTTATTTTTAATATTATGGGATTCTCATAATAAAAAAAAATAGAAATAACGTAAGACTCAAATGCTGTAAAATGTAAAAAAAATAAGATAATATGGAGAACATAAGAAACTAATAAGCACTCCTCTTTATATTTTAAATCCATGTTCACTTTTTTTTAGACAATGATTTTTTTTTACTTAATTTTTTATGATATGATGAAAATTTAAGAAATTACATATTGTTGATAAAAAAAAAATTAAATGTGGGATGAAAAAATTAAATAGCATAATATATATAGCCTTCCGAGTTTTCTTCATTGAAAATCAGTACAGGCTAGCCAATAATCTTGAATTTTTAAAGAACACAAACATTTATATATTGAATTGATTTTTTCTGTGAATAGACTTAAATCAAAGTAATCCATTAACAAACCAAAGCAACCAATCATTATAACACATGTGGCTCCACAATGCTCATTAATTTTGATCCTAATAATTAAAATTAGGTATAATCCTCCTTTTCCTAATTCTTGTGCCCTAATTCAAAGGCCATAACATCTATTATTACTGACTTATGTCATATCAAAATCCAAATATCTCTTAATTCTTTTCTAAATTTTTTTTCATATGTTCATTATGCCATCACTTGATAAAATTTCTACAAGCACACAGTTTTTTTTTAATTAATTTTTCTCGTCAAGACCATGGCCAAAAAAGAATTTAAAATTAATGCTTTAGTAAGAGAAATTAATTAATTCAGACAAACAGGAAATCAACTTCAGTAACTTAACTATATGTTGAAGTCTTGTGAGATTCAAACAAATCTCAGTATATCGTCACGCGCTCCAAGGGATTCTTATTTGTATTGATACCGATCAACCCCTGTTATTCCAGGAAGGAAAAAAATCAAAAATTTCAGTTGAATCAAATGCAATTTAAAAATTTTAAATTATTCAATTTAATTGATTATATAATTAAATTAGGCTCAAAACCAAATAAACTAATCGAAGGAAAATATTTTGATGTGATTGATTATTCTATTTTAGGAAATTTGACATATTTGAAATTGAATAAATGAGATTAGAGAATCAAACCGAGTTAATCTGAATGCATATATAACACTGGTAGCTGGATGTGAGTAATTGATTGATTGGATTTTTGGAACCGAACTGCCAAAAATTAAACAAATCAAATTTTCTAAAATTAAAATCCAATATCAAATAAAATAAAATCGAAGTGAATTCAAATATTTCAATTGGATTTGATTCGATCTTGTCATTTTTAATATTAAATAAAAAATTATATATATATATATATATATAGTTTGATTGGTATATTTCAAACAGTTCACAAATTTAAAAACCAGATTAAATTTAAAAAAAAATGAATACCAAATCGCATAAACCAAATTATATAAACCGAAATAGTTTGATTCGATGCAATTTTTTATTTTCTGGACCTCCTACCTATAGTATATGCCTGATCAAAAGGAGCGTGTGGCGCGTGGGGATCACCAAATTGGAGCAAAATGTATTATATTGAGAAGAAAGGTGAGACATAGAAAAGAAGAAAAAGAGAGTGGACATCAGATGCAAAGCAATGGAGGGGGTTGCTGTATATCCTTTGGGAGATGCGGCCTCTGCTAACCCATGGGAGAAGGAACCCATCATTTTGCTATCACTTTTATATATACTGGATCTTCTATCCCTGTAATTAGCTATCTGTGTCTAGGTTGACATTCAATACAAGCCGATGAGCGCTAGTAATTCCTCTTAGCACTTGTGCCGCCACACACCACCACGTACGGTGGTGGGCGGTGGCAGAATGTCGATTTCTGGCAGAAAGTTTGGGAGATAAAAAAAGAAAACATTCTCCCACTGGGCAACCTCAGTCCTTTGGCATTTTTCCTCTTCTTTGGTGATGTTGGCATGATCTCGTGGCTCAAGAACTTGAAGGTATTCATAATCATGATGCATGATTAATATTCAAGTTAGACTATTTCCAGCTTTTTTTTTTTTATGTGTTTTTCCCTTAATAGTTATGCTCTAGAAATGTTTGGAAAGGTTATGTCTTTTCTCGTATAATGCAAGTTTTGTATGTTTAGACTTTAGAGCATAGTTTCTAATTGGAATTTATGAAAAATAATAAAAACCCATATTAGTTTGTCGGGTGCTTTTTTGTTATATGTGTGATTTTGTGCCAGAATATTTAGCTAGCCTCTTTTTGTTTGGAATTAAAGAAGTGAAGCAATATCTTTGTATTTCCATTTCAGGACCTCAATTATTATTAAGTTCTGTTACTTGCTTATTAATTAAGATGATTAGTTTTTTTCACTGCCAGTGCTACAAGATCTATCAAGAAAATATTTAATACTAAAAAAATTAATTGTAAACGCCAAAACAACAGAATCTGAATTGCTAGCAACAACTCAGAATTGAAATTTGGGTTTATCGAGGCCAACAAATCCCAGCTTGGTCATTCCGAAGAAGAAGAGCAGCTCCACTAGGAGGATGGTCCAATATAGTAATACCGGGTCCATGTTTTAAAGACTAATTAGCAAGAAAATCAGCAACTTGGTTTACTTCTCTATAAATATGTCTTATCTTGATTTCCCAATCACTTCTCATAAGTTGTTTAAAGGTACTAATCAAATTCGCGCGAGCACTCTCATCAGTTCCATCATTGGTTGTGAGCCAAGAAACCACCAAAAGAGAATCAACTTCAGCTATAATTTTTCTGAAACCTTTTTCCCAAGCCATAGAAAGGACCCTGGATTACAGCCCATAATTCGGCTTCTACCGCATTGCAACTTCCAATATTAATAGTAAAACCCCAAACCCACCTCCCAGAATCATCTCAAAAGACACCTCCGCCTCCAGCGAAACAATCCCCCCCCTTTTTGAACAACCATCCGTATTAAGCATAAACCATTCATTGGGAGGAGGATTCCAACTAACAAATAAAGTATGTAAAGGAGAAGGAGCATCACCCAAGACATTATTACGGTCAAAAGCTGATTTAATAAAACCAAAAGTCTGGTAAACGTTGCTGATTGTTTTGAAAGACCCGTTCATTTCTCCAAATCCAAATATGGCAGATTGTATTAGCAAAAAATTCAGGCCAAGGATGAGAGATAGTTGTCTCACAATGATTCAACAAATTTCAAATCAACCATTCAGAGAAGGAAAGAGAATTTTGCACCTGTAATTCTGCAGGAGTGAGAAAAATGTTCCAAATGGGAGTCACCAAAGAGTAGTTCCGAAATAAATGGAGGCAATTCTCCCCAATAAAAGGACAAGCCTTGCAATAATCAACATTGCACAAACCTCTCCTGACGCTTTCTGCATTACACATAACCCTTTCATGACCTATTTGCCATAGAAGAATTTTAATCCGCTGAGGAATATAGATTCTCCAAACTTTTTTCCATAATGTGCTTTGGTGAATATTGACCTCACTCCCAATATCAAAATAAGCACATTTAACTTTGAAAAAACCTGAAGGGTTCAAAACCCAACACAATTCGTCCTTCAAATTACTATTATTTCTAAGAATAAAAGCTGACAACTTGTTCAGGAAAGATTCATGAAGACTCTCTACTTCATTGCAAACAGTAATTGGCAGAAGCACAGGTTGCATTGTATAGAAAGGAATAGTTGAAAGAATCTATTGGGCTAAAGTGATTCGCCCAGCAAGAGATAATTATTTCCTTGACTAGCCTTCCAGACGAGCACTCATCTTATCCAAGATATACTTATAAAGCCCAGCTATGTTCTGACCATGAACCGAAGGCACCCCTAAATATCTATTTAAATTTGAAGTAATAGGGATGCCTGACAGATAGGAAAGTTCAAAGGCTAGAGAAGCTTCCACATTGGAAGACACAAAAAGACTAGACTTGGCAAAATTAACTTGCTGTCCAGAGGCTCTGCAGAAAAAATTGAGACACTCCATAACCATCTTCATTCGGTCAGTCGATGCTTCAGCAAAAAGGATCATGTCATCTACAAACATCAAATGTGAGATAAAAGGACCCTTTCTAATCAAGCCATAGGTGTTTCCGAAAACCATTCTGAACAGCTGTATTGATGATATGGGAGAATCTCTCAATATAAAGGACAAACGAGTAAGGAGAAATTGCATCACCCTGATGAATTCCCCTACTAGGCTTGAAGCTGTCCAGTTTTTCCCCATTCCAAAGAACCGAGAGCTGAGCTGTTTCAATATAGGTCATGATATTCCGAATCCAATCAAAACTTAGACCTATATGAAATAGAGTGCTTCTAATGAAATCCCATGAAAGCCTATCATAGGTTTTTTCAAGGTTTATTTTCAGCGCCATATAACCAGGTCCTGATTTTTTAGTTCTCATAGTATGGAGAGCTTCTTGATAAACTACAATGTTGTCAGTAATTTGATGTCCAGGCACGAAACTACTCTGATTTGGGGAAATAACAATAGGAAGGATATGTATCAACCTATTAGTTAACATCTTGGTAATAACTTTATAGGCGACATTGCAAAGCCCAATAGGACGCAACTGAGATAGGGATTCGGGAAGGTTGATTTTAGGAACAAGAACAATGAGAGTTTCATTGACCTCTGGAGGTAAGTCACCATGCTGAATAAACTCCAACACAAACTTACAAAGAGAGTCATTAATGACCAGCCACATCTTTTGGTAAAAACCAGCATGGAGACCATCTGGACCCGGAGCTTTGGAATGACTCGTGTCAAAAAGAGCATTACGGACGTCATCCTTCACAAACGGCTTTTGAAGGTCATTAATTTGATCTTGAGACAAAGGGGGAAAAAGCCATTTTGAAGAGTCTCTAGGTGGCAGTTAATATCAGCAGAAAACAACTTCTGGTAGAAACTCTGAACCATGCTTTTAAGCTTCCGATCGCTCGAAATCCAGTTGCCTTCGTTATTATGAAGAGTTCTGATTCTATTTTTACTCCTAATCATAGTGCTCATATGAAAAATCTTGTGTTTCGATCACCAGAACAGATCCAATCTTCTCTAGATTTCGGATACCAGTGGATCTCCTCCTGAGCCAAAACCAAATCCAGCTCTTTACGAATTTTCTTTTCCAGTTTGTAAAGGCCATTATGAGGTTGAGTATCAAGCTGCTGTTGAATGCCCTTCAATCTCGCCCAAAGCCTGTGTTTTCGTTTGAAAATACTTCCAAAGACAATTTTATTCTAATGAGATAGAGAAGAGGCCATCATCTTAGTCTTATGAAGAAAATCACCAGCAGGATTCCAATTCTATTTAACAACATCCCCCACTCCATAGTGAGTAAGCCATGCAGCTTCAAAACGAAAATGCTTGGTTCTAAGTCTTCTAGTTCTTGAATTTAAAGAAATGAGCAACGGGACATGATCAGAACAATTTTTTGGGAGGTGGGATACTATAGCTTCCTCAAAGATATAACGCCATAAGTCATTACAAAGGGCTCGGTCTAGTCTAGCTGCAACAGCATTGGACACATTTTGACCCCTGTTTCAGAAGAATAGAGTGCCTTGAAAGCCAATATCAAAAAGCCCATTATTAAAGATCCATTGAGAAAAAGAGTTTATTTCTGTTGTGGTTGAAGGCAAAAGCAGAGTTAGCTTCATCAGGAGAGAGAACTGAGTTGAAGTCACCCGCAACTATGGACCATTAATATTCAAAGATGACTGGGAAAGATCAGATCAAAGAGATTTTCGAAGACTAGGGTTTGGGCTCCTAAAAACAATTGAAAATAACCAAATGCTCTGAGTAGAATAACTCACTTGTAAATGGATAAATTGAGGATGAGTAACAATAAGCTCAACACCCACATATTGCTGCCAGAAGACCCAGATACTGCCACTGAATCTTACTGCCTCAACTCGAATCCAATACTTAAAACCCAGAGACATGCAAATCCGGTCGACATGAAATCCACTAACTCGTGTCTCCACAAGACCCAAAATGTTGGATTTACGCTTATGCTCAAGATACTTGAGAGTGCGGTTAAACTCTCTCGAGGCCGCACATTGACAATTCCAAATTAGAATGTCCATAAAAAAAAAAAAGATTGAAGATAGAAAAAAGAAGAGAAATGAAAGGCAATGTGACGGAAATCCCAAACCAGAACAGGTAACACTATAAGAAAACAGATCAGCCGAGATGACCCAGCTCCATCTCAGACTCACCTACACTCGTCTTATTCTCATCATCATCCTCCATGCTCGAATCTTCATTGCTTGAATCGGAATCAGATCCCATGTTCCAAGCTTTCGCCATATTGGAAGTTGAGAGAGGGGGATCCTGATGGTGCTCAACTTCAGTTCAAGAGTAGAATGACCATGATATTTGCGTTGAGAGGGATTACTGACATGGGTAACTGTAGCTCTGGTGACTTCTCTTGAGTTCTTGCTTCTTCGAACCACCATATGTTCAGCCTCTGCAGCTGTTTGGCTGAGACCGTTATTTTTGTCCTCCTTCAAAACAACATAATCATTCTTTGTTTTGTTCATCCTCTGCAGCTGTTTGGCATCTTGACTGTTTGGGTGGATTGGATTTGCACATTGGGCCTACGGCCTCTTCCTCTACTGGACCCATTAAAACTCACTTTTTGACTAGTAATGAAGTCCACCTTCGGCCCGTTAGCCTCCTCCAAATCTCCTTCCTGGCCCACCTTAACCTCCTCTAAATCTTCTAATATTGAAAATCTGGGCTTTTTACTTAAATAGGTAGAAAATAAAATATATTTACCAAAATATGCGATATAAAACTTATTTTCTAAAATATGTATTTTTTTTTTGCCGGGTGGCAAAGTAATTAAGTCATATGCAATTTGATCATAATTCAAAGTGACGATGTGTGAAGGCAATATAATCAACACTCATATTAGTGATCATATGCTGAGAATGCACATGAAAGCTGGGGTGTGCAATTTTATGCAGGGAATATCTACATACAATATAGCTTTACACATATCGCTACTCATACTAGATAGCGATATGTGAACAATATTTTTGAGTAGCAATCTATGTCATACTACCTTTTTCTCTCACCCATTAAATGTCAAACATCTCTGCCACCCAGTGATTGCTAGTATTGGTGGTGTTCATCTTTACTGGCATATGGCCAATTATACCAGTGACCTGCCTCAAATCGCTAGTCATATTAGAGATCTTTAGTCAATATGCTCATTTGCTCTGCATGCATAGTCTAGCTCACATTGCATGCCTAATATGCATGTCCGACTACGTGATGAGATTGACATACAACACCAATATGATTGGCAATCGTGTGCCTAAAATTTCCACCTCATGCCCACTTGGAAAAAACATGCATACTTTAGAAAATAAGTTTGGTTTACACCTATTTTGATATATATATATATATATATATATATATATATATATATATATATATATATATATATATATATATATATATATATATATATATATATATATATATCACTTATTTAAGTAAAAAACCCTAAAAATCTTGAGTGCTCAACTAAAATCTTCCCTTTCTTATTAGACATTGCATCATATCTCTTTTTATTACCATACATGTTCACTTTGTTATCACGGAAATTAAATTTATTGACATTACTGTGTGAACGTGGTGGAGCCAACATCTACACCTCAAAATCCTCCACTACTTCAGGCCTGATTAGCGAATTTTTAGCAACATTCCTTAATTGTCTATCCAATGTAGTTTCTTGCTCCCATTCGTTCATCTGAACTTCTGCATCGTCATTGGTGTTATGGTTGGACATGGAATACTACTTCTTTCTATAGCCATACTTCCCACATTTCAAACAGACAAGGTGTATGCATTCATATTCAATTCTCTTTACTCTTCTTATAAGGTTAAATTTCAAAATGAAAGGTTTAAATAAATCTACCTCAACGTACAAACGAGCAAAACAACCCCTGAATACCAACGTGATAGCATCATCAATTTTTATTAGTTTACCAATCTTTGAACCAAGATTTATTAAAAAGTCATAATCAAAATACTCAATTGGTAAGCAAAGGAATTGCACCCAGACCAAAATCCTCTCAATCACATCTTATTATATGTCAAAGCTGGGGGGACTATTGTCTAACTGTGAGGTAATTATCTAACACAATCCAAGAGCCTCCATAAAGTGCAAACTCATAATCTTATTTGGAGACAAACTTAACTAAGAAATAGTCATTATCAATAGCTATTAGCTCCAATGGAGATTTTGGTTTCCACATAGCTTTTATCCTTCTTAACAAATAATTGTAACTTATCAATCGGCCAAACACCTTAACGGTGAGTGTCTGCCTCTAAGATATGTTGTCACGAGCTTGGTCTTTTGCTACCAATAACCGCGTGACACTAGCAAACTTCCATCGCTTGAATATTAGTCAGTTTCTCTTATGAATACTAAATATAACTAGCAAGTAAGCATTACATACTACTAGAATTGGGTGGAGAATTGTAGAAGAGCTTCTTGCGGTGCGTGACAATATGCACATGGATTTTGTCCTTTCTACTTATGTAAATGGTGGACAATCATTATCACCCCCACCTTTTTCCAGTTCAAAATCTTCCTCATCATCTGATACCTCCTCTTGTCCATTCTCTTCAATATTGTTAGACTTGTGGCCTAGCAAAGTATCTTTAAAATAGACTTTTGTAGAATCCAACATGGTCACTTCCATGTTAGTAGATATCCTATTTTCCATTCCTTCGTCAACCATGGCCAAATCCTTTGATTGGACATCAGATTCCTTAGCGATCTTCATTAGGTTTAGCCTTTTATTGCTTTTGATTAGCTGATCGGATTCCTCTGCAAAGCGAAAATTTTTGTTTGGATTCTCTAGAGAGCCCCCATGGTAAATAGAGTGACATTTTATCCTTTTTTTACTGATCTAATAAACACTTGAATTAATTTAAAATTACTATTACTCACTATATAAATTTTTAGAATGATCAATTTATCAGACATCAACAAATTTATTTATAATGACTTGTTTTATTAGATACTTGAATCTATTTGTAATGATTCATTAAATAGTAAAACTTATTTATAATGATATATTAGTAAAATTTAAACTTGCTATCAGTTGTTCTGTAGGCCATAAGCATGAAGTATGCCCCATATAAAAAAATCAAGTATTTAATAAATCATCCAAAAAATATACACAAAATTTTGAAACAAGTACAGGAAAAATTTTTAGGTAGTAGGAATCACAACGAGATGGGTTTGAGGCGAAGTTCCTAGTTTCTGACTCCGATGCATTCCCTGTCGGAAAAATTTTTTTGATCTTGAACCTCGCATCACACAAGAAAGAGATCCCCGATTTTTATTAAATTTTTTTATTTTATTTTATTATAAAAAATATTTTTATTTAAATGAGTGTTATATTTTATTTTATTATTTTAAAAAATATTAATTATGTTAAAGTTAAAATTATATATTCTGTTCGGGGTCGAGATCGGGGATCAAGGTGGGGGATGTATGTCTTGTTCCTGCTCTGTCCTCGATACAAAAAAATTTGGAGTTGAGAGAGAGAATAAAAATTGTAAAAAAAATTGCCTCATTCAGTGCCGTACAGTGCAGGAACAAGTCCAATTGTTATCTCTATTAGGTAGATTCAGTCTAACACGTTATCTGTAAATTAATCTAATTACACAATGACACATATTTTATTATTTTATTCATATTGATTGATGTGAATACAATGATTAATGTAATTGGATCAGTTTATAGATGATATATTAGACTCAGTGATACGTATTTTATTATTTTATTTACATTAGTTGATGTAAATACAATAATTAATTAATGTAATTTTATTAGTTTACATATTATATGGTAGACTGAATCTTCTTAAAAAAATTTAAATTTTATATATAAATTTATATATTATACCAAATCCACTTAATTCATAATAAATTGTCCATAATAAGGAAAGTTTTTCACAATTAATTTTAAATTAGTAAATAAAATTAGTTATTTTCCATGACAAAAAAAATAGTGGATGAACTTTGTAATTGAACGGATGGATATTGAAATATATGTAATAAATTTGTTATGGATATGAGGTAATTCAATAATTTAATAAGTTTAGGTTGTAATTATAACTAAATTCTTAAAAGAAAAACTCAATAAAGTGTCATATATAACATATCAACAAAAAAGAGAGGCACAAATTTGTATTATGCCAATTGACTTGTAGAGGACATCATGATTAATCAAGCTTTGGGTGGTCGATATCAGACCATACTTCGAATTGAAAGGTCGAACATTTTTAGGACATGATAGAAAAATTCAATATATAGCAATTTTATATTTCACATATCATATACTTACATGGAAAAAATTATTTTGTATTTTACAATATAAATTTATACAAAATGTATTTTGAATAAAAGAGAATTTAAATTAACCCATTTTGGAGTATAACCACTTAATTTAGTTCTGACATATATTTTAATAAGATGGGATTAAAATTAAAATTCACACTTAATAAATTATTATTTATTTGTAATGGTATTTCAAAGATTTGGTAATTTTTCTCCTTTTTATTATCTTTCTCTCTATATATAAATGATATGCAAGTATTTTTATTATATATCTTAGTTATAATTTATCTTTTATAGAAGATCAAAGTAAAAAATAAAATGTTGCATGTCATTCATTTATAGTGGAAAAAATAGTTAAGAAATTAAAAAAATAGCATTATTCTTTGACAAAATGTATTATGTAATAGTTTTTTTTTCCAAAAATGTATAAAAAATAATTGTGTATGTCTAAAATCACTAGATGAACATGAATTTTAGCCCAATTTGAAATATTTAAGAAAAATGTTAAAGGTGCAAATTGAAACTTAAGGTATAGGCCAAAAAATGCACTCCATAATAAAATTTGATTCAGTTAGGCTTCATACTAAAAACCAATCCAATTGACCCTTATACTAAAATTTTGGAATACAAAATAACTTAGAATTAGATAGGTAACAGAGGGCTAATTTAACCAAAATTTTAGTAAAAATGATCTAAAATTTTAGTATGAGAGAATAATTGGATCGAGTTTTACCATGGAGGCCAACGTGTTTTTTGATCATATCTTAAGGGCCTATGTAACACCCTCTTTTATAATAAATATTAATCAAACTATATAAAAGAATGTTATAATATATATGATTTAAAATGCATTTAATTTAATACTCTTATGCATCATGATCATAATGACTAATTTGAAACATCTAAATAATAAACACCATATAATTAAATACAATAACGATCGACTCTCACTAGCCTAAAGGTTTTATAAAAAAAATAAATAGTTATAAAACTATATATTCCTTAAATTAAAAGCATGTACAACTGTAACTACATAAATCTTAAAAGAACAACCAGAAATGTCACGTCCATCAATTTAGGCTACGGTCGACACGGGTGTTTCGCGACCGGACGCGCCGGTCTTACCGAAAATCATGCACGTGCGGGGTCGGAATTGAGTCGATATGATTGAAGTCTAAACTGGGACTGAGAATAAATTAGAGATTTTATTTTAATCACGTAAAACTGAAATTTTTACGAAAATTGACGAAAATGATGTTGGGATTGTAAATAATACGATTTTTGCACTGTCATAAAATCATGAACGGAGCATACCGAGACGTAAAGAATATTAAGGCGGACTCCCAAGTATAATTTGGTGTCAAAAATCAATTGTTTAGGGCACCAAATTAAATAGATAAAATTTATCTTGCGGTACCGTAAAAAAAATGCAATTGTTTAGGGCACCAAAAAAATGCAATTTTTGCTCCGGTACTCCAATTTTAAAACCGAATATACCGAAATATAGAGAAAATTAATTCATGAATAATGGTATAATTAATTGTTGAAAATTATTTATTTCGGGCTTGGAATTAATGGATTTAACAATTTTGGAGAAAATAAATTAAAATAATAATAATATAATAATAATAATAACAAAAAAAAAGAGGAAATGGAATTCGGCCATAAGGCCATGAAAAAAAGAGATGAGTCATCTCTCCATTAAATAATAATAATAATAATAATAATAATAATAATAATGTAAATGTTCCCCATTAACTAATAAAAAAAAATATTTCTTGAATTAATTTAGGTAGTAGTCGGCCATGTTCCCCATTTTTCTAAATGTTCTTCTTCCTCATTCCATTTTCACTCTTCTCTCTCTCTCTCTTTTCCTTTCTCAAAACCAAATTTCTTTTTTTTTTTCCTTCTTCCATCTCTCTTATGTTCTTCTTCTTTCCTCCTACTTTCATTTTCCATTTGTTTCTCTCCCAAAACCGAAGCAACAAGTGAAGGGAGGTGAGACTTGAAGCTCGACCAAGGAAAGCTCAAAATTTTTGAGGGCTTTGCATGATTGGAGACTAAGGTAGCCTCGGGTTGAAGGAGATTAATTCTAGGTGAAAATTTTTATTTTGGCTTTAATTCTTGTTTTTCCATGTACCCGAGAACTTAAACTTTCTAATCAAATATATCATTCGGATTTGTTTCCTTTCATAAAATTCAAAATTTATTTGTAATTAGTGTTGTTGAAGTTGAAGTTGAAGTTGAGAATTATGTTGGAAATGAAGAAATAAGGAAACTATTTTGGAATGAATACCGTGAACGTGAGATAGTATTTTGAAGTAGGATTTAACTTTGTGTTAAGGAAATGGTATTTTGATGGTGGGTTAGAGATTTAACCGAGAATCATAGAGAATAATAGGGTGATATTGTGTAAATTAAGATTAAGGAAGGAGAAATTTAATTAACTAAAAAAAATTTTAAAAAAATATTAATTAACCGAAAATTGTAAAATGGTTTGAGAGATAATTATGTATAATAAAGTAAATTAAATTGATTAATATTAAATGGAAGTTAATGGAATTTAAAATAAATTAAAAAAATATACATAATTAAATAGAAATTGGACCAAAACTTAATGAATAGAATTTAGATAATATTATGAGTTAGTAATAATAAAGAAAAAAAATTAATTAATTAAATTAAACCAATTAGTGAATTAAGTGAAAAATGCAATTTAAGCAAGAAAACAAAATAGTTGAATTAATTATTGGGATAAATGAAGATTTGAATAAATAAAGATAATGAATAAATTGACTATAGTAAAAAATAAGTTAGTAGATTTCAAAAGAAATATAAAATTTATACTCGTAAATTAATGTGAGCGATGTTGGGCTAAATTTTAGAAATAAATAGATTTTCGCTATTTGGAAGAATATTCACTTCTAAATATTTGACAGTTAAATATAATTTTATTAGGCTCACATTCGACACAAGTGCCGACATCAGGTAAAGGAAAAGAGCCTGCAGACGCGACAAGGCGATAAACTTGGTTTGTGCAATTATTTATAATAATGATTATTTATAAATGAATTTAAATTTTATAATATATGAAATGGAAATAAATGAGTTTGAGAATAGTTTTGTGTAATATATATATATATATATATATATATATATATATATATATATGTAAGTTTTAATTATTTATTTTATAGAAGTTATTGTATTTTCGCCCACGTATTAGCATAGACTTGACTCAGGGATTTGTTGGCATGCCAATAGGGTAGGAACTCCTTGGCCTGTGGCTATCTTGGTCATGAGAGATATTGACTAATCCTGTGGTTATATTGATCAGCCGTGGGGTTATGATTTAACCCTGGTCCTGTGATTATCTTGGACCAAACATGTTATATAAATATATATTCCGATCATGTGGTTATCTTGGATCGAGACTGATCTTGTAGTTATCTTAGATCAGCTAAGTGGTTATGATTTGACCCCGGTCCTGTGAATTTCTTGGACCTTAACTTTTTCGTCGACTAACGGTACCCCGTGTGTCCCTATGATTGGGTCTACTACGTCTTAATATATGAGCTTACAAAAGTTTTATTTTAATAAATAGATGTAGTATTGCGTTTTAAGTATGTGCTTATAATTTGACATATGAACAAAAATTATATTCTAAAAAAAAAAGTTTTACTGTTATTTCTATTTATTGAAAATGTTTATGCCAGTTTATTTATACCAGTATAATTGTTGTTAAATGTATTATTTTATGGAAAAAGGATTTCAATGATTTTCAGTTATATATATATATATATATATATATATATATATATATATATATATTTATATTTATAGTTATTTAAAATGATGGTTATTATTATATATCATTGCACCACTGAGTTTAAAACTCAGCGCGGGAGTTTATTTTTCTCTCGCGCAGGTATTAGGACGAGGGTTTAGAGTGACGAGTTATCTGAGTGTGCCGTTGGTTTAGTGAGTCCCATAAATGGAGCAAAGCAGCAGTGGTAGCCATCCGGACAGGGTTGATTCCTTTTTGTAAGCACTTATATATATGCGCACATAAACAGTCTGTAGATATTTATGACCAGTTGTGGTCATATGGATTATATGTATAAAAATAAATATGTAAATTAAAGTTTTATTTTTGTTATGCATATATGAGATGTGAATATAAGATGATATATATATATATATATATATATATATATATATATATATATATATATACATATTTATTTATACAGGCAGTCGGTGACATCACTTTACTTGACTATGACATAGGAGGGTAAGGGGTGTTATATTTAGTGGTATAAGAGCACGGTTTAGGCGGTTTTAGGACAGAAGTGGGATAGAATTTAGAAAATGCATATACATCGATTTTAAATGTTTTATATGCTTAAGTTATTAGTGTTGCTACTTTCTAATGTGGCCACTGTTCTAAATTCTAGGGTGAACGAACGTTGAGAATGCCGCGAGCAAGGGACGAGATTTCTGATTTAAATGAGATACTTAGTACAGATTCTTCATATCGTCCCTCACAACAACAGGTAGCAAGGGGTAGTACATCATCCATTAGACAAGACAGACAGGTCTCACCTGCAGGGCAAGATAGAGAGAGATTGCTTGAGGATATGGTAGAGATTCTACGAAGAACAACCAGGCCTACTATTACAGAGTTAAGGTTTGACAAACTCTGCAAATTGGGAGCCACTGATTTTTTTGGCGCGTAAAAAGGATGATGCTACGACAGCAGAATATTGGCTTGACAAGACTGAGCGAGTGTTTGAGGATATGAATTGCACCACAAAGCAGAGTCTACATGAACTTGAACACGAAAATATCTTATATGCTCTAAATTATAAGATATTATATGTAACGCCCGTAAAGTATGACCTATAAGTTATGTGTTTAGAAATGGAAATATTGGGGTTAAGGTGTGTTAAAGTTTAAGTTTAAGTTTAAATTTATGAAATTGAAAGCTTTCACACCCGTAAATTGTTATTCATGCCCGTGAAAAGTTGTGTTATATTTCAAATGATAGAGTTTTGAACATGGTGAGATTATTTTGAGAAAGAGAATGTTCACACTCGTGAAGGATTTTCACAACTATGAATGGCATTTCACATACTTGAATGAAGGTTAGTTGGCCATGAGCAACCATATTTTTCTCTTTCTTATGCATCTTATCTTGCTTTAAAATAATCTACACTGCCCCTTATCACATTTTAACACACTCAGAGATTTCTTGGTCATCTTGTCCACTCCTTTTAACCTTAAAACATCATTGTTAAAACTTGAAAAGCTTGAGAAACATGAAAGTTTGAGTGAGCTTTGTCAAGTAGAGGTATAACTTATTTTTTAGGGTTGTTTTAGGTTCGTTTTATGTTACATAGTTCTGATACAAAATTTTTGTGATAATAGGTTTGGCTAGTGAGTAAAGGAACATATTATAAAAGGGAGAACAAGCTTGAAAAGCTTATAAAGTTAGTTAAGACTCTATTTTGGTAAAAATTATGGGCATATAGGCATATTAATTCATTTATCATGCATCTTGATATGCTTTTTATTATGTAAATGAGAAAGAATGATAAAAGCATGTTATAAATGATAAATAACATGGAAAAAAATGAGATTTTAAGTCTTAAATGACATATAAAATATGTTATGGCTTAAAATGACCTAGAAACGAATTTGATATTTGAAATGATGTTTAAACATGTTGTAAACATGGTATATGAGTAAAAGTGTTGATAAGAGTGATCAACACTGGTTAATCTTTAGAAATTTTGCATGAAATGTAATGCCCATCAATTTAGACTTGGGTAATTATCATGTTTAATGATCATAATTAAAATTTTTTGAGACTAAATTTGGGAATAAAATAAAATAAAAAGATTTATAAGTAAATTTTTTATTAAGTTATGTGTGTTAAATAAATAGATAGAAATGTTGGGTAAGTTAATAATAATAAGGTAAAAACCAAGGATTTAAGTGGATATTTGGCAAAAACAAGGGGGGACCTAATAGGATATTTACCATGAGTATAAAAATGTTATTTTCTTCTTCTTCTTCCAAAAATTCAGAAACCTAGCCTTCCTCCCACTCTTCCATACACAAAATTCTCTCTTCTTTCACCCATCTTCTTCTTCCTCTCCTTCCTCTTCCTCTCCCCAAAAACTTAAAACAACCATAAAAGCTTAAAGTTTGAAGAGGTTAAGACTTCATTGTGTCAAGGTTTGTACATATGAGCATATTTATTCCTTTGTCCATTTTATTTGCATTCTAATGATGTTTGATGTTGAAGGAAAAGTGAAAAGAAAAACTTGTTGTGTTTGTTGATTTTGTTAAAATTCGTCTGGATCATTCGATGGTATTTTGACCATATCTTTTGTTCTGGAACTTGGATCGAGATGAAATCAGTTGGAAATGAAAATAGACACATAGATCTAAAACTTTTATGAAGAGTGTAAATGCTCTATCTGATTCTAAATTGGTCTAAAAATTTCTACAAATTCTCGGATTTGGAAGTACCCAGAAAATTCTGGGTAGTTATTTTCTGAACATTCTATGGTATTTTGGTTATATCTTTTGTTCTGGAACTTGGATCGAGATGAAATCAGTTGGAAATGAAAATAGACACATAGATCTAAAACTTTTATGAAGAGTGTAAATGCTCTATCTGATTCTAAATTGGTCTAAAAATTTCTACAAATTCTCGGATTTGGAAGTACCCAGAAAATTCTGGGTAGTTATTTTCTGAACATTCTATGGTATTTTGGTTATATCTTTTGTTCTGGAACTTGGATCGAGATGAAATCAGTTGGAAATGAAAATAGACACATAGATCTAAAACTTTTATGAAGAGTGTAAATGCTCTATCTGATTCTAAATTGGTCTAAAAATTTCTACAAATTCTCGGATTTGGAAGTACCCAGAAAATTCTGGGTAGTTATTTTCTGAATATTCTATGGTATTTTGGTTATATCTTTTGTTCTGGAACTTGGATCGAGATGAAATCAGTTGAAAATGAAAATAGACACATAGATCTAAAACTTTTATGAAGAGTGTAAATGCTCTATCTGATTCTAAATTGGTCTAAAAATTTCTACAAATTCTCGGATTTGGAAGTACCCAGAAAATTCTGGGTAGTTATTTTCTGAACATTTTATGGTATTTTGGTTATATCTTTTGTTATGGAACTTAGATCGGGATGATACCAGTTGGAAATGAAAGTAGAAACATAGATACAAAAATTTTATGAAGAGTATAAATGCTAGTTGTGATTTATATTGGACCTAAAATTTGATACAAAATCTCGGACTTAAGAGTATTCTGAAAAATACTGGGCATATTTTTACTGAGCACCATACAGTTATTTGGACATAACTTTAGCTAGAAAATTCAGATTTATATGATTCTTTTTGTATATGACAGATGAGACATTAAGCTAAAACTTCATAGAATACCATAAGGTCAAATTCGAATCAGAAATTGGTGATATATGCAATATAAAATCAGAGCAGAAATCTGTCCCGAAATAAAAATTTAGTAATTTGGTATTTTAAATATTGGGTGACATATATATATATATATATATATATATATGTTTTAATTTTGAATAATATGATAGTAGTTATATTTAAAGTTCTTATTGTGTATTGATTAAATTAATATGATATATTGTGGTTTGAGGTTTCAAATGAGATTGAGAAATTATTTTTTTCATATATGGTATGTAAATCGGAAATTTTTATGAATATGTGAATTTTGATGAATTATGTAAACAATAAGATAATAACATCAATTAAGCCCAATTCTCTAATCTAGGACTAGAAATAGGATAGATGGCATGCCATTGAGGGGTTTACGGTACCGTAGGAATTTATGATGATATGGAAAATTTTATTATAAGGACAAGGTGGCTTAAGCTCGGGTGAGAGCGCCCTTGATCCGAAATGCATGCAATTATTTATTTTACTCAGTCAAGATGGCTTAAGCTCGGGTGAGAGCGCTCTTGACTTGAGAAGCTCGGTCGAGTACTTATACAGACAGATACAGATAGTGAGCAGGGTGGCTTAAGCTCGGGTGAGAGCGCTCCTGTTTCACAACCCGCATCCAAATAGTCCGGATTTAGAGTTTTGAGGCTATAAAATATAAAATATTAAAAAAAATATATATATGAAAAAAATCAGTTATTAGGTAAATGAAGCAAGGAAATAGAAATCACAAATGAGGTATGAATATGAATTTACCCTTGTAAATTATGGCATGTATATGTGTTAAACCTGTAAACCAGGTATACAATATTCCATATTGATATATGATAAATTGATTTCTTTTTTTTTTTATATTACTATAAAAAGGACTGTGATATATGGATTATTATTTATGATTATTTATATGCAAATTTGGATAATATGAACATGGAATTTTTATGACATATCATAAGTGTTTGTACGAATATTTATGCACATATGTACCACTAAGCATTAGGTTGCTTAGCGTGTGGGTGTTTTCCCATACGCAGGTTCAGAGCCTATAGGGAGAAGTTGACAGAAAGAGAAGCAAGCCCATACAGAGTCAAATAAAGTAAATCCACATCAGAGGGTTGGTGCTTTACATGACATGCATTTTGTTCTTGTCCACATGTCATGGGTGATGAGTATAATTATGGTTTTCAAAAATTTTACATGTCTTTTTATGATGGGAATATGTAATTTTATTAGATCATAAGTATTTTGTAATCATCGGGACAATGAAAGCCCAAACTTATGTTTGAAGATATGGCCATGGTTTGTTAATTCCGCATATAAAATAGATTCATTAATTGAATGACATATTGCTATCATGTAATAAATAAATATATATATATATATAAATAATTAGCATATGGAAATATAATAACTAAAATGAAAGAAATTTTAATTCAATCAAATTTTAAGGTAATAGGTAGGTGACATTCTCCTATATAGTTGGGATTATTCCTAACTATATGAGAGGGTGTCACATGAAATGCATAAATGCTTTGTTTTAGAGTTGTTGGGAATGCATGATTCATGCCCATAAATAAAGGTATCACAATCATGAATGTCGAGGCCAAATGAACTTGCATGAATCCAAAATTTTATGGTTTTGTGTCACGATTAGGAAGCCATGATAATGTGGTATCACAACCATGAATAGGTAATTCACGCCTATGAATACTCTGTTTCTTTCACGTGATGGTTCACGAGTAAGGTAACAATTAAAGTATACCTTTATGTGATAGGTTGTAAAATACATGTTATGAGATGTATGTATACATGAAAAGTAACATGTGGAATACATGATTTGACATTTATCTGTTCGTATAAGAATGCATAAATGGGATATAATATTGGTAATAGCATGTGATGAAATGAATTGGAAGATAAATGGTTATGAGTTAAATACGCAATTCTTTAGTCTTGATATATGGTATACCATTGAAGGAGGTGAATGATACCGTATGAGTTACTTTGATATGATATAAAGATAAATGATTAAAGCTCGGTATATGGGCGCACTTGATCATGGAATTGGTAGTATGTTATATTATTCTAAGTCAATATGGCTTAAGCTCAGGTTATTAAACACCATTGACTCGAAGGGCTCAAATGAGATGATATTATATGAGCATGGTGGCTTAAACTCGGATTATTGAGTGCCCATGTCTCATATCCCGCATCTGAATAGTCAAATTTAGAGTTCTGAGGTAGAAACATGTGTAATAATGAAAGCTTAGAGAGTCTTGGGCCAGCTAATGAATCATAAATCGATAAAGGTAATAAAATATATGGTGTTGCAACATATGGTATTACAATGTTAATATCAAGTAATTGATATGGTATGAAAACGTGATATATGTATATGTGTAAACTATACATGAATTTCTTATAGCATGTTTATGATAAGATAGGCATGTTGATATGACACTAAAGTATAAAACGAATAGAATATATAATTTTAGGAATAATCATGAGATAAATGGCATGACATTGTATGACATTATTTAAATGTATAATTTTTATGCACATATGTATCACTAACCATTAATTTGCTTAGTGTGTGAATTTTCTGCACACAGGTTCAGAGCCAATAAACATGAGTTGATTAGAAGAGTCGCGAGCCCCTAGAGATCAACCAAAGTGTACCCAGTTTGGGGTGTGTTTACATTCATGACATATTATGTATTTTTGTTGTGTCATAGGATTATGGATTTTTGTTTTACATGCCTTTGGTTTTAAGAATATGTAATGATAATTATTATAATGTATTTGTAAAATAAGGCTAATTGAGTCGGAAACATATTATATGTTATTATCGATTGTTGGATCAGGATATTAATATTATAATAGATTTTGATACTTTAAATGCACAATTATGTTTAAATATATTTTTAAATATGAAAAGTTTTAATTTAATCAATTTTTTACAAAAAATAACTCATAGCATCCATCAGTATAGTTAGGGGTTTTTCTCAACTACATTGAAGGGTGTTACATTTATTGGTATCATAGCTTAGGTTTAGACATTTTTGAACCTGGGTGGGGTAAAAGGTTTTTAATCGTGCATTTATTATGTCTCATTTGACTCTAATGTGGGCTACTTATCTGTCAACTTATAGGTGTAAGTAAGAGTTTATAAAGGGTGATGAGGTAGACCCTCATGATGTTGTGTTAAGCAACAATCTTACCAACAGTCAGGCTCAGGATCAACCTAGTGTTGCTAGGAAACATATTCCAGGTGTTGCACCAATTCCTCTGTAGCACACCGCAAGACAGAATGAGCAAGGTCAGATACCATTTACGCAACAGATAACAGGCTTGCTACAACAACTAGTACAAAATATGTCATAAGCAGCTCCATAGCCAGTACCTCCTCTAGTCCCATCACTTCCACCACCGAGGCCATAGATACATATGATAAGCGCAGAAAGTATGGGGTATTGATTTTGTTAGTAAAAGTGAAGATGATCCAACATCTGTTGAGTTTTGGTTAGAGAAGACCGAGAGAGTCTTTGAGGAGCTAGAGTGTGCCAGTGAGCACAAAATGAGGTATGCAGTTTCTTTGCTTTAAGATCATGCATTTGATTGGTGAAACACAATCATGTTGATGCCACAACCACCGATATGGGTCTTATTTATGGTAGAGTTTAAGAATAAGTACGTGCCATGAGTATATATGAACTAGAAGAAGAGAGAATTCCAAGATCTGCATTAGAAAAATCTGATTGGTACAGAGTATGAGTGAGAGTTCATCAGGCTGGGCAAGCATGCAGCCGAAATTATCGGGGATGAAGCCATCAGTACCACTGGTTTGAGGATGGTTTACATGAGGATATTAGTTATTAGGTTACAACTCTTTAGATTAAGAACTTTGAGAAGTTGGTATCTGCAGCCATTAGTGTTGAGAGGAAGAAGAGGAAGAAGGCATATGAGTTTTTTATGAAACCGTTGGCTAGCATGGCATAGACTTCAGGTAAGAAGGGTCATTTTTTCTTTGTGCAGTCATAGTTTAAGGGAAACAACCAGGGCTTTTCATAGCCGAATTCCTTTGGGAAGGGACCATCATTTAGAGTTACTTCTACTGTCATTAGTTCACAACCATAGAACTTGAGAGGATTTGCACTAGTATGTGGGACTTGTCACAAAAGCCACTGGGGTGAGTGTTGGGCAGTCAGCAGGGCTTGTTACAGATGTGAGTCCCTATATCATCTGAATAGAGATGTCCATTGTTGGGCAATACTGCGCTTGCACAGATAGTGGGATCGGCTCCAGTGCAAAGTCGACAATAAAACTGATAAGGTAGGTCAGGACCTAGTCAAATTGCATCAGAGACAATCAACAGACCAAGACCTAATAGGACTCCAGCAAGGGCTTATGCCTTGAGGATGCTGGAGGATCATAAGGCCATTGATGTTATCGTGGGTACGTTTTCTCTCTATGGCTTATGTTTATATATTTTGATAGATACTAGATTTACACCCTCATATATTTGCTCGAGAACACCTAGCCAACACAAATGATAGTTGAGAACTTAGAATATGAGATTGAAGTCATGAATCCTCTAGGTCACAGTGTGATTGTGACTGAATGTATAAGGGTTGTTCATTGGTTATACACGGAAAAAAGTTTTTTGCAAACTTGATTGAGTTGCCTTTCCACAAGTTTGATGTTATTTTAGGCATAGATTAACTTTTTCGATATGAGGTGATAGTGAATTTTTAATCTAAAAAGTTAATTCTTAAGACCCTAGAATGAGATGAGATAGTGGTGGAATGTGAGAAATTTCCATAGCTAGCCCAAATCATTTCCATAATAAAAGCTTAAAAGATGATTAGAAAGAGATGTGAGGCATACTTAGGTCATATGATTGATACAATAAAGGAAAGACCAGATCTGTAAGAGTTTTCAACAGTGAGGGAATATTAAGATGTATTTCCTGATGATTTACCATGATCATCTCCAAATATGGAAATAAATTTATCCATAGAGCTTGCATCAGGTACAACTCTGATATCATTGTACTGTACAAAATGGCACCTTCAGAGTTAAATAAATTAAAGGCATAGTTCCAAGAGTTGTTAGATAAAGATTTTATCAGGTCGAGTATATCCCTATGGGATGCACCAGTGCTATTTATTAAGAAGTGTGGATCGATGAGGTTGTGCATCAATTTCAGGCAATTGAATAAAGTTACTATTAAGAATAAATATCATTTGCCAATGATAGATGATTTGTTCAATCAATTAAAGGATGTCATATTAGTTGAGTTGATCGAGTTTGTCTTTAAGGGAGAAAGACATGAGTTTTCAGTTAAGTCAGATAGTGGGTTGTACTATCAAGGCCAGTTATGTGTGTTGAATATACTAGATTTGAAACAAAGGATCTTGAAGGAGGCATATGAGACTAGATATGTGATCCATCCAGGAAACAACAAAATATATCAAGGTTTAAAGGTAAAATATTGGTGGTCAGGAATGAAAAAATAGATTATAGAGTTCACTGCAAAATGCTTGACATGTCAGCAAGTCAAGGCAGATCATCAATTACCATTAGGGTTGCTACAACCAATCACTATTCTAAAATGAAAATAGAAAAAAAAATCACAATAGACTTTGTAATTAGTTTACCTCTGATGCTGATGAAGTATGATGCCATATAGGTCATAATAGATATGTTAATGAAGTCAACTCACTTCTTACCTATAAAGAAAGATTATCAGTTGAATAAATTAACAAAATTATATGTGAGTGAAGTGGTAAGACTTTATGGAGTTCCAATTTCCATCATATCTAATAGAGATCCAAGGTTCACATCGCAGTTTTAAAAAAATCTACAGCAAGCGTTGGGTACAGACCTCAACTTTAGTATAGCTTTTCATTTTCAGACGGACGGTCAGTCAGAAAGGGTGATTCAAATATTAAAAGACATGATGAGAAGTTGTATTGTAGAATTTAAGGGTAGTTAGAATAGATATCTACCATTAATGGAGTTTGCCTATAATAATAGTTATCAATCAAGTATTTAGATGGCTCCCTACGAGACACTTTATGGTATAAGGTGTCGGACACTATTATGTTGGATCGAGCTTAGTGAAATAAAGCTAATGAGGCCATAATTAGTGCAAGAGACAAAACAAAAACTAAAGATCATTCAGGATCATTTGAAAGCAACTTTAGGTATGAAAATGTTGTATGCAAATCTCAAGAGAATAAATATTGAGTAAATGGTGGGAGACAAAGTGTTTTTTAAAGTCTCTTTATGGAATAAAGTTTTTGGGTTCGAAAAAAATGGTAAGTTGAGTTATAGATTCATTGGACCTTATGAGATCCTTGAAAGGATCAAACCAATTACTTACAGATTAGCATTACCACTAGAATTGAGCTGAATGCATAATATTTTTTATGTATTTATGTTGAGAATGTGCAGATTGGATCCTTCTCATAACATTCCAATCGAAAAGCATTGAGGTTAGACTATACTTGTCATATGAGGAAGAACTAGTTGAGATTTTAGCTCGAAAAGTCAAAGAATTGAGTAATAAGCAAATAGCACTAGTCAAAGTGTTATGGAAGAATCACGCTGCCGAAAAGGTGATATGGGAAAGTGAGGATGTGATGAGAGCTCAATATCCTCAATTATTTCAATCTGACATAACATGTAAATTTCAGGACGAAATTTATTTAAAAAGGAGACAATTGCAATACTTGTAAAATAAGGCCTATGAGCTATGTATTTAGAGAGAGAAATATTGGGGTTAAGGTGTGTTAAAGTTTAAGTTTAAATTTGTGAAATGGAAAACTTTCACGCTCATAAAAAGTTGTACTATGGTTCAAATGGTAAAGTTTTAAACATGACATGATCATTTTGAGAAAATAGAATGTTTATGCCCTTGAAGGATTTTCACGACCGTGAATGGCATTTCACATCCATGAATGTAGGTTGGTTGGCTATGACTAGCCACACTTTTCTATTTTCTATGCATCTTATTTTGCTTTAAAATAAACTCCACCTCATTTTATAATCTTATGACACACTCAGAGATTTCTTAGTCATCTTTTCTACTCCTTCTAACCCTAAAACTCTATTGTTGAAGCTTGAAAAGTTTGAGAAATATGGAGTTTGAGTGAACTTTTCCAAGTAGAGGTAGAACTCAAATTTTAAGGTTGTTTTAGGTTCGTTTTATGTTGCATAGTTCTAATATAACATTTTTTTGATGCTAGGTTAGGCTAGTGAGCAAATGAACACATCACAAAAGAGAAAACAAGCTTGAAAAATTAGTTGAGGCTCCATTTTGGTAAAAGGTATGTACATATGGGTATATTCATTCATTGATCATACATCTTAGTGTGTTTTACATTATATAAATGTGAAAGAATGATAAAATCATGTTATGGATGATAAATAACATGAAAAATGGAGTTTTAAGTGTTAAATGACATATGAAATATTTATGACTTAAAATAACCTAGAAACAGATTTGATGGTTTAAATGATGTTTAGACATATTGTAGACATGGTATATGAGTAAAAGTGTTAACAGAAGTGACTAACACTAGTTAATCTTTAGAGATTTTGCATGAAATGCATAAATGCTCTATTTTTGAGTAGTTGAAAATGCATGATTCATACTTGTGAACAAAGATGTCATGGTCGTGAATGTCAAGGCCAGATGAACTTGCATGAATCCATAATTTTACAGTTTGGTATCATGGTTGGAAAACCATGATGACGTGGTATCACGACTGTGAATAGGTAATTCATACCCGTGAATATTCTATTTCTTTCATGCGATAATTCACGAGTAAGGTAACCGTAAAGGTATACCTTAACAGCTGTGAATAAGTAATTCACACTTGTGAAACATAAGGAATGTATAATATGTGCATTTTGTTTTATAACCTTATGTGATAGGTTGTTAAATGCATGTTATGAGATTTATATATACATAGAAAATAACATGTGGAATACATGATTTGACATTTATCTATTGGTATAAGAATACATAAATGGGATATAATGTTGGTAATAACATGTGATGAAAGGAATTGAAAGATAAATAGTTATTAGTTAAATGTCCAGTTCTCTAGTCTTGGACTTGACATATAATAAATGGTATACCATCGAGGGAGGTGAACGATATCATATGAGTTACTTTAATATGATATAAGAATAAGTGGTTAAAACTCAGTATATGGATACATTTGATCCTAAAATTACTAGCATGTTATATTATTCTCAGTCAATGTGGCTTCAACACGAGTTATTAAGTGTCATTGACTCGAGAAGCTCGAATAAGCTGATATTTTGTAAGCAGAGTGACTTAAGCTCGAATTATTGAGCATCATGTCTCATATCCCGCATCCGGATAGTCAAACTTAGAGTTTTGAGACATGATCATGTTTAATAATGAAAAACTTAGATAGTCTTGGGCCAGCTAATGAATTATAAATCACTAAAGGTAATAAAATATATGATTGTTGCAATATGTGGTATTGCAATGTTAATATCAAGTAATTGATATGGTATGAAAATGTGATATATGTATATGTGTATAGTATATATAGATTTATTATAATATGTCTATAGTAAGGTAGGCATGTTGTTATGACACTAAAGCATGAAATGTTTAAAATATATTATTTTAGGAATTATCATAAGGTGAATAGCATGACATTGTATGATATTATTTAAATATAGAATTTTTATGCTCATATGTACCACTAAGCAAGTTTGCTTAGTGTGTTGGTTTCTTGCATGCAGATTAGAAGCCAGTAGATAGGAGTTGATTGGAAGAATTGCGAGCCCTTAAAAATTAGTCACAGTGCATCCAGTTTTGAGTATGTTTACATTCATGGCATATTATGTATTTTCATTATGTCACGGGATTGTGGATTTTTATTTTGCATATATTTGGTTTTAAAAACATCTAATGATAATTATTATCATGTATTTGTAAAATAAGTTTAACAAAACTGGAAATATATTGTATGTCATTATCGATCATTGGATTGGGATCTTAATATTATAATGGATTTTTATGCTTTAAATGCACAATTATGTTTTTAAATATGAAAAATTTTAATTAAATCAATTTTTTCTAAAACAATTATGTTTAAATATATTTTTATATATGAAAATTTTAATTTAATCAGTTTTTTTTTTACAAAAAAAATAACTCGTAACATTTATTGATATAGTTAGTAGGTTTTTCTCAGCCACATTGGAGGGTGTTACATTATATGAACACCACATGGATAATAAGAAAATTATTATAAAATGAGATGAATAACCCAATTATAACTATTAATGCCCATTGTTTGTACATTGACTAGCATATGAGGGGGTTACGATACCATATAATATGATTTTGACTCAATGAAGGTGGTTTAAGCTCAGGTAAAAGCACAATTAATCCTATTACTTATTTTACTTAGTCAATATAGTTTAATTTTGGGTGAAAGTACTTTTGATTTGAAAAACTCAGTTGAATACTTATAGATAGTGAGTATGGTGGCTTAAACTCGAATGAGATGACTTATGTTTTATAACCCACATCTAAATAATATGGGTTTAGAGTATTGGGTAATATAAAACAAGAAAAGTAAATCAAATATATAGAAAAACTAGCCACTAAAAGAAGTATGGAAATCATATACAACTATAAATTATAAAAAGGAATATGGAAAACCAGTTACTAACTAGAAATCACAAAAAACAAAATGGGAACTAGTTACATGGTGACGGAACAAGGGAATGAACATTTGTATTTTATATCATGAATGCTATATGACATATGGAAACATGTATATATATATATATATATATATATATATATTAAACTAGTAATTAGGTATATGAAACCGAAAAATAAAAAATTATGTTATATGATATGGATATTATATGAATATGGTTTTATGGATTTATTTATGTGTTACATGACTTGTGTATAACTTAAACCAGTAAACAAGGTATGTAATATTATATGTTGATAATGATGGCATAATTGAAATTTAATAAGGTATGTATAAATTTTATATTGTATAATCATATATGATTGCATGTTAGAATTTTTATACATTTATATACTACTAAGATTTTAGGAATTTAGCGTGTGAGTTTTCTTGGACGTAAATTTAGAGCCAATAGATAATTGAATTGACAAAATAGTAGCCCAACCCATCAAAGCAGTCATAGCATACCCATATTTTAGGTCCGTTTCATTTTTATTTTTTTTGTTATCATGATGTGAAATATAGATGGTTTATTTAATTCTTATTTTTAATCATAAGGATATGTAATTGATTTGGATTTTCTAGATAAAGAATATTTTGTAATAAGGGGGTTATCGTATGTCTAACCAATTATTTTGAGAATAAGGATCTAGTATTTATACATACACAATATTTTGCTTATCTAATGTCTAAAATGTGGATGTTTTTAATTATGTGTGTTAAACAGATTGTCAGTAATATATTGATAGTCATACAAGATGAAAAAAAAAATTAATGGAACAAGTTTATAAGGTAACTAGTCATGTGACATTCACTTGTACAGTGAGTTATGTTTTATTATATGTGTGGGTATTACAATCATTTACCCTATCAATATTCCAACATATTTATCCATCAAACAACATGTTATTAACCATTTCTAGCATCAATAATGAACAAATCATCACATTTCTTAATCGAAAACAATCATAATCCCATTATAGCATTCTTCATGAGTATGAATGTCCTATACTATAGGTTTCATAGTCGTGACAACCATTCACGAGTTTGAACTTCAATCCATGATGTTCACGATCGTAAAATTCCATTTACAAGCATGAAACTTAGTAAAACTCTATCGTTTTGAATCATAACTCTTTCACAGGGATAAAAACACTTATATGATTGTATTCAACATTTATTCATAATCTACCTATTTTTTATCCCTCTCTAAAAACTAACATATAATCTCTAATTAACGAGCATTACAACTTATTTTGCATATTTGTCTTTTAAAAAATAATTATAATAATTATTTTTCATGAAATTAGTTTATAGTTGTAAGAATATTACACATCAACTGGTTATAAGATTTAAGTACTTCATGTAATAGTATAGGCTATCATACTTTATTGAGCTAGTTTTGCAGAAAAATTGATACCAAATTTCTAGTATGTGTTCAGTCTTGGGTATGAAAGGAGATGTGTTAAGATATACCAAATCAATTGGTTATAAAACCAAAATATTCATTATATGCATAATCCTTATTTCAAACTAGCTTATGGAGGTGAATTGATTTAAAACACATTTTCAACAAAAATTATAGTAGTATTTTGGATGTGATTCAATACAACTTAAAGAAAATAAACTTAATAAAATGCAATTTATATAAGCCAAAGGTATAAATTAACCCTTCTAATATAGGTCAAAGTACAACTTGATTTCCAAATTTAGTATAATCAGACCTCTAAATAATAATTTTAGTCCATTTAAGCCTATAAGTTATAAATTTGGTCCAATTAATTCTTCAATAATATATTTTAATATGCTTTCTATCAGTCAATATAACTTATCATAAAATTACAAACAAGTCAAAATCAATAAGACATCGACTATTTCATTATTATCTTATTTGCATCTATATAAACTCAAAAAGCACAACTCTTGTCCTATATATTTATTCAAGTACAACGTTATTTTTTTGTAATATTTTTGTGCGTTTAACATGATCACAAAAAGATTCTTAAGTCACTGTGAAAAAGATAAATTGGTTTAAGTAAAGTAAAATATACTTGTTGCTCCAAATTATGGCCACTTTAAGGACAAACCAAATGATAATCTATCGTTGGGACTTAACTGAGACTAAGTGTGTAATTGAAGGATTTAAATGAGCTAAAATTATAATTTAGAAGTCTAATTATATTGAGTCAAAATTTAGGAATAAGATTGCACTTTGGCCCATACTATAAAGGCTAATTTGCACTTGCACCATTTATATAAGATTGTTTACTTATTATTTAATAAAAAATAGTTTATAGAGAAAATATATAAATATACTTACAAATTATAGACGTAATATAATATTCAATTATTTTGGATCATTTCGATGTGATTGCAAATTGCAAATCCATCATTAACAGTATTGGGAGCCTAATGGGTCAATTCTCTTTCATCAATATAAGCTATAATCACAGGGAAGCTAACTTTGTGGTAAATTATTTGTCTCATCTTGCTTATGGTTATACCCCTGGTTACCACACTCTAACTTATAGGATTGAGTAGTATTCGACTTTAATCGAATATCCAAACTAAATCGATAAAATTTGGCTAATTTGATAATGAATTTTCTAGTTTGCAGTTCAATTCGATTATTATGTTCAAGAAAATGAGATTATAGGTTAGGTTAGTGTAAAAAATACAAATAGTTTAACTAAAATATCCGATATATATATTTACTTGATTTGTAACCCCTATTGGTGATGCATTTTTCCTTTATTATTGGGTTAAATTTCTAATACAGTAGCTAAAATTTGTTGATCCTTCTTATAGCTGGTTGATGTCACTTCAATCAATTAACTTTACATTCTGGTACTTCTTTAGGTACTATTTCATACTTCTTCGTGCCAAGTTTACAAGAAATTTTTTGAGAACTCTCATTTGTGCACCTTATGACTTTACCATGTAGCAGAGTAGCATATAACTCTTCATTATGTTTTTTTCGTTAATCTAAATTATGAATTTTACTATATTTTAGCAATAGTATATTTTGAGATTTTTTTGACCTCTATCATGATTATTTTTATTGTCTCAATGACTTTTGTTGTACAATATTGAAACTTATAAAATTGAAAATATCCTAAATATTATTCAATAATCGAAATATTTATTGCAACAAACCAATAAATTTTTGTTTGGTTAAGCTCGGTTTTAGATTTTCATCAGTTCAGTTAATATTTTAAGAATTATAAATATTTTGGTCGCTAGTAAACTTTGGTTTGGCTCAATTAGCTTAACCGAATGCACATTCCTACTGACTTCTCCTCCTCCTGAAATTATAGAGTAGCTTTTCTCATGATATTGTAGGTGACTTTTTGAATTTTTTTTTCATAAAATTATCAAGATTTTATTGTATAACAATTTTTAATTTTTAACCAAAATAAATTCGGGATTAATTATACCGACAATTACTGAACTTTCTATTATTTGCCCTAAAATCAAAATTTTTTTGTAACACTAAAATTACGAAACTCTTAAATAATTATACAAAAATCATATTTGACCATTTTTGGAAAGTTGATAGCCACAATGTTGACATTACAGTGGATTTTTCGACACATTATTGAACATGTGCCATGTCATATTTTACATAGTAAATGTAACTAAAAATTATAACACATTATAATTAGTTTTACTAGCGTTAACTAAACTTTGTTTCATTTATTGTAAAATCAAAAATTAATTTGTTAAAAAAATAAAATTTTGCACTAAAATTTATAAAAAAAAAACCAAAAATTTGAATTGGAAGTTAATATAACACTGAATTTTTTGTCAAAAATTGAATCTATTGTTTCATTTTTTTAAAACCATGATTCATGGTAACTGTGGTAATTAATTTTTTCTGATAGTGTTGGATTTAAAACTGATTTTTTTCTTGCAGCTGCTAATACTGGTAAAGTGATTATTCGATTGTATCTGACTGATTTATTTTCTTTGATAAAATCAGATTTTTCAACAGGTTGTAAGTTATTTAAGTAAAATGAAAATAAAATTTTATTTTTAATGAAAATTTTTTAATGATGTTACGATAAGTGAACAAAATTAATAACCAGTAGTGAAATTAAGTATGATATATTTTCATTTTTATGTTTGACACGAGGCAACTAACGTGACATTTTTTTAAATTATTGATGTATTATCTAAATGACAACTGACGTGATATGTATGATGAAAAAATGACCATCACTCATTTCAATATTCCGACTAATAACTCACTCAAAATAGCTGAAAATATTTTTATACAATTATTTCAAAATATAATGATTTTAGTGCTACTAAAAAAAATTTATATTTTTAAAGCAGGTAATAAAATTTTCAGTCACCGTTGGTATAATAATAAATTTGTCTCATTGACTATTGGACAGTAAATCTTGCCATATCTAAGATTAAAAAAATTAACTTTAATTAATTGATTTCGACTTATAAAGCATGGTATAAAAAATAAAAATTGATTTCGACTTTTGAGGCCTAGTATTTTCACACCTTCCTTACCTAAAAAATAATTATGAAATTCGATTATTGCAACGGCTATATAACGAGATCTACGTGGCGTAGGAAAACATTTTCCCGCTACCACCAAAAATTTCAGATTTACAATTACAACAATCAAATTTCTCGTTTTACTAAAACTCCAAGCTGACGCTATCAGACCAAAAAAATTCCATCACTCGCCTTTTAACATCACACCATGCCCATAATTTCCTGCTTTACAGGATATCAAATTAACATTCACAACAGTTCCAAAAAAAAATTAATATTCATAAAACAATAATTTTTTATCATAAAATAAAATCAACCGATTGGATCAAATTGATCTCTTGGATTATTTTTTACTTCAAGAAACGATGCGGCAAAACCCATTTTTAAGGCTTTGAAATATAACGAATTATTTCACTCGTTCTTTAATATTTTATTACATTTAATTAAATCTTTAAACTATTATTTTTATTATTAAATATTTATTTACTTCACCTCTCTCTAGTTCTAATTCAAATAACAAAAATAAAATATTAATATTTTTAAATTAAAAAATATATTTAATTCAATATTAAAAAAAATCACTAATAGCACCCACGAACATTATTTCATTTACAATTGTGATTTCAAAAGCATATTTTAATTTTTACAATATAACTAACTCAATACCTCTCAATAGTATTCCATCAAATGTAATTGCTCTTACCACCATCAGTGAACATTATAATATTTGTACTATTACTGATTACAGCTCATCCGATCAAAATCTCACCATTAATGTTGGCTATGTTAAACCACTAGACACCTTTCCATTTTTTTCCATTTCTGATAACTTCTTTTCTATTTCACTCAAGTTCTGTCATCTCTTCTGTAGACATAAATGGAAGATTTAAAATATTTTATTTTTATATGGTAGAAAAATGAAAGACTTATGTAATCCGTAAGTTGTTAAGTACTGTAGTGATTGATAAAATTAAGTTAAACAATTTTTTGATTTTGGTCCAAATTTCATGATTTTATCAAGATTAATTAGGATATTATATTTGGTGATGAATAATAATTGAAGTTAAAATGATTTTAGGTGTCTTAAAAATTATTTAATTTGCTTACTTTTTATATTTTTAATAAATAAAATAAATTATGCATTAAAAAATTATTAAATTAGATTATGAATACGAGAATTGAGGATTCATGAATTTACTGTCATCTGTCGTGTTATAATTAGATTTAAGACTAATTAAAATAAATATCTAAAAATATATATGAATAGAAATGATAGTTGGAGTCTAATATAATACAATAAAAAATTGAGTTATGAAGACTGAGTTTTGCCCATCTTATTTGATTATCAAAAAAGAATAGACCAGAAAGTTCTGCCACGTGTTGGGGCATATTTGTCGACGCGCCGTGGACTCGGCTGGTTTTGGCTTTGATTTTATACCCATACGCGTGTAATTTCATGGAATCTTGCAGTATTAAATAACAGCGCTAATTAGTTGGGTTGTGAAAATTCACTGCTTTCAATTAATTAATTAATTAATTTGAGGCAAAATATTTGGGAGGTAGAGATATGCTTCAGCCCTCATTGGTGGACTGACAAATATACCCCTACAATAAAGCTTGTTATTTTATTTATTTATTTATTTTTGCATCTGTGTTCTTGTATTGTCTTATATTTGCTATAATGCCCTTGTGTGTTAAACTGATTTATTTCTTTTCTTTTCTTTTTTTTTTGTTTATAGCAATAATATTTGATACTCTTATTTTGATTATTTAAAATGATATTTTGATTCGCACTTTTATTTTCCCACTTATATCCATATATTAATGCCTTTATAATGTTTATTATGCCTTTGTAAGATAGTAAATTGTAATTTATTGAATTTCAAAATATGATTTTTTTGTCAAATTAAGATGTGAATTTCAAATATAAAAAAATATTTTAAACTTTTTTTAATAAAATATATATATGGTTTTAGAGGAATTTAAATTGCTGAAAGACTTTTACAAAGTAAAATTATTCTTTTTGCAATAATTTGTTTTTACTAATAACATTAACATGTGTTTTTTTCATTCAATTAGTGATTTCATTTTTTATATTGGATGATATACATTACAAAGATGGCTCAAAAGTGTTTAATTATCCCTAGAAGTTTAGAGAGTTATTTCTCTATGCGTGACAAATTACTTTTTTAAGTATTCAAATATTTTTAGATTATATTTTAAATGGAATTTAACCTATGAAATTATATTCTAATTGTTTATTTATACAATTTTACGAGCATTATAATTTTATAAGATATATTTCTCTCTTTAGAGGCACATGACACTTCAATTCTCAAAATGAATATAAAATCTCCGTAACAATTCAATTCCCAAAATTAATATATACACATTATTTTCTAAATTATTATTTATTTTTTTTCTTTTCAAACTGTGTATTAATCGTTTGAGCTTCAATTTAAATCAAATAGAAACAACTATATGTATTTAAATTGTAATCAATGAAAATGTCATACTCGTTGGATTGCGTAGGCCTAAAAATATGGACCCAGATTGGATTGGCCTATTAAGTGAATATGTGTAGCATTAAGTAGGTTTTTAATTTCCACAATTTTTTAAAATAAAATATAATGTTTATCTATGCAACAACTAAAATAAAAAACTTATGTAAATAGCAAGATTTTCAACACACACACAAACATATATATATATATTGGTGGAATTGCTTTTCCATTTGATAGAATGAAAGTAGTGTGATACTAATAATGGGTTGCACAACACTAAAAACATTTCATAAATTTGGACTAAAAACGAAGAAGTCCAAAACTATGTAGGCAGAAACTCGAATAAACCAGAAAACAAAGATCCGGATTAACACGGATTTCGGGTCGAGCCAGTAAGGGTAGTTTCGTCATTATGATAAATTTGAGGGTGTCGAGCTGGTGCCCTTTCTTGCTTCTCTCTCTCTCTCTCTTTCTTCTTTCTGTTCTCCTCTTTACATTCTCTCTCTAAAAGCCCCTGTTTTTCTCTTTCTTTCTTCAAAGAGCTGATCCGTACCCTTCTCATCCCTATCCTCATAAAGTCTCTAACCCTAACCTTTTTCCCCATCTTGCAGTTATTGAAATCGGTTCAGATTCTCGTATTCAATTCAAAACCCAAATTAAAAAAAAATCCTATATACATGCTGTTCATACATATGAATTCAAAGGTATATGCAGATATAGTTAAATATCAATCTCAATCTGAAGGAACTCATTAACCGCAGATAAGGAAAGAGAGAAACCCTTAAAGGCGTTTCCGAATTTGATTCCTATATGGCAAACGGAACGGATGCCAAGGATATGGTGATGGCGAAGGTCCGGCCGCGTCTAAAACGTGAGTTTGAGTTCGCGTTCAGGTCCCACTCGGAGATCTCTGGTTCTCTGGGTCGGACCCGGGCTAGGAGTGTTCAGAGCGGAGCTTCCCCAGTTAATGGAACTGCGGAGGGATCTAATTGTAAAAGGAGAGTGAAAGCCAATGGTTTGATGGATGCTAAGAAAGATGAAAATATGAGGCTGTTGGAGGAAAAAGTTGCGGGTTGTGGAGATGAAGTAGAGGCTGCGAGGGAAGAAGAGGACAAAAGTGATGTGGTGGAATTGGAGAGTGGAGATGAGGAGGCGAAGGTTGGGTTGATCGAATCAGTCCCCCTATTGGGAAGGAAAATAAATGGTGGAGATGTGGAGATTGTGGAAGGGAAGGATAATGGAGCGGCTTCAATGTGTGTAGAGGAGATAAATAATGAACCTGGACAGAAGGTAGCGAATGAGGATTTGCAGAGAGATGTTGACATGAATGAGGAATGTGAACAAGGGACGAGTGGGTCGTTGCTAAATTCCATGTTTAACGAGGAATTAGGGAAAAAGAGCATCTTGGATAATGTTACAAGCGACGAAGGATTGAAAAAGAATGATAAAAATGGTTCCTCTGAGGAAGGAACTAGTGTGTCAAACCCTGTTTTAATGGACGAGGATTCAAAGAGCAAACTTGGAATAATGTCAACCAGTAGGGTTATAGAAAGCAATAGTGAATCTGAAGTGAAGAGCAACAGGGCTAATGTTTGCAAAGAGGGGACTCTCAGTTCATCTCCAATGACTGGGGTTCGAGAAGGCGCGAGTGATTCAGAAGTAAAGGGCGACGTGACAAATGTATGCCTAGAGGGGACTCTCAGCCCATCTGCAATTGGCGTTAATGGCGAAAGAGTTGCTATTGATGCATCGCCAGTTTTGGGTAATGATAGTAATAGTAGTTTGGGGATGAAGCCTTTGAGGAGGTTTACCAGGTCCTTGCTGAAGCAGAAGAGTGAGGCAGTGAGAGATTCCACAGCTGACGATGGTTCAGAAGGGAATAAAGAGGGAGGCATCTCTAGCGTTGTTTATGATGTACGTAGTTATACCACTGCTAATTCCACAACACTGTTGAAGAAGCTGAGGAACGATGCATCAAAGAAGTTCCCTTCAAAGTTGAAGGATCTTCTTGATTCAGGTATACTAGAGGGACTAAATGTGAAGTATATGCGAGGATCCAAGGTATATTAACGTTGTCATAAAAATATTTTGCATGGTGCCTTATATATTGTCATTTGTTATTGGTTCAATTCTTAGCTAGGATTGTTTTAATTGTAGACCAGAGGGCCTGGAGAAGCAGCTTTGCGGGGAGTTATCAAGGGATCAGGGATTCAGTGTTTTTGTCGTGTTTGCGAAGGAAATCAAGTGAGTAACGTTTACAGTTTTGAAATATTACCAGCCATTTTTAGTAACTTATCAAGGTTGTCTGCTTGATTGTTGAGTGTGTTTTGTTCCTCTTTGTAAGCATAGGTTGTTACTCCTACTTTGTTTGAGCTGCATGCTGGTAGTTCAAATAAACGTCCACCAGAGTATATATTCCTGGAGAATGGGAACACACTTCGTGATGTGATGAACTCTTGCAAGGATGCATCATTGGAGACTTTGGATGAAGCTCTGAGACTTTCTAGTGGTTGTTCATCTTTGCAGAAATCTACCTTCTGTTTGAGCTGCAGAGGTTTGTTTTACTTAATCTTTGACATTTGTAATTTTTTTTGCCGGTATTTTTCAGATATTAAATTATGTGATCCTTTATAGGGTCAACTGCTGTGGTCGACTTTGGAATATCAATGGTATTATGCAGTCAATGCGCGGGGTCGAAAGTTTCTCAAGCTGAAATTTCAGTAACTACAGATACAGACAAAGGGTATGTGGTTCTAGATGTCTTTTCATATTGGCATCTATGCGTGTATGAACACCCATAATTTGACAAGTGACCTCCATTTACTGGTTATTTCCTGCCTCGGTACTGAGGGCAATTGATGGAACATGAAGGCCTGTTTGTGTTGGAAGATCTTGTTTCTTGTTATTGACCATTATTTTACCTACTGTAACCTGTTGCTTGGCATGGTAACACATTTAGCTGGAATCAGGAAGGTATTAACTAGCGTATGATTGATTTGAAGGTCTAGCATTAAGTAATATTCCTTATTACTTGGTGACTGTAAGGGTGTTGGACATGTATCACATTTGACATGGATAGCTTCAATTTTTCCTTCTTATATTTTCTTTATGTTTTAGGGATCATATAGAAGTATCAGACTTAAAGGTTTTGTGATGGTCATGTTGATTAGAGATGAACATAAAGTCTGGTCCGCTTTCTGATTTTTTGATTTTTGAATATAATGCTGTTGAAGCTTCATGAAGGCTACAGTCTCTTGTTTAGTGCCTTTCTCTTCTATAACTACTCAAAACATTTGTAGTTTTGTATTTTTATATCATTGTTGTGTGACATCCTGGCTACAAAGGGTTTGGGCATATTTTTGCTGAACTATATGCAAAATTAAGATGTTGGCAGCATTTGAATTTTAGCATATTGGAGGACATGCTCATACAAGACAATCTAGACATAAGTGCATACATGTGCATGTTAATACCTACATTTTCTTTGCCACTTTGCGGCTAGATAACTGTAGATTGGAACTCTTTTCTAGTATTGCTAATTTTATATATTCCTTGTCTTGTTTCAGAACTCCTGCACCAGTTACTGTTCCTAAGTCATCTGATACCATGCTAAAATCTAGCACCTCACGAAGCAAGAGTCATGGAAAAATTACAACAAAGTCAGTATTCTTATTCATTCTAATTTTTTTTCTTTTTTCTTCTTCTTTTTTGTTTTTCAGGCTTCTTTATCTCTCTCTCTTATATACTTGGAACTCATACTGCCATCTCATAGTAAATATATCATAGTTTTAATTTTTGTTAAATCCTGGTGTTCAGAATATAGACATTTTTTTGTTTTGTTATTTTTCTGTTCAGTGGTCTAAGTTGTCAGCCTTTCTATGTGCTTTCAAAATAGGGATTTGCGGATGCATAAGTTGGTCTTTGAAGAAGATGTCTTGCCTGATGGGACTGAAGTAGCTTATTACTCACGAGGACAGGTTGTTGCTATAATGATGATAGGTGTACTTCTGATGCATTTGGTTTAAATTTTCCCTTTCTGAGTTGCATTACGTTGTTGGGCAGAAATTGTTGGTTGGATATAAGAAAGGATTTGGCATATTTTGTTCTTGCTGCAGTTCTGAGGTACTAATTTTTCCATTGCTGTTATTGCTTACCTGGCTATCATGGAGATTTGATTTTCCTAACTTTTCATGAGCAGGTCAGCCCCTCCCAATTTGAAGCTCATGCTGGTTGGGCATCTCGTCGAAAACCGTGAGTTTATTCAGAATCTTTGGGTGGTCTTGGGTTGTAACAAATTGAATAATTGTTGCTTTGCGAATTATAATTGAATATTGGTTAATAACTAAAAAAATTATACTTTTTGAATGCATGTCAACACATTTACACATCTAATGCGAGAAACAAGGTCACTATTTGAATACCCATTTTATCTTGAATTTTGACTTATATTTGGAATGCACTTTTTAATTGAGCAGCTATCTGCACATTTACACTTCCAATGGGGTGTCTCTTCATGAATTGGCAATATCATTATCCAAAACTAGGAAGTTTGCAACGCATGAAAATGATGACCTATGCCAGATTTGTAGAGATGGTGGGAATCTTTTGTGCTGTGATGTATGCCCAAGATCTTACCACAAAGGTGAACTTTGGTTACTTCGAATAATGCATTATTTGCAAATGGTTTCTAATACTCAGACATAGATAAATGTGTTGGTCTAATTCAATTAGATATAGGAAATAGCTTTGCAGTAGAAGAAATGATCTGATGTTGATGGCGGTAGTTTATGATTAATAAGCAAGTGTATTAACGAACTCTTCTTCTGTTGGCACTGAGGCATTGTCAATAAAACAAGGCTCCATAATCCAAATGCTGGTTTATTGTTTTTAGCCTTTCTTTTTGTAGCATTTTTTGTATGTATTTATACTATTTGGCATGAGTTTTTGTTTTTCTTCTTTTTCTGCTTTCTCATCTCATATGGTTTTTTGCTAAGTCTGTAGATGGAAACAGTTAAATGAACTTAACTCCAAGCAATTGTGTTCTATACAATCAAATGACTGTAAGGCACTAAGAACACCTTGGTTTAGTTGGTACAGAATATGTTAATATTAGTCTCTATTTGATTGCCATACTTGATGAATGATATATGGTGACTCTATGAGATTTCTGGTTAATAAAATACAGGCAGCTAACAGCCCGTTTGGTACTTAGGATTGCTTAGTTAAGCTATAGGATTAGTCATTAAACTCATGTTTGGTTCAAAAAATTAAGTATGACTTAGTAATCCCAAAGGCTTACTAAACACATGGAATGAGTCTTAACTAATACCCACCTCTCCCCATGTCTTTACTAATCCCTTTCTAATGAGATTACTAATCCCTATGTTTATAAAATTGAAAATCCTAAACTAGCTTTACTATTTTACTTTTTTTTTTCCTCCACAAATAGCCTTATTTTAGTATAAGTCAATATATATTTAAGTAATTTACTTATTTTACTAATTTATCCAATTATTTAAATTCTCATACCAAACATGAGATTACAAATTTGGATTTGTTAATACTAGGATTAAAATATTATACCAAATAAGGGTTAGCTTCACTAATTCTATGGCTTAATTAAACTCAGTATTAACACTAATCGTATTGCTTAAGCAATCTTTGAACCGAACGGGCAGTAAATATGTTAGTCTTAATGATTTCATATATTCTCTTTTGTGTATTGTGTTAGATATATTTAAAAAATTGCAAATGTCACACTGATCCGACCTCTTATCTATGGCTAACTTAATGAACATTTCAGCCACTGAAACATTGAAGTTGATTGTAGTGAGTTATGAGCTCCAGTCTTCCACTGCTCGATCCTTTTTCTGATATTTGTTGCCCTACCTTGTGATCCATAATCTTTTTTCAAATAAAATGAATTCATGTAAATTATACTGTCTCCATTTTCTCCATAATCTTTTTCAGATGCACTGATGCTCTACTATTCATCTGCCGTCTCTTTTGATTTTAATTCATATGGTCATGGTAGTCCCATTAGCAAAGTGATTAGGTTGACTGAAAGAGTAATAGCTGCTGACTGAAGGAAATTATTTTTTTGTGAGAGGAAAAGATAATTGTTAATGGAGGCAACCTTGCTATATTACAGTCTAAATTTGTGAGAAATATGAAGTATATGAAGGACCCCATGAGTTTAAATGATGTAGGGGAATGCTACATACCTTAGATAACTATAAATGTGCACAGTACACTCTAGATATGTATTTATACAACTGATGCATACATTTGTTCCTTTGTTCTAAACTAAACTCCATTTCCAAGTTCAATGTGGTAAATTATTAGGATTAATATGGTAATAAGTATTCCATGAGGGTACTTCTACATTATTGTTTCTCTGTTTGTTTTGCATGTACCATCTGTGGGTACTTAATGTTTATTACCATCCTCTGTTTTGCTTAATTTGCAATACAAAATTTGCAGAATGTCTTTCTCTAACAGAAGTGCCAGATGGGAAATGGTATTGCAAATTTTGCTTGAATAACTTCCAGAAAGAAAAGTTTGTGGAGCGTAATGCCAATGCAATTGCTGCTGGACGAGTTGCAGGAGTTGATCCTATAGAACAGATAACAAGGCGATGCATTCGTATTGTCAAAAACCTAGATGCTGATTTTGGTGGCTGTGTCATATGCAGGTGGAGTGCTTTTATCTTACCAAACAAATGTGGGCGCTGTAGTCAGTAATTCTTTAATTTGCATGTGCATTTTACATTACTGTGGCTTATTACAGATGTAGGTAGATTTCCGTAGATGCTAGGTAATTTAATGTACTTCCTCTAATTTGGGAAAATAAAGTGTGGACATAATCTTTGGTTTAGAGTTTTGTTGCTTTGTAATTTTTATGTTCTCATATGTTGATTAGGCCTTGTTTGAGTGGTTTTTGTTTGAGCTATGAATTCTTGTCCTCTTTTTGATATTTTCTGTTTTGTTTCAAGTGTATATATATATATATATATATATATATATTATATTTTTGACATTCTTGATATATGCAGAAGCCATGATTTTGCCCAGGAATTTGGTCCTCGTACTGTTTTGCTCTGTGATCAGGTATTCTGCATTACGATGATACTTGTACTTGTTTCAGTTCTTACCTTGTTTTGTAGTACTTTTATTTCCAGTTGCACTTTTTTTCTGATTTGTGCTAAATTTCCCTAGTGTGAGAGGGAGTTCCACGTCGGCTGTTTAAAAGATCACAACATGGAGGATCTCAAGGTGCCATATTATCTTTTCATGCAGAAATTTATTGCATCGATTATTTATTCAAGCTATAAATTTGATGTGACCTGTACAACAGGAATTGCCAAAAGGGAAATGGTTCTGCTGCGCAGACTGCAGCAGAATCCATTCTGCTTTGGAGAAATTGGTTCTTCGTGGAGAAGAGAGGCTTCCAAATTCTTGTCTAAATGTTATAAAAGAGAAACATGAGGAGAACAGTTCAGAGACGGGGGCCAGCATTGATGTGAGATGGAGGCTTCTTAATGATAAAATAGATCCTTCTGGTGATACTGCCGCATTATTGTCTGAAGCCCTTGCTATTTACCATGTGAGTATGTGAACTTTGCTATGTTAAAAATATTGTTGGTGGTCCGTAAAAAGGTTCCATAATAGGAATAAACTGTACTCGTTCGTTTCTGTTGAAGTTTTTTTCATGTCACTGAAATTTTTCTGAAATATTGCATGAGGTCTTCATTCTTCATAATTGCTGCTTGATGATGTCATGCACTGAATTTGGTTACGTTCCTCTGCTCATTATATCACAAATTAAAATATGTTCCGCTGTTACTAATCAGTGATTGATTTTCCTTTTTCTTTCCTTTGTTTTTACCCCTTTCATGAGTTCAGGAACGATTTGATCCCATACTCGTAGCTGGACCTTCTGGCAAAGAAAACCATGACCTAATCCCATTAATGGTTTTTGGGTAAGAAATATATGCAGTTGTAGACACTTCATAGTTGCTTCTTATTATTTTTAAAGACTATTATTTTTTCCCTTATTCATATGATTATTACTATTGGCACTTCTTCAAATTTGCTGGTAAATGTGATGCAGTGAACAATTGATTTTGGAATTATTTCAATTTGATTTTTAATTATGAAATTCTATAGATCAGATTTTCTTGTGGATTTAGGAATTATTTTGATTTGATTTTTAATTATGAAATTCTATAGATCAGATTTTCTTTTGGAATTTCTATTAGTGAAGTTCAGACTTATATTCTATTTTGTATTGTTATTGTTGTTTGCAATCACACATATTATGTAAGGATTTGGTTTTGGTGCATATTAACACCCATGTAACTTAGTTATGTAAATGTTGTTGCTTTAATGTTTAAATCAAAGTCTGTTAATCCTGCTGTTTGTGGTTCTACATCAAAATGATTGCATTGATTTGTTTTTACAGAGAGAATTACAAAGGACAGGAACTTGGTGGCATGTACTGTGCCATATTGATTGTCAAGTAAGATTATTAATGAACTTGCTCCCTTCATTACCTACTTTTCATGAATGATATCTTTTGTACTGATCACCTTTCATGTTTTTTGCAGCCAAGTAGTTGTATCATCTGCAATCATTAGGTTCTTCGGGAAGGAATTGGCTGAACTTCCTTTAGTTGCAACTTCTAGCAAAGCGCAAGGACAGGTGATATGAAGCTATGCATTTTTAACGCTCTTTGTTTTGCTATTGTTTGAGGATACAACTTCTCTGAAAGAATTGCTGGATTTTGCATATATAGGGTTACTTCCAGGCCTTATTCACTTGTATTGAGAAACTATTAGGGTTTCTCAATGTAAAGAATCTTGTACTTCCAGCAGCTGAAGAAGCTGAATCTATTTGGACAAATAAATTTGGGTTCAAGAAGCTAACCCAAGAAGAGGTGCGTGCATTTGTTTACATCTTCTCTGTAATGCATTATACATTGCCGTACTCGCTTCTGCTCGAGTAACACCATTGTTTCTTGCTTCACATTTTTCAAGTGATATTTCCTCAGATGTTTTCAATCTCTCAGTAATTTTGTCACCTCATAACCAGGATAAACTTTATATTCCCGCTCTTGTATATGGTTCGAGTTAGATGTGAATAAGAAGTCTAGGTACATTACTCTTGTTAACATTGATTGTTGTAATGCAGTTTATCAAATTTAGGAAGAATTATCAAATGATGGTCTTTCAAGGAACATCAATGCTGCAGAAGCCAGTCCCGAAATGCCGTGTTGTTGGACGATCAGAAGGCGGTTGAATGTATGACGTGAATGCTGCAGAAGTCAGTCCCGAAGCATGGGATTGGTCGATGATAGGTTTTTTTTTTGATGTTGGAAAAGTGAGATTTTTGGGAAGACTTTTCCTAAATGTATTGTACAGAATCTGCTTTTGCAATTTCAGTAGTGTACAGGAAATAGATGATGGTTATAGGTTGAAGCTTGCAGGTTAGGCTCCATTAAAATTCTTTTTGTAGAAGGAAATTCGAGAGGGATCAATAGGCAACAGTTGATAGTCATACCAAAATACTAACTTGCAAAGTTTTGAAATGGAATCTTATTTTTGCTCAAAATTTTCCTTTATATATTGTAGAAATAATGACTATATAGATTAACCAAATTCTCACTTTCTGTTAAGCTTGGCATGCATGGATATGGTACTATTAATTGATAGCAAATTTGTTATCTGGTTGAGCTTGATATTTATATCAATGCAACCAACAAATAATAAAATAGTTAAATTATAATATTTTGATTAAAAAAATTGTGAAATGAAAAATTAAATTAAATTAATTATTAACACGAAAATAAATTAATCACTTGTTCATTATTTGTTTTTCCACTTCATTGTAATGTTTTACTATAAATTTTATTATAAAAGTTCTGGGTATTTATGAAAAATGGAACTCATGATCTGTAATTTTTTAAAATCAAATAAATTTCCATATATTTTTAAAATTAATTTAAATATAAATTTAAATTGCTTGAGAACTTTATAGCAAAAGTTTATGAAAACAATTTTATTTTTTAATTTGTGAAGTACAAAGAATTAAAGAAAAATATATGTTAAAATTTTTTGAAAGAAAAAGTAACAATTTTGGACACGATATGACATGAATTTTTTATCATATAATACAAATACGTTTATAATCTTTTATGATACGATTAGATATATTTATAAATATATAAAATATTTAATAATTTAGTTATTCAATTACATACTAATATTTTTAAATATACGTATAATTTTATATATAAATAAATTTATAATATATTATAATTAATTATATTAATATATGTGAATAAAAATTAACAAATTATCTACAATTTATATTAATAATAATCGCTAGATAATTAAATATTTAAATTTTATTAAAATAATTAATTTATTTTATGTACATATACATATGTTTATATATTGTTATATCATTCCAAATTATTAATACATTTTAAAAATTAATATATATTTATAAAATTTTTAATTTTAATTATTTATAATTATATATATATTTATAAATATATTATATAATTATACAATATATTTAAATTGATATAAATAATAATATAGTACTTGTATAAAAAATTAATTAGCAGATTTAAAAATAGGTGTGCAACTAAACTTTGTAAAATCCTAAAGATAATCTTCTTTAAAGAAAAACGGTAAGGAAATAAAAATTGAAAGCGGGAGAAATTCAAATTTTGAAATTGAAAAATCATTAGACTTTCTATTTTCCAACTAAATTAATCGCACATTTTGAACTACATTTACTATTTACTCCCTGTAACTCCTCCATATTTACGCTTTTGTCTATTATTATTATTATTATAACCCGATGCATATTATTTTGCCGTTTCGTCACTCTCTGTTCGTCTCTCTCTCTCTCTCTCTCTCTCTCTCTCTCTCTCTCTCTCTCTCATTTTGAGGTAACCATTATTCTTTGAGATTCTCTGTCGTTATTGGTTTCTTCCTGATTATGTGGTTTCATTTCGTATTCAAAATCTGTTTTCTTATTTGATATTGTTTCACAGAACAAACAATCCTGAAGAGTTTTGAAGAACTTAATTGAATTTGTAAATTGATCGAGACTAAAAAGCCCAAAGAGAAGGGAAAATGGGTCAGATCCAGTATTCAGAGAAATACTTCGATGATACTTACGAATACAGGTATTACTAATAGTGATCGTGCCAGAAACTTCATTTTTTTTTTCTATTGAGAAATGTAAAGAATCAGAGTACTGATTGTTCTATTATTCTTTTCTTTTAATGGTGATCGTACAGGCATGTGGTTCTTCCTCCTGAAGTGGCCAAACTGCTTCCTAAGAATCGGCTACTCTCTGAAGTGAGTTATTTGAGGTTTTACTGTGTGTTTTAAGGATTTTTTTTTCTTTTTATACTGTGTTGTGTTATTTGAACTTTTTCCGATCTTAAACCCAATTAATATCTGATTTCAGATTCAAGCCAAGTAAGAATGAGTAGAAATCAAGCTTTTTTCCCCCTTTCTTGAACAATTAACATTTTGGAAAACCCAGTTCTATAGATTTGGGTGATAGGGTATCATTGATGGGGATTTTCATTTTAGTTTGTCTCTGCCTTTTGCCCCTTTTATTTTATAGGCAATATTCATTTCAATTCATCATGAGTGTGGGAGCAAGTTAGTTCAAGATTAAAAGTCCATACTTTTGTAATTTAGTTTTTCTGCTGAAATTCTGAGATATGTTCAAGTAATGTTTGTGATTTAGTCCTAGAAATGTTTTTTTTTTAAGTCTGATTTTTTATGTAGAACGAGTGGCGTGCCATTGGTGTTCAGCAGAGCCGCGGTTGGGTCCATTACGCCATTCATCGTCCTGAGCCACACATCATGCTGTTCAGGAGGCCTCTGAACTATCAACATCAGCAGCAGGAGAATCAAGCTCAGCAAAGCATGCTTGTCAAGTGATCACTTTTATCCCGTTGATATTAAATACAGAAGATACTTAAGTTAATGCTCTGCGTAAACTCTATGGATAATTTGGGATTTCTGGCTGTTGTGTTGTGATTCTCTCATTCAGAGAATTTGATATTAGGGGCCTTCGTTTGTTCCTTTATTAACCATGGCTTTTAATGACTTGGTGTTGTTATTGGCATCATTTGACTAGTAATGCTGTTTTTATCATTTGGGTGTATTCCATGGACGTGATTGATCCTAAACAAATGGTGGTTTTTGATAGTTGGTGTTTATTATTGTCCTGTGGTATACGTGGGTGTGGTTATTATCACTGGAAATCACAAGACTTAAATAGTGTATGCGGGTGTGATAGATGCGTTATCAGAAATCTCTTCGTATTTTCTAAAAAATTGTGTTTGTTGAATTATTGTCCATATAAACTGTATATTTTCTGGTAATTGATATAATAAAACAAGAGTAAAATTCCTAATTAATTTAGAAATTTTTCTTGAAGCCTTCAGAAAGTTTACCCTTTTTTTTCTTTTTTTATATGAAAAGAAGTAGAAAGTTAATCCTCTGGCTGCAGGCTGATCTGATTATCCCCTAGGGTAGATTTAGTTCTACAGACAGTAATATGTTTCCACTCAATTTTCTTGTTTGAGAAAAAAATTCTGCTGCGATTATAGCATTTTGGGTTGTAATCCAATAAAAACATCTGCTGCTCCGGATGTTTCACATCAAATCTTTGAGGTTCAAAATTTTTTTGGGCTAAACCAAATTAAAATGCCATTGCCTTTTAATCTTCAAGCATTGGGATATTAAGAATTTGATGGACTGAAGCTTTTTTTGTCTAGGTGTGACAACTGACAATCTTTGATCTGACTTGGAAAAAGAGACGACTTGAACTTGAAGTAAATCGGAAAGACCCAAAGTTTTTTGGGAAGCTTTTCTCATAGAACATTAATAAAATATGGGACGGAAGAAAGCTTTTGAATGAGAAAAAAGTTTTAAGAGAAATGTCTAGGATATACTTTTTACTGACTTTTTAACTGTTGGTGAGGAAATAGAAAAATATATATATAAAAAAAAAATCATTTCTCCCCAATTAATTAGGAAGATTGTTATTTAACTTTCCTTAAATTTTAATTTATCTTGGGTTTATTCAATTACTTTGATGTTTTATGAAAATATTTCTTTTTTGAAAGACATTTCTTTATAAATACAACTAGGAACTCAATAGATTAAAAAAAAAAAAGATTTAGAAGGAGAAAAAAAGGGGCGATTTAGAATTCTACCGTTCATATAACAGCTTCAATATTTCTTGTTGAAATTAAGAGCTTATAATATAAAATCTATTTGATCGTCTCAATAGCTAGCATTTTTTTAAATAAATTATGAGTTATTTTCAGACAAAATAAGAGATCTCTTCTAAAATTTACTCACAGCTTGTCAAACTAAGGCTAATGAAAATAAAAAAGAGAGAGCTAACTACTTTTTTTTTTTTCATATTACATTCTTTATTGTCTTTTTCATTCTTTAAGTAACGTATTTTTCTATTTTTTTAATCCCAAAGTATTAAAAATGAGATATTGTAATAAAAAAAAGTATCTAGCATTTCTCTAAAAAATATTGCACGAAATACTAATTTTGCTTTATCTTTCTTTTCTAATTATTTCAATTTTATTGTAATAGAACACTGATTAAAATTAAAATTATTACTTATTAAAGATATAAACCCAATATTTTCATAAGAAAAGAAAATTCCAATATTCTTTCGGAAATAAAAGAAACCGACATTGGTCGCACCTGCCCGTTAAATTGGGCCGGAAGCAGACACAGATAGCCCGAAAAGCCTATAGAAACCCAATATGTCATTATTTTGCACGTCGTCTTCCTCTCTCCTCCAGCGCCTCTGTATCCCTCTGGTTCCCACTTCTGCCATGCTAAATTCTTCTTTCCACTGCTTTATCTGACGATTCTTGTCCTCTTGTAAATGCCTAAGCTCGCTGAATCGTATTTTCGTGACCCAGTGAAGGTGTTAAAGTTGGCATTCGTTTCACTCGGGTAACTGAATTTATTTGTTAGGGTTTTTTTTGGTTGCCTTTTATTTCTTTTAGCTGATTGTTCTTTTGATAATATGATTTACCTTTGTTAGTCCTGTTTATTGATATTCTAAGCTACTTGAATATTGTAATTTTGATTGATTGTAAATCATAATATTTATTCTTAGCTTTTTCATGGCGATGGCGAGTTGAATGCATAATCATTACCTATATTCTTAAGTTGTTATTGACATTTTCCTGTCATTTATGTGTAGATTGTTCCTTAAATTGATATACGCTGATCAAATATGAGCCGTAACCGCAATGTTATTGTTGCCACTGGCTTACTAGCTTTTGCTGCTGCAGGCTTGGCATTTCCCTTTTATATGGCGTAAGTAAATTGCAAATTTTTTTGAATATTTCTGGGAATTTACGTCATATGATGTTGTAATAACTGTGTTCTGTTTTATTCAGGTCATCTAGGACACCAGTAATCGATTCATCAAAGCCCCTGCCACCACAGGCAGCTTTTCGAGGGCCTTACATAAACACAGGTTCACGTGACATTGGCCCTGACCATCACACTTACCCAAAGAAATTATGAGGTTTGGCTAAAAAAATGTTGTTAAGGGTAATAACCAACAGGCCTATTTTCATCAATTTTCAGTGAATTTAGCATTTGCTTTTACATCTTTATGGAGTATGTACCAAGACATTCAAGTGGACTGATTTAAATGGATGAGCAATAGCTTGAGAAATACTCTCACGATAGTGAATAAATATAGGAAATGAAATTTTTGAGAGAATGATGTTTCTATCTGTGTAATAAACAAGGTTAAGGATAAGTGTGAACATATTGCCATTTCTTTCCTGTGCGTTGAGCTATTATAATATTCAACAGATTGTTTTCTATTTTTCTTTTATTGATCACTTAAAACAGGGTGATTGCGAGCATTAGGAAATTGGATAGGAACGGATTTATTCCAACCAATGAACATAGGATTGAAATATATTTCAATTGCATTATTCTGAACCAGGTACCATGTGTGGATCATTTTCGTTAGCTTTGTTGTTCTACACTATATGATATTAAAAATATAACTCTTCTTTTATGTTATTAGTGATGTAGAAACCTTTTGCATGATAGTATGCCTTCACTCTAATTTTCACAACTCTCAAAGATTAACTATGTGAAGGCCCCAAACATTACCCATTATTCAAAGCATGATCTTTTTTCTTTAAATTGTTTCCCTCTCAATGCTGATTCATTATTTCTTATTGGAAATGCTTAAATATATTTTTATGTAGCTAATTGCAGTATGATGTCTTCAAGTTATTTGTGATGCTTAGGAAGGTGTAGTTATTGTCTGGTCTGCAATTTCCTCTTGTTCCTAGTGGATTGCTATCTTGAGCCTGTTTGCTTGGGATCTTTGAAATCTATCATTTCATATATGCAGGCTAATACTTGTGTTATGAATAGAAGGAGCTGTTCTAGTAGATTTGGGGAATGAGTGTAGATTGGGAAGTGGTGAGCAAGACAAAGTGAGCCACCCCTTTTGTGCATCTTTGACCATGTGAACAAACTTTTTCTGTTTTCTTTTAACACTTCGCACATTTATTTCAGTAATCTATGGGTGGAGCATATTGTTTTTGCAAAATCAAACAGTGGTATATTGAACGTTCTCTTGGGTTCTGTATTGCGGCTGCAAATTCATAGCTCAGACTTTTAAGTTGGCCTAATTGCAAAAATTAAGAGAGGAGTTGTAGTTACTTTTTCCGTGGGTGATATTTACATTTTTTTTTTCATTTGGATTATATAGTATTGAAAGAGGAGTACCTGTCATTCAAATAATGGAGAAGTTAATAGAGAAGATAATAAATAAAATATATTTAATGTTTCTCAAGTTAAGAAACTTATAGCAACATGCTCTACATGATTTGACCTTTTTTATTTTCTATCTTTATTTGAGAAAATTGCTTTAATTGAATGTATACTTATTCATTTATTTATTTGTAAATAAAATACTTATAAATTTTGATTTTGATATGAACACGAGGTTAATACATAAAAGTGATGTTTGATTTAGTTATTCAGGATTTGAAAATCAACTCTCTATTTTAATAAATATGAAGCAATATTTTGGCAACAAAAAATAAATAAAAAGGTCCGTAAGATGTAAATTTTTAGAGGAAAAAACATCTCCTTCCTTCTGCCTTGGTTGGGAACTTTCCGTAGTGGAGGAAAAATAAGGGAGGAAAATAATTTTTTTTATTTTCCTTTTTCCTCTATTATGCTTGACAATTTTTATTTGAGAAGGGAATATATAGAAACAAAATAAATTTTATTTTTATTTTTTTATCATGTTTTAAATTGATATAATATAAATAAAATAATAAGAGAGATAAAAAAAAATAAGATTTATTTTTCTTTATTTGGATGATTTTGTTGTGAGAAAAAAATTATATTATTATATATTTATTATTTCAATAAAATATTTATTATAATGATCAATGATAAAAAAAAAATTAATTTTAAGTAATGGTGATATTTTTTATTCAATCTCTTATATTTTCTCTCCATAATAGAAAGAAAGTGAGGGGTGAAAAATAAATATTATTTTATATCTCTTTTTTATTTTCTTTTCTTTCTAAATAAAATAAATTGAAAATAGTTTCTTTTTTATTTTTTTTCTTTCTTTGATATTTTTTTTCAATCTAATTGGTGAAAAATAAAAATTATTTTTTTTATTTTATTTTTCTTTCTTTACAAATATATCTTTATTTTATCTTTTTATTTATTTTCTATATTTTAACTCTTTGTGTTCGTGCCATTTTTACTCTGTTGAAACCCAAAGTTGTGGTCGTAATCCATCGATGTGTACGAAATGGTCGGCGACGTCAATGGACTTCCGTTTGACACGTGAATGGCATTATCGAAATTTTATCTAACAACACAACGAAGCTATTTATTATTGAATTCATGAATTAAAATAATGTTGAATGTTATTCTCCCCTATCTCATAAAAATTATTTGTATTTTTGTAAGAATTAAAAAATTAATTAATATGATTGTAAATTTGTAATTATATTTTTTTAATATACTTTTATATTAATCATAAATATATTTGAAAAGTTAACATAATAAAATATTTTATTTTCATTTTTCTGAAAAACAAGTCCATAATTCAGAGTACAAAAAAATAAATTTTTTGTATGAAATAAAAAGTGTTTATAAAAATAATATTTATTGAATCTAAAATTATTTTATATTAAAAGAAAGTGCTTACAATCTATTATATATTTACAAGTTTAGAATCATCTATTATGTAATCATATGTAGACAAGATACATGCGAGAAATTTCTAAGACATAATTCTAGATAGAGGTAAATAAATAGCAATGTGTTAGGATTTGTTTGGTTGCAACTTGCAACCCACAGGAAAAAAGAAGGTAAGTTATATAGTGCTTTCACACTCCAAACAAGGCTTTCATTTTCAGGTCTACAAACAGAGGAAGATCCAAGAATCGATACTTCCACAACCGCAGAAGAAAGCTTGCACGCAAGCGCCTCTCTTTCTCTCTCCTCCCTCATTTTCTCTCCCTAGAGCGACCCCGTAACTTAATAAACAAATCAAGAAAGAATTAAAAAGATTGTTCAACTTAATTAAACGGCTAAAAAACATGGCTTTACTTGTCTCTGCGTCGTGCATGCCCAAATCTTTGATATTACCCGCATCGCTGACACAAACCCACCTCAAAGCTTCGACCTTTCTGTTTAACAGAACCGTTAGTGGTGGCAAACTCCTAAAGAGGAACCCGAAATTATTTTCTCTACATGTGGCAGCACCGCCATCGCCATCCATACAGAAAGAAGAAGAGTATGGAGTTGATGATGAGAGTGGAGAAGAGAGTGCTGATTCCAAGTTTTCTTGGAGGGATCATTGGTACCCGGTTTCTTTGGTTGAGGATTTGGACCCTGGCTTGCCAACTCCATTTCAGCTTCTGGGTCGAGATTTAGTTCTTTGGTTTGACGGGGCCAATCAAGAATGGGTTGCTTTTGATGATAAGTGCCCCCATAGACTCGCTCCTTTATCTGTAAGTTTGTAAATTTTTATTTACTCTTTCATCATTGAATTGGCCGTGTTTGTTTATTTATTGAAGAAATGAAATGGGAGTGATAAATTGAATTTTTATCTCTGTATCTCCTGTATCCTTTTGATGATTCACTAGAATTTGATGAAGAAGATACTTTTAGTTAAGCAAAAATGTTTCCGGTTCTAATTCCTGGACTTAAGTTTCCTAAGCTATTTTTGCTTTGTGGTTTTTGTAAGTCTAATCTTTTTTAATAGGTGCTAATTAAGACATCATTTGTTATCTGAATTTTGGGAACTAGTTTGTTAGTTTTCATGATCTTGTTAGATGGACTTTATTTTGTAGGAGGGGCGGATTGATGAAAATGGGCATTTGCAATGTTCATACCATGGGTGGTCATTTGATGGGTGTGGATCTTGTACGAGGATTCCTCAGGCCTCGCCCGAAGGTCCTGAAGCTCTTGCGGTTAAGTCCCCTAGAGCTTGTGCTACTAGATTGCCTACAATGGTCTCCCAAGGTCTCCTCTTTGTTTGGCCAGATGAGAATGGCTGGGAAAGAGCTCAAGCCACTAAGCCTCCGATGTGATTGATCCTTTCTTATTTCTTTGCTCTATTTAGAGTGTATATGATGATTAACACATTGAATTTGATGATGCTTTGCTTATATATAATCATGCGTTTTCTTATTTTAATTCTCCAGGTTACCTGATGACTTTGATAAACCCGAGTTCTCAACAGTTACGATCCAGCGTGATTTGTTCTATGGTTATGATACACTCATGGAGAATGTCTCTGATCCTTCTCATATTGATTTTGCTCATCATAAGGTACAGAAATGGGTCCTAGAATTGTAATTTAAGAGTTGTTTGTTTACTAGTGAGAAAATTTGTAGCAGTCTGCGACAGAGGATTTTTATATATAGTTTCGGTAGTGCACGTTCAACATTTCTATGTCAAATGTTGTATTCTTTCTCTCTCTCTCTCTCTTTTTCTTGGGTGAATTGAGAAGCCAAATGGCCTTGCAATGATGGGTTACACTATTTCATTTATTGTCATTTGTCAGTTATTGAAATCAATTATACTACATCCTGATGGGTTAAAACTGTTATGCATAAATTATTTTCTACAAGATAGTAATTTGTTACAAGCTGTGATATGCCAATATATTAAGAAGTGGAATGTTGAACCTATTATTTTGGAGAAACAAATATTCTTAAAATTGACAAGGGAAATAACAGAGAAGTTTTAATGAAATATCAAGCTAGAAACTTAAAAATTTATTTATGAGTTAAAAGGGCTTAATGCAGCTCACTTAGGGTATTGAAAGTTGTCTATGTGAATCCAAGGCATTGATGTAATAAGTAACAGGACTTCACTGAAGACATTCATAAGGATTTTGCTCGTGTTGGATTAGCTATTGTTTTTTGGTTCTTTCTGTTTCTGTTGAAATGTTGATTCTTGATATCATTTTCCTGGTAAAAATCTAGCAGCTGGTACTTCAGTCTTTTTCAAAAGGAGAAAATAACTAAGGCATGCAATCCATGTTTTGTGTGATTGTGTAGCACATTCCAATGAAAACATATCAGGGTAAACTACTGCATTTTGTTGCCTAACTCTCTTTTGGTACTGAACAACCCGCTTTTCTTTATCATCTGGTAATATGATTCTGAAAGTCACAAGGGTTCATTGCATGTTTCAGTGTTTTACATTGTGTTAACTGTTGTTTAATGTGGCAATTTTCCTTGTCGTGGTAGAGGGTAGAAATTAGAACTTTGAGAACTATTGACTTATTCTATTGCTGATTATGAGGAATGAATTTACAGGTTACAGGAAGGAGAGATAGAGCTAAGTCTTTGCCATTTAAGTTGGAGGCTAGAGGCCCTTGGGGCTTTGCTGGGGCCAATGATGGAAATCCACAAATCAGTGCTAAGTTTGTTGCACCTTGTTACTACATGAACAAGTAAGTATTACCTTCATGTGTAAAGAAGGAAGAATTGTATACTTATTACAAACACTTTTGCCCTAGCATTTAAAATTTGATGAAAACTTCAACCTCTTACTTGTTGATTATTTCCAAGGCTATTTTATTAGTTCTTCTATTTACAGATATGTTTGAAATTAATCCCACTTTGGTTCTGTATAAAATTTGGCAGGACCTTGAATATGGTGTATTAATCTCCACACAGTTTTTAGGTTGAGTTCATATGCACCCAATGGGTAACAGTTATACATAGATATTTCCATTTCAAACTTTTAGGTTGATTCTGATACTATTGGATTTTCTTTAGTAAATTACAGCTCATTTAAGAGGACTGGCTATTTTGAAACCTATTGCAATTCAATGCCAGTAATCACCTACAATTTCTTGCTTTGAATCTTCTTGAACTGTTTTTGATAAATTTCCTTAACTTAGGCATTATTGATTCCAGAACTACTGTCCTTGTGTTTTTCCAGGGTAGAAATTGACACAAAACTTCCTATAGTTGGTGACCAGAAATGGAAAATATGGATTTGTTCCTTCAATGTGCCAATGGCACCTGGGAAGACTCGTTCAATTGTTTGTAGTGCTCGAAATTTCTTCCAGTTCACAATGCCAGGGCCTGCCTGGTGGCAGGTGTGTACCTTTCAGCTGTGCTTTTATGTTTGCATTTTCTAGCAATTACATTGGTATTCCAATAGCTTGACTAATGTCTTTTGAGTCTTACAACATACAATTGTGTTAGCTTGACTACTGTCTGTCTATAGGGTCTTAATACAGTTGTGTTATCTTGTTAAGTCTAATCATCTTCCTTATCCACTTTAATAATCACCTGCCCTCCATTGTGTCTTAATTTCGAATTACTTGGCTTAAGCTATCTGAGAAATTATTCCAAAAATGAAGAATTTCACACTCATGTTGAGGGTTTAAATGAAAATTTTTTTCTTCTCTCTGTTTTCACATCCAAAATATGGTATTAGTTTACATATGAAAAGGTGTTGAATCAATAAGTTTTCAATCTTTTCTTCCATCATGTTATTGTAGCCTAGGAATATACCTTTTGCAATTGATTGGTGAATGGCATTATTTTGCACAAGGAACTTTGTGATCTTACTGCATATTGTGCAAGTATGCAGATATAGTCTGAGACCTTACAAATGCTGATGGTCAAATTTGATATATGAATCCTTTTTTTTTTGGCTTCTGTTTCCCAAGACATCTATCTGTCTATCCTGATCTAAAATGATGCTTTATCATGAGAAGTTCACTGGACTTGCTGACATATGGGTCTTATTAGTAATGATTGACAGTCACATAGATATGGAATTCTGTGTAAAATGCTACCAAGTATCTCTCATCTTTTGTAGCTGGTTAAATTATATGATAATCTTGAAATTCCAATCCTCAAGCAGTTTCTGGATTTTAAATTGCAAGAATGTGACAGAGACCAGATAGGATAGGATAGAAGCTTACTAATATTAAGGCTGTCAAGTGTTCCTATCATGGGATATGATTTACTCTTCTTCTTGGAAGAGGGTAGGAGGTGCCTGTGACTGGAAGCATGAATATTTGAAAATTTTACTTAACCAGACAGTTTAATTTTGGATCTGAGGTATTTGGAGTTCTAGGGACTGTCCTCTTGCAGTGATGAATATCATCTCATACTATTTGTTTATGGATTTGGTGATGAGCTAAATAGAGATAATTGTGGTAGCACAGAAGATTGCTGGGTAGTAAGGTGCTGATTGGGTGTTCGTGAGGGTCATGAGTCATGGCTTATAGACTAAGGAGATATATTCGTTCATTTAATGGGGCTTAGCTGCAACCCTTATAAGATATTTAGTTCTCAAAGCGAAAGGATGCAAATGTCCAACTCCAAAATAATTTAGATTTCAGTCTGTCTTGTGAGTTGTTGAGGCATCACGTTCACAGGAACTAGCTTAGGATGGACTTTCGTTCCTGAAATTAAGCAACTTCGTCTGTGTGAATGAACCTTGATAATTTTGCTACTAAAATCATTTTAGGATGGAGCAATTCCTATTATTGAATTCCCTATGTATTCATTTCTGCTTTCCTTGGATTTATGATCATTCTGCATTCTGATCAACTATAGTTTTGGTTTTGCATCATAATTAGCTTACTTGCACTCGCTAAAGTGAATTGTCTCATGTCTTTCATATTAAGCTATATAGCTGGATTACCAATGGAGTGTTTTGAATGAGTATTGAGGTCGAATGTCATCACCAATCTAAATTTTGGTTTAATATACAGGTGGTTCCGAGATGGCACGAGCACTGGACCTCAAATAAGGTATACGATGGAGACATGATTGTTCTTCAGGGTCAAGAGAAGATCTTCCTTTCCAAGTCAAAGGAAGGTTCTACTGACATAAATCAGCAATACACAAAGCTCACTTTCACACCAACTCAAGCAGATCGCTTTGTCTTAGCTTTTCGTAATTGGCTGAGACGGCATGGTAACAGCCAACCTGAGTGGTTTGGCTTCAATGAGCAACAACCTTTACCATCAACAGTCCTAACAAAACGTCAGGTACCAAGAACATCCAACCAAATTCTTGAATCTTTACTCATAAAACCCCACAGCTTCTTCAATTATTGTTCTCATTTTCCATTTCTGTTCTGTGTCAGATGTTGGATAGATTCGAACAGCATACCCAGAAGTGTTCGTCGTGTAAAAAGGCATATACAGCTTTCCAAACATTGCAAAAATTTCTTATTGGCGCAACTGTGGCTTTCTGCGCAACGGCTGGAATTCCGTCTGACATGCAGCTAAGAATTATCTTAGCTGTTCTTGCTATTTTAAGCGCTGGCTCGGGTTTCCTTCTGCATCAACTGGAGAAAAACTTTGTATATGTTAATTATGTACATGCCGAAATTGATTAACAATGAACAAGCCATCCTCTAACATCCAAATTTTGTAAAATCACAAGACTAATTGTATGTCAGAAGACAGATTATGTATATCACGCAACCATGGTTAAGTTCTAATTCTTCACGAAACCCAAAGAAAATTTATAATAATATTGGGATCAGAAACAAGAATTTATCAATATATAATAAGATTCAATTTCATTCCAGTCGACGAAATTACATTAGTTACAGAAAGAGCAGCCAGTACCAAAAAGCAACAGAAAAAAAACCCTAAATAAGACATAATGACCCCGTCCTTACATCAAGAAAGACTAAATCTGATAACTGAATGCAACCGAAGCGAAAAATCTAAGAGCTAGTGAATTTAGTAACCGCCTTAGTACCCTCGGAAACGGCGTGCTTGGCCAATTCTCCGGGTAGAACGAGCCTGACGGCGGTCTGGATCTCCCTAGAAGTGATTGTTGGCTTCTTGTTATACCTAGCAAGGCGAGATGCCTCCTGTGCCAGCTTCTCGAAGATGTCGTTGATGAAGCTATTCATGATCCCCATAGCTTTGCTCGAGATCCCAATATCAGGATGGACCTGTTTCAAGACCTTGAAAATGTAGATCTTGTAGGTCTCTACGCTCTTCTTCACCCGCTTCTTTTTCTTGTCGGCGGCTCCCCCTTCCTTCGGCAACTTCTTCTCCGCTCTTGGCTTCTTCTCAGCCGGTGCTTTCTCCGCCTTCTTCTCCTCCACCGGTTTCTTTTCCGCCGGCTTCTTCTCTGCCTTGGGTGCCATCGGTAATCGTGGAGAGATTAAAGAAAGGTTAACTCGTAAAGGACAATAATCAGATTCTGACTTGCTGAGTGAATGAGAAAAATGAAGGATTCAGACTATATATATAGAGAAAGAGGGATGAGATTTGATTGGTTGGATTAGAAAGGCGGGGATGGACGACGTGGATGAAACAGGAACCGTTGGATTATTCAGGAGCAAGATTGTACGTGTTGGATTCTTTTAAGGTTAGCGGGCTCTCGAGTTGGGGTATTTTGTCTTTTTATTCCGCTGTTAGGGGGATGGACTAGGGTGGAGGTTCAGATTGATGATGTGGACGGTGAGGATTTATTTTAGGACATTGCTGCTGTCGCTGCCCTGGCTTAAAGTTATCAAGTTTTTTAGCCAAATTTTAAGTTTCGCGGATTTGGTTGGTATAGCCCGGGCTAATGAAAAATTTAACGAATTTGGTTGAGTTTCAGCGAGTGTCCGACCGTTTGTGTTGGTGGGTCATGGGCGAAGGTCCACTAGTATTAATTATATATATTTAACACTTATTTTTTTATTGATTTATTATTTTCAATAAATGTGTTTTCTCTTTTCTCTTTAATTCTCTTTTTTTACACTTTTTTTATTAAAATTTAAAAAATAAAGAAAAATAAAAAATATTTTTTGACTGATTTTTGAAAATACAAATGATACTTTATGTAGCAATGACATATTCAAAAATTTAAGTCGAAATTAATTCAAATGATATATATTTACGTGCAAAACATTTTTTACAGCTTTTATACTTATTTTATGAAGCACAATTTTTTGGAAAAAATATGGTGCAAGAAAAATAATTCTAAAACCAACAAAAAGAGAAAATAAAAAAATAAAATTATAAAGAGAAACAAAATAAAAAATATTTAAGTAATGAATGATCTAAAATGGAAAAAAATCATAAACAAAAACAAAATAAAATATATAAAATAATAAAATAATTTGAGCAATGAAAAATATAAAATGAATAGAAAATTAATTATATTTTATATTAGATTTCTTTGCGGATTTTTATTTTCTTAAAAGCAAAATTAATGTTCTCTTAATTATCAAAATTTTTTTGCTTCATCATTTATTCTATCAATTCAAAAATTTCTCATAATTTTTTGTATATATTTTTAAAATTTAATAAAAAAGTAAAAAAATAAAAATTTATGTGAGAAATGAGCAAAAAGAGATAGGAGAGAAAATGATCAATACAAAATTAGATTTTAATAGTTTAGTCATTATTATGAGAGAAAAAATATTATAGTTAATTTTTACCTAAAAAATATATTATATGTTTTTTATTGAAAATAGTGGACAAATAGAGAAGAGAGTATTGAAAGAGAGTGTTACTAGTATTACTCATATATATATATATATATATATGAAATAATAGAATTAAATATATTCATTTATGTTTAGTGATGTAATCAAAATTGATTGAGTTTTTTTAATTGCTTGACTCGATTAAAAAATTTGATGATCAATATTGATCAATTTTTTTTATTGTTTGAAATTTCACTCGAAAAATATTCAAACTCGACTCAACAATGCTCAAATTATCTAAAAATTTTAATAAATAGTTTACTCAGCTTTAAATCAATTCAAGTTAACTCGGCTCGATTAAGTTTAAATATATTTGAACTTAATTTAAATATTGATGATATAAAAGTAATTTAATAAATAATAAAAAATAGATACTCAATTAAATTCACAAATCTTATGAGTTAGGTGTTGTGATACTTAAACTTGATTCGGCAAACTATTTAAGTTACTCAAGTTTGAGTTTGACTTAGTCAATTCTGAATTGAATTCGAATATTTTATAAGTTGAGTTTAAATAACTCATGAGTACTTTGACTTATTTACACCCTTATTTATTTATTTGTTCATTAAAATCAATTCATTGTGGTTTTATTTTTTCAATGATGAAAGCCAACAAAAGATGACATAAGTTCATTTGACATATAAACCACTCCCTAAAGTCAAAGATCAAGACTTGAATGAAGAAACTATACGAATTATTAATAGGAAATTAACAAACTAGTAACGAATTAAATAATCTCTTAATGGCTAGGAGTATCAATGAGTCAAATTAATCTAATTCAACTTATAAAATATTCGAATTTGAGTTGAAGTTAATCAAGTCGAATTTGAGTATCACAATATCTGACTTGTAAAACTCGTCAACTTAATTGAGTAGTTATTTTTTATTAATTATTAAATTATATTTATACCCTTAATATTTAAATATATTTGAGTTTAATCGAGTCAAGTTAACTAAGTACACTATTAGTTAAATTTTTTAGTTGATTACAGCTTTCTCGAATTGAGTTTGAGTATCTCGAACATTTTTCGAATCAAGTGTCGAATAATTAAAAAAACTTGATTAAATTTTAGTTTAAAATTTTTTAATTGAATCGAGCTTGAGCCTAACACTATATCAATTCAATTACATCCCAACTAATGGCTTACAACCTCAATCAAAAAGATTATGGAAATCTATAACTTATTAGAAATGACAAATGGACTCGTCCTCGTGGTGTTCCTTCCCAAATAGGATGTATATTTTTATAATTTTTTTACCTTGCTTCGACTTTGAATTTTTTTACGAGTACGGAGCGAGAATGATATATATATCCCCGCACTGAATATTATATATATATATATATAATAATTATTATTTTATATTTTAACATAATTAATATTTTAAAAATAATAAAATAAAAATATAACACTCCATTAAAATAAAAAACTAATTTTATTTTAACAATTAATTAAAATGAGAAATAAAAAATATTTTTAACATTAAAATAAAATAATTTTTTTTAATAAAAATAGAGGATCAGACCAAAGTCGGGAATCCTCATCACCTTGTAGTGTAGGGATGAAAATCTAAAATTTTTTCAGTGAAGAACGAGATGAAATATCGAGATCAGGGACAAAGAACTTCAGTCCAAATCCATCTCGTTATCATTCCTACATCTCATTAAGAGAAAAAATGACTTTGTCTCGTCTTTGTGGAAAAGAGGACAAGCCCATTGATGGGCAAGCAAATAAACACTTAGAGCTCGTTTGACATTACGTTTGCCAAAAACGTTTTATAGAAAAAAAATTTATTTTTAAATTTTTGAGTTTTGAAAACTGTTTTTGGAGAGAAGTAGGTAAATAGATGTTTTTTCACTGGAAATGACAATTTTTCATGCCCCACGGCGCCCCGCCCTGAATGGGGCAGTTTTTTGAATTTTTTTCCCTGCCCCAACCCTGCCCCAAAAAATATATTTGTATAATTATATATTTTATTATTTATATATAATAATAATTTATATTTTAATATAATTAATATTTTAAAAATAATAATAAAATAAAAATATAACACTTATTTTAAGTAAAAAATAGTTTTTTATTTAAAAAATTATATAATTAACTAATTAATTAAAATTAAAAAAATAAATTTAACATTAAAAAAATAAAAAAAATTAATAAAATTCGGGGATAGGGGCGGGGTCGGGAATCCTCATCCCCGTGTGGTGTGGGGACGGGGATTCAAAAAATTTTCTTATCGGGGTTCAGAGCGAGGTCGGGGTATGGGGGCGGGGGTCGGGGACGGGAAACTCCTCCCTGAACCCGCCCCATTGTCATCCCTATTGTCTAAAAGCAGGTTTGAGAAAAACAGTTTATAAAAAATTAAAAAAATCAGTCAATTAAATCAAAAAAATTCTAAACCTGCTTTTTGGACACCTAACAACAATTACAAACACATCTTTAGATGAAAAAAGACATTCCACCAACAACTACCTTAAATATTGTGTTTAATTAAACTTGTAACGCCTTCTCAATTAACCAGGATAAATATGATTAATTAAGTTGACACTATAAAGACATTTATGTGGAAATTTTGTGAAAATTTAAAACTTTTCTTTACATCACGACCGTGACGACTTGTATAAAATATATAGTAAAAGAAATATTTGACTTAATATTTACATTTCATTTCATAAATAAAACATGTTAACCCTTGACCAGGGGTTTACAAAAATATGTCCTTAACAAATAATTACATAATTTTTCAATATTGACATGTATATAAGTAAACAACTCTCTTACTATGACATGTACACAAAATGAAAAAGTGTAACATATGTTTTCACCGACCCGCGTAGGGTCTAATTTAATGTATCTGATGTTTGGGTTGTTTCTCTTGTTTAACTTTTACTTATCTATAAGGCTCCAACCTGTGTGAGAAAAATATTTACACGCGAAGCTACTGAAAGCTTAGTAGTATATATATACATAGAAATTCATTTTCAATTATATATTATACGTATTTCATTGAATCATGTAAGAATATCATGACATAACAATATAATCGTAATATCATATATATTATCTTACCTTGTGGAAGTATAATTCGTTGAACATATATAATGATAACTATAACATGTAACATTTTACTATGTGCATAAACTTAATTGCATACTTATGCCTTTGTATTCATTTCATATTATTGGATTCTTTACTTACTTTAACATATTTCATATTATTGCCCAAGAACTTTCAATACCAACTGTTCGGATACGGGTTGTGGACAGAGGTGCTCTCCGAGCTTAAGCCACATTGCCATTATCTGTAAACATGTGTCAATCCAAGCTTCTCAAGTCAATGACACCAGTCCAGGCTAGCTATATTAACCGAATAAATATATAGTTTTTCGCATGTAATATCATCTATAATAACGTGTATCAATTCAGGCTCTTTAAGTCAATGTCACTTTCTTAGTTTAAGTCATATTGACTGAATAAACATATAACTATAGTACTGTAACCCCCTTAATGATGCATCATCTATCCTACTACTAGTCTTAGTATCGATTATGGCCTTAACTTGTTCATTTTGCCTGTATTACACTATAATATAGCATTCATATCATATATCATGTATTCTTGGAAAATTTATAAGCATACTTTAATCGTATCATTATGAAACATGTACATATCCATTACATTGAAACAATTTGTAAATCTCATTAAAAACAAGATTCATGGGCGTGAACTACATGTTCACGGTCGTGAAGGTTCATTCATGAGCACCCATATCCGTGAACCAAATTGTGAACTATGTCATGAACGTTTTTGTCTATTTTGTGCACTTTTTTCACAAGTGTGAATAATATAGTCATGGGCGTGATAGATGAGATTCATTGTCGTGAGCACCTAGCCATGGGCATGAATTTGGGTTTTTCAGTAGTTGACAACATAAAAAATATGCATCCATTGCAATTCACATGCAAAGCTTTAACGATTGTCCCATGACAACCTTTTTCTATCAACATTTTTATCACGTCATGCATTAAAACATGTTAAAGGATCATTCAATATATATAATCACTACACTTACCATTTCATTATTCACCAACTAATTCCTTCAAGTATTTTTGCTTTCATATACATTTAATCATTTCTTACTTACCTCTTTCACCCATTAGACATCATCATTTATTATCTCATAAATGTCTCTTTAGGCACATTTATTACATATGCATTGCAAACATAAACATTGCTTATTCAAAGTATACTTACATTTATAGCATTTCATACTCAAAATCCTATCTCATGACATTAATTACCTCATTTGAACTTGAAATTTAACATTTAAAACATACAATTCAATTATCACTTAATTAATATCCAACATGCCATATTTGGGAATTTGAATGCATATATATACATACCTTTAATGGAGCCTCAAAAACTAAACTTCTTTCAAACGTGTTTATCCTTATGGTGGATTCCACCACCTCTTATTTCAACTTGTATCACATATAACATAGCTATATCAAAATCTATGACCCATGAACCTTGCCTTTAAAACCATAAAGCATAAAACCCTAACATTAACCCTTAAACAACCTTAAACTCTTATAACTTGTTACTAACACATGTTATGGCCTTAGAACAACTTAAAGAGAGTTATTTAACCACAAATCTCAAGATCGTACCATAACCTAACCCATTTTGAAATGAGTCTCAGCCCAAAAATGAACTAGACATGATCAAAGCTATGAAAACTTGTAAAACTAAAGGAAAATGTGATTCATTACCTTAATCGGAGGAAAACATAGCTGGAAGGGAGATTTGTCTCCACTCTTCCTTCTATGGCTTGACCTCCTTAAAACACCTATTCTTTAAGCTCTTATTGCCCAAAATCTTGCTTAATCTTTAATATTTTACTTTGGTTTAGGTGTTAGGGCTGAAAATCAAAAGAAAAACATAAGCATTGACCACTAGTAGGAGAAATCTTCAAGTTTTAGGGTTTCTTTTTGAGTTTTAGGTCGTGGATGGAAGAAAGAATAACCTTTGTCACAACCGTGAATATATTAAATCTCAGAATTCCATTTCACGATAGTTTAGAGTTGTGAAAGAGAGGTCACGAGCGTGAACCTTGTGATATTTTATTTTCTTTTTTCTTTTCAACGTTTGTCCCATAACTTTTAAACATACTTATATTTTCTAAATCCGTATTAATTACTAGGCCTTAATTATGGGCATTATAAAAATTTTCATTACAATTTCTTTGTATGCTAACTAATTGCATATAAGAGTGTCTGCGATATTAATATTTTAAAATACATTTATATCTTTGACAATAACACAAAGTGATTTGGCAAAAATTGTGGAAGAAAGAATTGAGAGGAAAGCTAAACGAAATTAAAGGTGTGCATTCCGTCCATACAGTAATCCAAATACATATGGAGAAAAATGAATAGAAATTTGTATAGGATCAAACCAAAATATCATTGTCACATCCGCGATCTAAATCTTGATTGTATACTTGTATTTTGGTCACTGAACCCAAGTACAGAGGTGTACCAATTAGAGTTTAAATATAAATAAATAATTGCGAGAAAACTACTTTTATATGATAATAAAAATGTGTAATATGAAAATTTAATTTAATTGATGAATCATTGAGATTTAGTGCTTAACACGCAAATTGAGGCAATAAACTGGTTAGAAATTCGAGATTTTTGCCTAATGATAAAAATATAATTTAAATATATCAAAATATAGAAAATATTATTTAAAAATCATATGTAGAGTTATAAGGTGAAATTTTAAGATTAAGGGCTCGAATTGTGAAAATAAGATTTTCAGTGCTAGTTTTCATTCTGATATTCAGATCAAAAATTAGAAAGATGCATTCATGATTGCAATAGTGCCTATGTGATTATTGCAATTGAATTCTAAGATTTTTAAAATTGATTAATTAAAAATCGGATAGTGGAAGAAGTTTTACGGGTCAAATTAAGCAAAAATGACTATATTATAAAAATGCAATATTTGCACTGGACATGATTTGCAAAGTCTAATAAATAAATAATTTTTTGTGTATTTAATTAATTAAAATTAAATTATTTGGAGGTCGGATTTTGGAGAAATAAATTAAATTATGAATTAGTTTGGAATATCTGAGATATTTATAAATTTTGTGTTAGCAATATGTAACAAGAAAAAAATAATACCGATAGGAAATGTTAGTAATTGAGAGCCGGAAAAATTAAATGGATAATTTAATTTCCATTTAAATTTGGGAATTTTTATTTGTTTGGTTACCAATTAGGATTTTAATAGTTATTCAGGTGTACCGTTAGAGTAGACATCAAGATTGGATAAGAAAAAAAAGCTGATAGCTTCTGGCAAATTGTAGTAAAAATTTGTTAATTAACTTATGATATAGATCATTAATATTTTAAATTCATTTTATATATTTTTTGGTATGAAATATTTTATGAGAAATTGATTATTATAGTATTTGTGAAATATAATAATGATAATAAAAATATTCTTGTATATGAAATGGACTTGACATTTATAAAATAGTTTTATATAATATTTATGAAAATGTTAAATGTTTGAAAATTTGTTAGAAATATATTTCATGATGAAAAAATAAAAAAATAATTTGGTATAAAAATTATATTGGTGAAATAAATGATTTAATATTGTATATATAATTTTAAATTCATATATTAGCCTAAACAATGAGCTGAAAAATTGTTAGCATATTAATAGGGTAAGAACTCAATGACCTATGATTATCTTTATAATGAGAGGTATTGTATAACTCCTATAGTTATCTTGGATCATATATAATTTTTATTTACCGATTTTATGGTTATCTTGAATTAGATGATATTATTTGTGATCATGTGATTATTTTGATTTTAATTATGTAGTTATCTTGGAGCTTAAAATTTCAATTGATTGACGGTACCTAGATCTGTGACATCTTAATATATGGATTTATCAAGTTTTATTTAATAAATGAAAGTGATTTTTATGCTTTTGAATATATGTTAGTTTCATGTGTAATAAAAGATTTGGTTTTAAAAAATGTTATTGATTTTATATTTATCTCACTATAAAATATATTAGTGATTTTGATATATGGAAAAAACATTTTTCTGGAATTTATATGAATTTTCAATTATTATCCATACTTATAAAGTTTTGTATTATAAATTTTTGTACTATTGAATTTTATTGTCTAACGCGAAAATTTATTTTCTATCACGTAAATTTTATCAATGTTAAAGAGGTGATAAGTACGTGTATTGAAGTCATCACTGAAATTAGTAGATCCTACCGATAGAGTCGAGCAGAAATGATAGTCACCTTGCAAAAGTGAGTTTTGTACTATGATTTTTTCTACATATTTCATTTGATGTATTTAAATGTTTAAAAAAAATTTATGATACATGAACATATTTTGTAAATTATATGTAAGAGATGTGAGTAGCGAGATGATATAATTTTATTTTTATTAATGTAATGTATTATTTTAGTTAAATTCTTTTCATGCCAATATATATATAGCGCGCTTATGTATTATTTCAAATAAATATTTTGTAATATTTTTTATTTGACTGTGTATGATAATGTATATGGATATATAAAGGATATTACAATCATGATTTGGTTTCACTGGATTTAATAAATTTTGTAAATCAATTAATTAATTATCACAAATAATAATAATAATAATAATAATAATAATAATAATAATAATAATAATAATAATTTTATTAATTATAATAAATTAGAATTTATGAATTACTGTATGTAAATTATAATCAATTAATATAAATTTATTAATAACCATAAGTTAAAATCAAAAAACATAAATTATGATAAACTATCATAATTCATGACTTTATTAACTATAATTATCATAAAAACTTTATAAATTAGAATACATTATTATACTTCATGACTTTATTAACTAGCATAAATAAAAATTAATTATTATAAAATATAATTTTTTTATTTTAAAATTAGAATCAATATAAAAACCTTGTTATTCAATTTAATCGGTTTTGCAACAGTACCAACCAAACTAAATAAACTATAATTTTTATACACAACTGAATTAATTAAATTGAAAATCAAATAAACGGAAATAAATAAACCAAATTCAATTTGATTTAGTTTAGTCTTAGTTTCAATTTGGTTTTATTCACCCACATAAAAGTGTAAATTGCACATACACTCTAACTTAGTAAATATATGCTAATGAATACAAACTAACTAAATGAGATTTTAACATTGAGCTGGACGTTAAATTTTGACATGAGTTTGAGGCTAAATTACCTAAAAAAATTCATAAATTTTAACTATTTTCACAATTATAGTATCATATAAGCATTTTAATGAAAAAATAATACAATTTTAACATTTTCATAATAAAAATAGATTCCCATAATGTATTTTTGATCACGAGAGTTTTTAAAACAGAAAAATGAAAAAAATGATTGACTCTCTGCAATAAAGTACTGAAACAATTGTCCCAGTCTTCTGCATTCACCTTCCAAATACCTACTCTTGATTTCCAGACCCCTCACATACATATTTTTCCTCTCTCTTGATCTCACTACTGCATCCCTATTTCTCAAATGCCTAGAGAATCACACAAATTATTGCATATTACATCTAACCCAACAAAATCTTTTTGCGAAAATAGATTTTATAAAATTATTCAGCTAATTTTCCGAAATAGACATGAATATTTGCTTCGAGATAGCATCTACGACAAGATATACTAGAGAAAATGTTCAAACAAATGGGTTCAGTCACCCCAACGATTTATTGCAAGTCTTAATTATCTAAAAAGAAATCTCATTCTTCAATTTAAATTTTAAAATTAAAATCCTAATAATTTAAGGAGCATAAAAATAAATAAATTACAGCCACTTCGACTTTGGAGATGATCTTCACAGTGACAGGCTGATCTTTGAACTCCCCTTTTTTCACTCTCGCAATTGCCCTCTCCCAACCTTCTTGCCCAACTCGTACCTATCACCGAAATTCTTGCAATTGCCGAAGCTCTCGTCCGGTGACCCCTGCTCAGGAATCAACTCAAAACCGCTAAACAAAAGAAAATAAAAGTTGAGAAACACAGGAACGAACGAACCCTGTCTTGGCCTTAAAAGTCCTCAAATCACCTTAAAAACCTTCAATGCTAGAAAATTGAGAAATTTCGGCCATACTAAGCTGGCGGCCAATCACCTAGCCCTAGGTAATCTGTGTATAAATACCTAACTTCCATGCTGATTTTGGGACTTGTTTTCATTTTTATTATTATTATTATTTTGTTATCCAAAACTTTGTTAAATCCTCTCTGGAAAATCAAATTCCCTTAATCTCTTGTCCATTTTGAGAGGATGAGAAGGAGCAAAATCAACAATAGAAAGAACATAAACATTTAAGCGGCTAGCTAGACTGCTCGAGGGTAGACAAGATGAGAAAGAGCAAATGGACATTAGATAGAGAAACAAACTGTGGCTGTTAGGCCACTTAAAGCTGGACATGGGAGCAAAAAAAAAAAAATTACAAAGGAAAAAGAAATTTTAGTTATCACTTAATTATATGCATGATGAGGAGAAGCAAAACGAACAATAGAAAACAGAAGAAAATTGGGTTATCAGTTCGTTTGAGATTCTAATAGCATGAAAAAAAAAAAATTAAAATTCCTGTTAATATATATATAACAAATGAAGTACGAAAGTCCCTTAAAAATTTAATAATATTTAAAAATAATAAATCAATATATATAGAAAAATCTAATCTAAGATATGATAAACCAATATTCATATATAGAATATATATTAGCTATCATAATATGTCTTAATATATACTTGCCGTATACGAAATTATATTTTTTATACATTAAAAAAAATTCGTCTATAAAATCAAGTCAATGATATAGTCTCATGTATAATATATATTACTTTAAATAGTACCAAAGTTACTGAAAGATTTGTTTCATATACCTTATGATATAAATGCTCACAACATATTAAAAACTATGATTCTTCTCCTCTCCTTAATTTCCACCACTTTAATGCCTCTTACCATATATATAGGAGCTCTGAATAATAGTGAAAATCAATTCTCGTTCCAATAACGAAACAAAATGAGTATCACGACGAAGCAGGGAAATTTTTTTGGTATTTAAGTATGTTGAATTAAAAAGGGCTACAGAAACATAGCTCGAAATTTGAAAATAAATGAAGTAAGAATTTCTATCTAGTTTTAACAAATCAAGAGTTAATAATTGATACTTAAGTGCGAAAACTAATTAAAAAAACTAGCCATGGAATCAATTATATATATAAAATGAACCCCAAATATAGAAAATTAAACTAATAAAAAACAATTCCTGAATGCCATCAGAAGCTTTTCACGGATTATTTTAATTATAAAAGCAAACATCTTCACATAAATTGTTCAAGAGAAAACATCATAGTCTATACAAAATGTTATATATAGTTCAAAAAAGCATGATACATTTAACTACATTGCTCGTGGCATCATCTACAAGAACCATTCACACACACACGCACACATATACATATATATATATATATTAGGACGATATGTTCATTTGCTACTTTACTCATTTTTGAACCATATAAACACTTAGTATTTGAAATTAAAAACAGTACTTATCATTTCCTAATATTTACACGTCTTTGTGTTGACATGGACAAACACATAAGACTTGTAAATATTTTTGTCCATCTTAGCGAAGAGGTATTTCAATATTAAGAAATTATAAGTACTATATATGTTTATTTATACTAAAAATCTAGATAAGTGTGTCTATGAGGTTCAAAAATAAATTTATGGAGTAAAATGACAAATCATGCCAAATATAATTAACTTATTTATTCCTATTTCAAACAATAATACTAAACATTGGAAAGAGGAACTATTCTAATTAAGTTTAACCCTCATTAGAATAGTGTATCATTTCCCTTGGTCAAGGAAGAGCTAGTTGAGTAAGGGCCATTTTAATCAATGTGACCTGAAAATTCCACAGCCGCATGCAGATTTCATATAGTTGCTTCAGCACCTACAAACAGAACTGATATATAAATACATATGCAATTAATTAGTGTCTATAATTAGCATGTTGCTTTAAATCCTACTTATCTCAAAATTAATTTCATGACCTAATTGGCTCACTGCAATTTATATCCATTTTAATTCAATTTCTGGGAAATAAAATTCAAATTAATATTAAGCCAAGTAGATTATAATATTAATTTATAACAAATTAGTGAACTTTTAGCCAAGTACTTGAGGAAGTAATTAAGTTAAGTTAATGATAGAGAGATAAATAATGTATTTTAACCGCATACAATAAGAATATTATATGCATATTTAAGATAATGTGGTACAAAAATCTTGAATGTATATAGAGATTGATGAGATTGGAAGAGAAAGAAAAACCATCTTAATGATGATGAAGTATGTACATAAAATTTACCTATCTTGGAGTTGAATTGGATTGGAAGACTCTCCACTTTTTTCGGGATTTGTGAATGAGGTAAAAGCTGGAGTGTGGCCAATGAACAAAGCGACATGACCCAGAAGCTTATCTTTCCTAGAAAATGTAGTTCCACAAGAGCACTGCCATTTGAGATCCCCACAGTGCTTTTCATGAGTTCTTAGATCAGACAAGACAGAAAACTGTTTCCTATTACACCTCTTACAAACATACATCTTAGGACAATGGCTTCTCTTGTAATGATTCTTCACACAAATCATAGATTTCAATGGCTGAAACTTGGCATGTCTTTGATTCCACCTGCACCCTTCTTGTGGACATGAATATTTCCTAGGCAATTTCATCGTTGATGACGATGATAATTCTTCATTATTATTATTATTATTATTATTATCCCCAATTATTCCAGTACTAATTCCACTATTCTTCAATGGATTGCTCAGAGCAGCGGCAGTCTTATACTCATCACCATGAGCTCTCATATGCATCCTTAAATTTGCATCTCTCTTGAACCCTTTACCACAAACTTGACAATAATGAGTATACTTTGCTAATATATAAGCTGCATCAAGTTCTATTATGTCAAAATTCTTGTTTGATTTATTGTTATTATCTTCACCTTGATGATATAATGATATCTCTTCCCTTTTTTTCATCTTATTAGTAGTACTAATAACATTCATAGCTCTATCATTTTCATTATAGCTATCACCGTACCAGTTATACATTTCGGCCCCGGAGAAGAAGCCTTGCTCTCTTTGATCTTGCTCCATGTAATTTCCCAATTGTTGAAGCTGCGGCTGGTGCAATTCCTGGTTGGTTGTGGTCGGGTTCGAGTTCGAGTTTGAGCCACCGGCGATCATCTGCTGGCAGGTAAACATAACAGAAGATGCAGTGACAAAAATTTCTTGAATAATAGCACCGATGCTGGCTATGGTTATGGAAGTTGACTCGAGGGGCTGCTGCTGCAGCGGCTGATTTTGATGATCTGGGGAGATAATGATGCTAATTAACGACTCAACCTGATTAATTTTGTTTCTAAGAAGGGAGAGACTGTTAAGAATAGAATTAGAGGCATGATTTTGTGTTGTTGATGAATTAGTTGCTTCAACAACATCTTCACCTCCTGAAGTATACATCTCCAAATTTTAATGTGAACCTCCCCCTATATCATATTTGTAAATAGTATGTTTGAACTCTCTCTCTCTATATACAATTCTTAATCACTACGTAAGCTTGTTAATCATTTTATAATTAAGAGTAGTTATGCAGGAAAACGTAAGACAAGCCTATCCTTATTAATTAATTTAATTGCATATTATTGTAATCGCAAGAGCTAGTTGAAGCCTATATGAATTTGGTGTTAAGAATTCTATTATTCTTGTCAATATAAACAATCAAATTTCAAATATATAACTCGAGTTTTACTTTTTTTTTTTAAACTTTATAAACCAATTTAATCATAAAGTATGATTAAATTAATCTACAATGAATTCGATTTAGCTAAATATCGTTTGAAATCTTGATATAAATATCAAAATTATATATTGTAATGTGCAACAAACACATATGTATCAGCAGCCTGAGGAGAAGAATGCAAGTCAACTTCGAGGTTGAACTCATTCCCACATAAACCTCCCTGGGGTGGATACTTATCTTGTTTAGACACAAAACTAAGACAGTTTTAAATAGTTTGGCAATTTGTCAGTAATATAATATTAAGTAGTAGGATTAAGTAAAACCATTTACTTTTATCAATATATATATTTCTTGACATGTTGGAATTTTATATTAAGATTGGTAAAATAGTATCTCACTTTCTAGTAATACTTTGCAGATGATGGTAAAATATATTAAAAATTCTTTTTAATATATATTTTTAAAACTATATTATTTATGTTAAAAATTAAATGGATCCCATTAATCTAATATAGTGGACCCACTCTAAGAAGTAAAAATCGAATCTTTCTGTTGGTTTTTTCCAATTCATTCGTGAATAAAAATGAAAGGGAATTAATGCATTACTTGCTTTCCCTTTAGGAATCTTGTCTCAAACCATTGATGTGAAGTGAAAATTATTTCAGAGTCAGAATTTGTTAAGAAGGATTCCCGAAGAATGACAACCATCAAAGGATCTAAGACCATCTTCAACCAGTATCAAATTTGTGCAAAAATAAGAAAAAAAATAAAAATGATGCAAAAAATTTAATCTCCAACCGAATACTAAAATAGTATAAAAAATGGTGCTAGTTACAGTACTGCGTCATATTTGGCGTTGCACTGTAACTACGTCATTTCAGATTAAAAAAAAAAAGAAGGTAAGTTGCAAGAGGAAGAAGAAGAAGAAGAAAGGGAAAGGGAGAGAGAAAGAGGGACACGGTTTTGTTGTTTTTTTTTTAAGTTAAATAATTTTATTTATATTTAAAAATAAAAATTTTAATTTTTAATTACCAAATTTTATATTTTTTTATAAATAATTTGATTATATTTGAATAAATAAAATTTTAATTAGTAAATATATTTTAATTAATATTAAAATATATTTAATTGAAAAATTAAATAAAAATAATTTTAGTAAATTGAAAATTAATTAATAGTAAATTTCATCATAATCTTAGCCATTGGATTAATTTATTCCTTATCTAAATCTTATTATAATTGCTGTCATAATCTTAGTCGTCAGATGGATTTCATCATAATCTTAGCCGTTTGATTAATTTATTCTTTATCTAAATTTTATCACAATTGCTGTTATAATCTTAACTGTCAGATAAATTGCATCATAATCTTAGTCGTCGGATGGATTTCATCATAATCTTAGCCGTTGGATTAATTTATTCCTTATCTAAATCTTACCACAATTGTTGTTATAATTTTAGCTGTCGGATGAATTTCATTATAATATTAGCCGTTTGATTAATTTATTCCTTATCTAAATCTTATCACAATTGTTGTCATAATCTTAGCAGTTGGATGAATTTCATTATAATCTTAGCCGTCAGATGGATTTCATCATAATCTTAGCTGTTGGATTAATTTATTCCTTATCTAAATCTTATCACAATTGCTGTCATAATTTTAGTCGTCGGATAGATTTCATTATAATCTTAGTCGTCGGATGGATTTTATCATAATCTTAGCCGTTAGATTAATTTATTCATTATCTAAATCTTATCACAATTGCTGTCATAATTTTAGCCGTCGGATGAATTTCATCATAATTTTAGTCGTCGGATTATATTTTTTAACCTTAGGATTTCATCAAATTTTTTCTATAAATAAAACCATTATTTATGAAATTTATTCATACTGATTATCATTTACGTATCAAATATTTGTATTCATACTCTCCAAATTACTCAAACGATAATCTTTAAAGATGAACTTCAATATTGAAGGTCCATCAAATGTGCAATTTGAAAATTCATCTTCATCTTCATATGACAATGAAGATATATCAGTAATGAGTAATTTGATTGCTGAACAAGAAGCAATTTGTCATACAATTCACAATAACAACATGATTTTGGAGTCTTACATCAATCAACAAATCAATTAGAGTACTCATGTGGCTCTATTCCAGATCATATTGTGATCAATCGTGATCGTGAAGGTGCATATCGTAATTCATTTAATGATTATTTTTTTGATCATCCACAATACAGTGAAGATATGTTTCGTTGCTGATATCGCGTGTCTCAGAGTTTATTCTTATGTATCATTGATGCAATTAAAGATCATGATAACTACTTCCAGCAATGAAGAGATGACTTGGATAGAGTTGAATTATCAACTTTACAAAAAGTCACAACAATGTTTCGAATGTTAGCGTATGGTTTACCAACAGATGCTACTGATGAATATGCTAAAATTGGTGAGTCAACCGCAATTGAAAGTTTAAAAAGATTTTATCATGCTATTGTAGAAATATTTGCAGAGATATATCTTAAATCACCTAATGCTAATGACATCGCTAGACTACTCTATGTTGGTCGTCAACGTGATTTTTCAGGAATGTTAGGCAACCTTGATTGTATGTATTGAAAGTGAAAAAATTGTCCAACAGCATGGGTCGGACAATATGCAGGTCGAAGTGGATCACCAATAATTATTCTTGAAGCTGTAGCGAATTATGATATATGGATATGACTTGCATATTTTAGTATGCCGGATACAAATAATGACATTAATATCTTGAAGTAATCACATTTATTTTTTAATCTTACTCAAGGTATTGCTCCTCCTGCTCATTATGTTATTCAAGAAAAAAAATATAATATGAGTTATTATTTAGCCGATAATATATATCCAAAATGGTCCACTATTGTGCAAACAATTTATGAGCCGCGCGGTCCGAAAAAAATGTATTTTGCAATGAGATAGGAGGCTTGTAGAAAAGATGTTGAACGTGCGTTTAGAATTCTGCAATCATGATTTGCAATTATTGCGGGACCAACACGATTTTGGAGAAAAGAAATGTTGCATGATATAATAACTGTATGCATTATCATACACAATATAATAATTGAGGATAAACGTGATCTAAACGCACTAATTAATGAAACAGTGAATGCATCCGATCCTATAGTTGAAATGACAGTAGATGAAAATTTTTGATTTCAACAATTTTTTGCTCGACATAAACAAATCAAAAATAAAGATGCTCATATTGCGTTTTGTAATGCATTAATAGAGCATTTGTGTGAGTAATATACTAATTCAGATGATTGAATCAATAGTAATATTATTTTTTTATTGTAATCTTGTATTATTAATTATTCAATGTCAAGTTTTTTTATTGCGTTTTTAATAAATCTAGGTTTTATTTAATATTTTTTTAATTAAAAATTTTATTAATATTTGATATTAAATTGAATTTGTATTTTATAATATTATTAAATAATAAAAATTTTAATATTGGATGAATATATTAAAAAAATAATTATTTTGTAAAATAATTATGTAGTCTAAAATTAATAAAAAATAATATAAAATAAAGTATAAAGAAGAATATATATAGAATATTTTTTTTAGTATAAAAAATAGTGTAATGGGTTGGAGATAAATTTACTGTAATTATACTATTTTAATATAAAAATTGCATCATTTTAGAGCAATGGATTAGAGATGACCTAACCTCGCATATCCTCAAGAATTAGACGACGGAGACAATGAAGATGAGATGAAGGTGAAGAGAGAGAAATGGGAGGTGAGAGAAAAATCTGAGAGAAACCTTTTTTTAAAAACGGTTTTGTGTGCTTATAATTGGTGCAAAACGCACCGTTTGATGATTTGGCAAAAATTTGCTGTCATTTTTTTTTTCAAAAACTATCACTACTTCACATACGATTTTGGCTGCCACGTAGAAGCAACGCCACCAGATTTTTGTATCGGAAACTATTTTTTATAATAAAAAATTAATTGAAAAATTATTTTATAAATTCTGATATGACATGGTAAAATTATTAAATGAGCAATAATTTGAGTATGTTTTTAATTAATTCTTATGATAAAAGACTATAAAGAAATTCATCAAGGATGAATATGGATAGTTGCTCGTTAGCATTGCTCTTTACCCTGAACGCTAAAACGACACAAAACACAATTTCGCAGCACAGCGACTATCGTCGTCAACTGTTTATGCACACAATACAAATTCCAACTGCCTAACGGATAACATCAGTGAAAATGAGAAGTAAGTGTTTGGTGTTTGGTGTGTGGTGAATTGTAAATGGCATCACCATCTACGGCAGCAACTCTCTCATGGAGTTCTTCCTCTTGGCTTCACAGCTCTTGTGGACCCACTAATGAAATCCCCAAATTACCAGACAAAAGAACTTCTCTGGTGTTTTGGGCTCAAAAGAAAGCCAAGAAGACCAGAAAGGTAAGAAATTTAATTCATTACCCGTAATGGGTTCTTACATTTTATGCTTTTTTGCAAAGGAAGATTCAATTTCTGTTATGCTGCTCTATTTTGTTAATTAGCAAAGAGTGCTTTTCAAATGGGTAGTTTTATTTTTGTTCTTCTGTTAGATAATATTGAAAGAGGATGTGACGGATGCGGGGAAAAAGGGGCAGCTACTTGATGTAAAGGTTGGGTTTTACAGGAATTATCTTTTGCCTATGGGCAAGGCCCAGATCATCGTTTTTTCTCTTTATTCATGTTTTATTGTCCTTAATCTAATGTTCTATTATCGTACATTGCTTTGAGGATTGAGTTATATGGGGATGGATACACAAGATACTATTATATATCTTGTCTCTCAGACATGCTAGGGAGGCATTTGTTAACAAGAAGCTAGCCATACTAATGATTAAAAAGATAGGAGGAAGGAAAATAGTGCTTTCCTAAATTAAATGGGTTGAGCTCTGTTTGTATTTTTTTCAGTCAAAGTCTATCAGCAGTTACAAGAGAGCTTTAGAATTGTAGTCTGATTTTTTTTTTAAATTTTACCTTGCATTTGTTTTATCAGCCTGAAGTATATGCTGAAAACCTGACACTCCATCTTTAGATTAGGAAATTCTGATTTTACAATATATTTATTATGATTTATGCCAATATCTTACAGCAATTAGATTTTGGTTTGTGGTTTTCTCTATTTTCATAGTTATTATCTCTATATGTTGGATTAAAATAGTAATTATTTGTCAAATTACTGTGGAAGAATCACTTCTAGGCCCCGGATAATGTATTGTTCCCTCGTATATCCAGGAACATTTTCTTGTCTTTCTTCTGGGTGAAACACTGAGAAAAACCATGTAAAACCACAGTCGTTAGGTTTTGACGTTTCTTTTCTTCTCAATCTTCTATATTCATAGCTCAAGCATTCCAGTACCATTTTACCACTAAACTAAGTTGCAGAAAGTTTTTTCCAAGAAGGAACTTAATAAGTAAGATAACCGTGCCATGATCTCCATTTTTGTAATGAAGTTGGGAATTAGATAATTATCCTCAGGGTCCAAATACTTTTTTCTTAAATGCTTCTAAGTATTCAGCACTCATTGTGAATGAGTGACTAGCAATTTTTTATATTTACTTCCAACAATTGTGAACCTTGGAAGCTCCACAAGGCTTTGATAAAATTGTTCTAATTGAGAAATCCCTCAACAGCTTCTTATTTTGGAGAAAAATATTAAACAAGGCTATTGCTCAATCAAAGTAGAACTTGCACATTTGGTCACAGAATAGCTTTTGAATGATGAGACTTGGATAGCATAACCACATAGTTTTGCAAGAAGTATACCTGTAGCTAGTGAACACTCCTTATGATAGATATGTAATTCTTGTTTTCTAGTTCCAAATACTAATTTTATGTAAATCTCTTGTTTAATTTTAAGGGAAATGCAGATAGAAGAGGAAAGAATTGAGGCTGAAAAAAAAGGGGTAATCAACTATTTCATGTATTTGTCAGTATTTGTTTTCTATCCCCTAGGTTTCTGCTTTCAATACTATCTTCTTAACAAAATCCATGCTTTTTATGCAGGTAAAGAAGAGGCTCAGCAGCTTGCTCTTATTTTTGACACTGTTGGAGCTTTCAAGGTGAATCGCAAAGGTGGGAAGGGAAAACAGATATTTGGAAGGCAAGTTGAGGGGATTGCAACTTTTAAATGTTATTTATTAATAATTCATTGTTTTCATCTGACATACGTGTGGTTTGGCAGTGTAACTGCTCAAGATCTTGTTGACATCATCAAGGCACAGCTTCAGAGGTACATTTTTCCAATATGTATAGACTTACAATGCACTTCTGCATTGTGAAATAATTCTCTCGATTTTATTATAAACTCTCATCTTGAAACTCTTCCCTTAGGTTTCACTCCTTGGACTCCATATTAGGTGTTCATTTTAAATTGTTTGTGTTTTTTTTTTTTTTCTGAGACTGCTTATTTGGTGATGTCATAGAGCAGCTAGTGTCTGTAGAAAGTAAAAACTCTAATTAGAATGGCCAATACTTGACCTATATTGCCCTGATCTTAAAATCTGCCTAGCTCCAGCCCTGGGTTGCTCTAGTTTTGATTTCACATGCTTTTGGAGGCAGTGCATTATAACTTGTGAGCCTCTGTTGTCAAAAGAATTGTAGTTTTGAAGCTGGGAGATGAAAATATATTTTCTTAACCAAAAATATGCAAATATCAAACAGACTTGTCTTCCATGCTTGTACTCACCTAATTGCTTACTGTTTTCTCTTCCATGGATCAAATAGATCTGCACATATCTGTCATGTATGCCCATACTTATTTATTTGTTCGCTCTCTGCTCTTCATTGATGCTAATGATTAGGGGAAACAGGGGAATATATTGCAGAACTTAAACATCATCCCGAAGTTACTGCTCGAGTGAGGTTGAATGTTTACGCCAACTAAGGGAAAAAATATATTTGGGAGCCCTCTCTGAGTGGACAATTGTTAGCAAGTTGCATCAATCTAAGGTACATCAGCTAAACATAATCATTTTTCAAGTGCAATCTTTTCTGGCATTTTCTAGATGATGGGCTGGAAGTCACCAGAATACTTGGAATTTTTTTTTTGTTATCTAAAATTTCTTATCTATTAGATAATTTAATATGTCAAAATGAAAAATTGTCTCCAAAGGATTAGTCCTTGCTTAAAATTGTTGGATTTGCATATTTTGCGGCTCTAATTTTTGCCCTAAAAAGGTCTGATTTCTTAAGGTGCTTTATATTTCATTTGATAATATTAATATAATATTTTGATCCCCTGATTCAAAGTAGGTTGAATGTGCAACTCTACCATGACCTTTCTACCCAATGCATCGGCCTTGTCGGGATGGTAATTGATTACGCAATTGTAATTCTTGAACAACTCCAATCACCTTTTTTGTCTCAAGTTCAACTCCATCTGTGTAGGAAGATACTTCAAACTCTTGTGGTCGGTATAGATGAAACATTTTTTTCCATATAGATAATGACACCAAATCTTCAAGACATTAAAAACTATGGCTGCCGACTCTATATCATGATTCAGATAATTCTTCTCATAAGGTTTCAACTGCTTGGAAATATAGATAACAATCTTTCCTTCTTGTATCAAAACATATCCTAAACTGATTTGAGAAGCATCGCTATAAACAACATATTCCTTTGCAGAAATTAATTCAGTAATATTATGTCAATTGAAAGTTTTAATTGTTGTTTGGGTTCTGCCATTGAGAATCAAATTGTGATTTCCTTTCCTTTTTTTTTTGAAAAGGTAAAGAGTAACGTGGGATTCTTTTCTTCCATCAAATGAAGAAAGCATGCATACTAATGAATAAGCTACATGAAAGGCGAATAGAATTTCTTCTTCTGAAACTCAAACTATTGTATAACTGGATGGTTAGTTAGTTATTGGGCCATAGTGAATCAAGTGTAGTTAGGTACTTATCATGCTTTTATCTGTCCATGAAGTTGAAATGTGTCCTGAACTTGGCATTATTTCAGGAGCACAGCAAATGTAATATCCAACATTGAGAGGACTTTGTTGGAGGATGGTGAAGAAGCGTGACTTGTCTCAAGCGATGGAGATGCTCAAGTCTTGTTTCTCGTCGCATCTGTGATTTTGCTACCTTCTCATCTTTCATCTCATGAAGAATGTAGAATGTAGTGTTTTATGTTGCTGTATAAATGTTACTTTTAACAGTTTCTGGAATTTCTGTTTTTAATAATGGTAGAATTTGCTTCTTGGATACCAGTAATTCTGCAGGACACTAATTACTGAATATGCTAATTGCAAAAATTTCTGTTTTTAATAATGGTAGAATTTTCTTCTTGGATACCAGTAATTCTGCAGGACACTAATTACAGAATATGCTAATTGCAAAAATATCAGTTTTTGATATTTCTGTTGAAAGTTGAAAATAGCTTCAATTCCTTTTCATCAGTCATTTTGTGCTTGAAATGCATTTCCATTTTCATCTTGTTACAAAAAAAAATAAAATAAAATTGCACTGCTGGTTGTATTTTCCACATTCTTCAAAACATAGCAAAAATTAATTAAACTCATAACTTTGTTGCTGCCCAGGATCGAACTGGGGACCTTTAGTGTGTAAGACTAACGTGATAACCACTACACCACAGCAACTCCAGTCTTAGATTTTGACTTGCTAACCATAACAATAAAAAACCAAAGGGAGAGGTTGCTTTCCTGCATATGCTACCATATAAGCATATATTTGCATTGAAGCACAACCACATATTTAGCATCTTTGGTAATGCTAACAAAGGTTCTCATATCCCATCTTTGAATATGAGATGAAACCCTTTTCTTTTATTTTATGTTTCCTTTCACTTTGTGCAATTTTTTGAGCCACTACAATTTGATTAAGTCACATGGATATCCTTTCTCATGCAAGTGTTTCAACCCTATATTTTTTTCCCTTCTGCCCATATTATTGAAAGAAAAATTTCTTATCTAGATTAGATTATCACTCATGTATTTATTTATAAATTGAGTTAATAATATATTTTTCTATAAAAAAATGATTCTTACTCCTAATTTGACTGAAAAAAATACTGTTTCGGACATAATTACAAGTTATTATTTTAGTTTATCAATGAAAATAATAACTAGTTTTAAGTAACGATTTTCTGAAAAATAGAGGTGAAATTTACAAATATAGAAATTTGTATAGTGTTATGGATTAATTTAATTAGACAAGCAAAATGTGGAAATTTAATATGTTTAGATTACTTTTCTTAAGTAATTCTCATTATCAAATGCAAACTTAAAGGAATTCAATTGATCATACAGAATTTAACCGAATACTAACCAATGTTATTTTATAATAGAATACTATCATTTCAAATAATAAATATTATTTATTCAAATTTCATAGCTTTAATCAAATTTTTAAATTACAATAATATTACTCACTCCTAACTAACTGAATTAGTTTTTTTTTTGGGTACCATACTACACAATTGAGCGTATTTTTCAGGATTTGTTGTTATCCCTTGCGTTGCACACACCCTTTTCATTGAGTAACTACTATCATTAAACCTAACACCAATCTATTAACCATATTAGGTACCCAATAACTCATCAGAATATTAGGAATAAGCATAATCATGAAAAATTATTTAAAAAGAACAAAAAATAATAAAAAAGATAAACCCTGAATGAATTTATTCACATACCAAATTATTCAGTAATAAACTATCATGACAATGGGCATAAATGAATTATTTCTAAAGTAAAAATTATTTTCTTGTGCGACAAGTTATTATCAGTTACATACATAAATGAACTCGTAAATTCAGTTTAATTAAGAAAGAAATTTAAAAAATCAATTTTATATATATATATATATATATATATATATATATATATATCCTAGTAATAAAATTTTCAATCTGGGAAACCTTAATTTCCTATGCAATTGGAAATCTCTCTGAGGCTTCCATAACCATCCAGCTGTGAAATTGGATACCACGATGTCACATTAATCATTGGACATATTTGATTTTCAGCCCTCTTTTTTTTTTTTTTTTTTTAAAAAATATATATATATTTGTAAAAATATATATTTTTATATGAATGAATTAGAAATTAAAAGATAGAGTTTATTCCAAAAACTTTTAGTATTGCGAGAAAATAGAGTTGGATTGAAACTTTTTCATATATAAATGAATATGAAATTTTTATGTTGAAATAATCGCAACCATTAACTACAAAAAGAATGATTAAAATATTAAACTTTTATGAATGAGCGATTATTTATTGGATAATTAGATTTTAAAATTTTATTTTGGACTTAATAATTGTGATTAATTCAGCATTTATCATGTTTATTCAAACATAAAAAATACTATATATAATTAAAATCCTCTCTTTTAAAATTTCATTTATTCAGATTTAATGGAAAAAAATTATATGTAATTTTGGAGTGTTACGTTTATAGAAATATTCATATCTGGAAATAATGGAATGCCAAATAATATTAAAAGATTAGTGGCAACTGGGTATTGTGTTAGAGAATTTTATTTGAAAATGATGGATAGCATCTTAGATAATTTTTAAATATAGATTGTAATTTTTTTTTTACAACTTTAATATACTCTTTTATATTTCATATTTTTATTTTATTTTATTCCATATAAATTAAATATTTATTAAAAAAATAAATAACTTTTATTGTAAGGAAAAATAAAAGTATTTTTAGAGAAACATACCAATAAAAAAATAACATATATAAAAAGTAGAAGTACAGTAATTACAATTAGAATAAATAATGAAATTTGATTCTTTAAATGTAAAGAATTAAATTCATTTACTTCATAATTTAGGGAAAAAGAGTAGGGGTGATAATAATGAACAAAACACGATAACACGATACAAATCTAACATGAAATTTGCGGGTTATAGTTGAGATTTATACTATTCATATCACAATCGTGTTAACCCTATAAGGACATTAAAATTTTCGTATCGTGTTGCGAGTTGACCTGCCAATATAATAATTTGTATCATATCAGGTTAAAACGTTTATAATTTATATACACAATAATTATATTATATTATATTTTATTTAATTCAATTTATAAATTAATCATGTTAAACATGTCATATCGTATTAGATTAATAGGTTTAACCTAACACGCTTATAACCTATATACATATTAACTAAATCGTGTTATACTAATTCAATTCAATTTAAAGATAAATCGTATTAAACATGTAGTGTCATGTTAACTTGTTTATCAAGTAAATTGTGTTCGTATTTAAATTTTAACTTATCGTGTCGTGTTTGGATTGACTCTTATCGTATTATGAGTATATCAAAACAAGACATGACATAAACATGACCCACTACTACGAATTAGCACTCCCTAATAAAGATTCTATTGTAGTTATTTTTTTTATTATAACTCTTTAAATAAAGAGTTTGACTTAAATAATTAGTCTATTTAAGATATATTTTTTTGATAATTGGTTGACTAGCAAAATCATTAACTTACAATTTTTTTAATACACTTGGAAATGGAGTAAAAATCCAAGAAAAGGTAGTCTTGACTAAAATTGAGAATAATTAAAAGAGACCTTCAAATGTGAACCTGATTTATAGATAGATATATTGTTTGATTATATTTTTACATGGATAAAATCAATCATTCAATCTTGTACTTTTTTACTATGCATTCCTATTTTTATTTTCAACATATTAGATATTATATTATTATTTTTATAATAATTAAGTATATTTTTTTTGATAATTTTTCAAAAAATTAAACTAATACCGTTTGTTAATATAAAATTATTTTTTTTCCACTTCCGACTCCAATTGAATGTCACATGAATTGAAAAGTGTGATTAAAATGTGTTTGCAGTTTAATTAACTATAACCTTTAAATGACGTTTTAATTTATACCATATCCAATCTAAACATAAAAAGAAGATAATTTTATATTAGTAGACTTATAGTGTTGGTTTATGATGAATTAATTTGGCTTAAATGTAAACTAAAGTTACCATTTATTATAAATTTATTAGGTTTAAAAATAAAATTTATATGGTAAATTAATTTGTAAGTCCAAAATAATAAGTTAAATATTTAAATAAAAACTATATAATTTAAAAAGATTTAAGCTCATATAGTGTAAATCCACTTCAATTAGTTAATGGTAATATATTTTTAAATAAAAGAGTAACTCAAATAACAAGTTAACTTTTACCTATTTTTAAACTATAATAACAGGTCAAAAGAAATATTTATAGATAAATTAGGTGGATTCTAAAATTTGCCTAATTAAAAATGAGAAATATCAGGCAAACCCTTCACAAATCATATATTCTTGCTATAGCTTCTGCTTAATTCTATATTTGTAGAAAAAAAATTGAGTGTGTTTTCCCTTTAAGATTTAAGGAGAATTTTCAATAATAAAATTTAAGAAGATTCTTTTTTTAGAAAAAGAAAGTTGTTAATGTTTTGGTGACTTTTTTATTAGAACCGGGCTTTTTTTTTTTCTGTGAAATTAAGATTTTCACAATTTCTTTCAATTCAATCATTCCAATAGATTTACATTATAGGTATAAAGTGCCTATATTTTGGAGTTTCTTACATTGTTTGGTAATTCCAAGCTAAATTATAATATAGTTTGACTCTAAAAATAATTAAGTTTGACCAACAATTTGTGTTTGGTAAAGTAGTTTTTGGAAATAATACTAGATTATAATTTTTAAAATAAAAAGCTAGTAGAACTAGTTTTTTTTATAAGCTAGTAGATTATAATTTTTTTCATTTTTACCCTTATTTTTTTATCATTTTATAATAATAATATAATTATTTAATTATATATAATATAATTATTAAATTATATATAATATAATTATAAATTTATTTAATATGTACATATATAATAATAATAATAATAATAATAATAATAATAATAATAATAAATGATAAAAATATACGTATTATATTATTTAATATTTTTATATTATTTAATATTTATATATATTATATAATTCGTTTGTAATATATATTTAAATATATTTTATATAATATTTTTGAATAATATAAATATATATTTTTATGTTATTTTACATTTTTCAGTTAGTTTTATCAAACAGTTTTAATTGAATAATAATAATAATAATAATAATAATAATAATATATGATAAAAATATACGTATTATATTATTTAATATTTTTATATTATTTAATATTTATATATATTATATAATTCGTTTGTAATATATATTTAAATAGATTTTATATAATATTTTTGAATAATATAAATATATATTTTTATGTTATTTTACATTTTTTAGTTAGTTTTATCAAACAGTTTTAATTGAATCAATTACCAATTTTTCAGGTACTAGATTATCAGTTACAATTAGACTATCAGTTAAATTAGATGATCAGTTAAAAATTAAATTATCAATTAGTTTTACCGTAAATAACTGATATCTCTCTAATTCACATTATTAAATTTTTTAATATTATCAGTGTCCACATTTTTATTGTCTGTTGCCAGTAAATAGAAGAAGAGAGAGAAATCATATTACTTTGAATTATATAAGAAGAAAATGGAATAATTTAATTAAGAAAACAATGATATAATCACAGTTTGAATTATAAAAAAAATAAAACTTTAATTGTAGAAAAATAAATGTTAGAATTTTTAATATACTTTATTTTAAAATTTTAATTCAATATAAAATTAACGTTTTTAGGATATATTCTGTCCGAATTCGGTTGGAAAAAAAAGTTTGCACTGAGCACAAAATAGCATGATAGGAGAGAAAATTAGGAATGGAGTTAAATGCAAAATGACAAGATGAGCTCCCCCACTACAAGTGCTAGCAGTGTTTATGATGATCACACTATGTATTTGGACATCTCACGCAATGTGCCCACATGCTTTCCTCACATCAACCTTCACCAAAACGTGCACATAACAACCTCCCTACTGCACTCTACTCGCTAAACTCACCCATTAATCTCTCCCTCACCACTATTTACGTTCCTACTCTCTGCATATATATTCTGTTTCAACTTATTTACGTCACTAACTATTATACTTTTTAATCATTTTTAATTATTTTATATTTCCCATTTTTCTTTAAATGTTATTTTAAAAATAAAAGGAGTATTTAATACATATTTTCTTGATTTACCTTTATTTATTGAAATTATAACTTTTTTCTTAGCATTTATAAAAAAAGTATCGAGTTATTAATTGCAATAAAAAATTTACAAAATTGATGAAATTTAATAATTTTTTAAATATGTGTGAAAAAAATTAAAATAGACGTGTTTAGGCTCCGTTTGTTTCCGGAAAATAATTTGTATTTAAAAAATATTTTCTTCCAAAAAAATATAATATTTTTCTATTTTTAGTTACAACACTAGAAAAATTAAAAAAATAAATATTAAAGCAATATTTTATTTCTTTTATATTTGATAAATATTGAAAATTGACTTTTCGTCTCATAGTGGGAAGTTGTTTTCCCTTGTTTTTAAGATATTTTCCGTTTATTTGGAAAATATTTTCCTTTAATATATTTTCCGGAGCATTGAAAAATAAGAAAATTTTTTTTTGTTATTATCTTTATCCATAAATAAATAAACGGATTTGATTTGAACTAGAAATTAAAACATTTTTTTTGCCTTAAGGAACTAATTTTTTTTATAATGCTTTAGCTATAAAAAAAAAACCAAAAATACAAATGTGCTATGATTTTTCATGAACTTAATTGGTTTTGTCCATTGGGGATGGTTCTGGCACATGGGTAGATATATCCAACAAGTATTTTTTTTTTAATTTTTAATTTTTATGACAGTTGATAAGAATGAAGAATACAATATGGTATGGGTGGCAATATATATGCTAGGGATCTTGGCAATATATTCATATATGTTTGTGGTATACAAAAGTTAGCTGTATCTTTCTTGGGAACATTGTAAGCAATATGGGAATGGACCCCACAGGATTATATCCCAATCTAGTTAAGTGACTTACAATGTAAGAGATTCAGATTATCCAGTTGGTTTTGATTAGGTGTAACCAGAAGAGCCAGATAAGCTAATAGCTAACTAAGAACTATTTAATTATAATATAATTAATTATATATAGGTTAGACTATTAAATAAACAAAAAATAATTAATAATTAAAAAAAACAAATAAAAGATACAGACAGATGTACATAGGGATAGACAGTTATGAACTCAGCTTTGCTGTCCATTTATTCTTTTGTCATTTATGAGAAACAACCTATATGCCAAGAGAGTACAAGAATGAGTGAGTTTTAAGGGTTTTCTTTCTTTCTTTCTTTCTTTTTTAGCATTTATTTTTTTTAAAATTTCTTTTATAAAAATAAAAATAAAAATTTATTTGAAAAATAAAATCAAGAGAAAACCCAATCCACGGCTTTTAGTTGTGGTGGTGGTGATGCCAAACCCTAGCCATGACAATTCCCACTCTTTCTTCAGTGTCACACATCTCTTCTCCACTTAGAATGAACCCAAATTAAAATTCCTCTTTTTATATATATATATATATATATATAAAGAGATGCCCACATCACTTGCTTTTCGTGAATGAAAGGCAACCATGAACACTAACCACTTACTTACTCAAAGTATTTTAACTTCAACAAGCAGATGATGGAAAATAAGAAACATAACTAAAAATAATAAAAATAGAAAAATTGTGAACCAAAAAAAGTTGAAAGAATTGATAATTATATGAATAATATCGAATATTAGAATAATGATAGAAAAAGAAATAATAATTCATCATGATGATCTCATCTCCTATGTGAATCTTGATTAATTTTTTTTTTCAATAATGGCAATCCACCAAAGCTGGGGCGGAGAAGACTAATTGGAACTTGGATTCACGGTGGAGATGGTCATCTTCTGGCGCCGGAAGGTTAAGATCTAAAGGCAAAATATTTCTTGGCTTGATTTGACCATCAATATTGGTAGTAGTACTATTAATGGCACTAATCACTTGATTATTACTATTGTTGCCATTGTTAGCTGATCTGTGCCTTCTCATGTGACCACCAAGGGCTTGACCAGAAGTGAACTCAGACCCACAGATTGAACACTCATGAATCTTGGACTTATTATTGTTATTGTTTCCAAGAAAACCCTTGTTGGTGGAAGATACTTGGAGAGACAGAGAATCATGATGATGATGGTGATCTAGATTGGATTTGTTCAATTGGCAATCATCAAGATCATGATCATCCATTGATGATGGTTGAATCATAAGAACCTTCTTGTATTCAATGGTGGATTTAGGCTTTTTATGACTAGCTCTATGCCCACCTAATGCTTGAAAGGAAGGGAAACTACGATTACAAGTTTTACACTCATAAACATAGAAACCAGCCTTGGTAGTAGTAGTTGTTGTTGAAGAAACATCAAAGAACTTTCTTGCAGTAAATTTTTTATCATCAACATGCAGATGATGATGGTGGTGGCGTGGACGGTCACCTTGAGCTAATAAAATCAAGCAATTAGCCATATCTTCTTCTAATTCCTCTGTGCTTTCATAAACCTCATTAGAACTTGCAGGAGAGGAAATTGACCTATATTCCTCTACAACACCACAACCACTTGATGAACTAGAAACCACAGCGGTCGCCGCCTTATGAGGCGAGGATGACCTTTGGCGCTTGGTACGCTTGCCTTTAACCATCTGAGTAAGATCATTAGACCCCATGAATTCTTCTTGAGCTTCCATGTTCATCTCCACCACTTTGGAATTATATATATTAGTGATGGCCTAACAAAGAAGGTTTAATAAGGG